>CM076582.1:214249706-214818723 GCA_034641835.2 Pinus albicaulis
ATATGGTGGTAGGTAGTGCCACCTCTAGTATCCTGTACAAATTATTGCAAAAATTAATAATAACAATGTGAGGCCTAAAATCATACACAACATGTCATTTCCACAAGTATGGTTTGCCTAATAATACATCAAAAAATTCAAGAGGAGAAACATCACACAATACCTCATTTGTGAAGGGCTTCAAGCTATAGGGAAGGTGACACTGTTGGTTAATGTGGGGATATTGTCATTGGTGAAGCCACATGATGGTGTATGGATGCAAGTGTTTTTTGATCTGTAGGACCAAATGCTTCATGAACTCTACTAAAATGAGGCTCTTTTAGCTCCCATTGTTGACAATGAACTACAATGGATAGACCTTCATCCACATCTGGGAACTGAAGATGCACCCCCCTCCTTTGGATGTTCGAGCTCATCCTTCTGGACCTTAGTGGTGGAAATGATGTCACTGGGGTCTGTGTCAATAATATAAGTCCCCTTTTCATTCCCCTTATCGTATTCTGACTCATAGTTAGAACATGCATCTGATTCAGAAGCCTTCAACTCAGCCAAGAGTGACTTCTTGGCTCGACACTCATTTTTGTTGTCAGTGGGGCTCTTACGGAACTAACACCACTTTCCCATGTAATTCTTTGTCTTCGTGGTGTTGTTATTTACTTGTAGCTTTAGTAGGTTTTCCTAGGTCACCCTGCCTTGGCTTTGTCCTTTGTTCTGTGGTTTGGGGCGCGTTTCCCTTTCTATTGATTCAAAAATCCAAAGTATCGCTTCTTCTGTTTAGATTTTTGTTCGATTTTAAAAAAATATTGGTATGTTGTACCAAGCAAGGAGATGTCTAGAAACTCCATTTCCTCCCGAATGTATCTGTGCAAAAAACTGTGGTACTTTAGCACCAAATGTTTATCTGAATATTTGATATCCAACGTTTTTCATAGGTTATGGAACAAATTCATCAACTCATGCATATCTTGATCCATTTGCTACCGCATTGTAGTCCATTGTATGTTCTCTTCCTCATATCTCTTCACGGGGTAATATTTTCCTTGATGGCATCTCAAATATAATTCCATGTTGGTGCGATTGAAAACAGTGAGGTTTCTCCCTCGTCTCTCTTTTTGCAGTAGGTATCCCACCAGTCCTTGACATGGGAGGTGGATTTGAGTAGCAAAAAAGTAATATTTTCCCTATTGGCATAATCATGAACTGAAAATTAACATTCCAACAAATTTAATCAACGATAAACAACGTCTGCATCTGTCTACCCTTCAAATATGGGAATGTCAAAGTTGACTTGTCCCTTGAAGGGAGTGGTGCCTCCAAAGTGACTACCATGTTGAAAATATTGTCATTGATGGCAAAGGAGCAGCATTAGAATCATTATCTAATGCAAAGGAGTAGAAAGGAGCAACAAAGAGGCAGAATAGTGAAGTTCAGTTCGGTGTGATTCTAGTCTGGAGCAAGTGGATGTGTGTGTAGGTTGAATAAGAAACAAATTCTTATTCTGGACTCGGATATATAATAAAAAATGGTGTTTTGTATTCAGCATTGAAATATTATGTAAAGTGGTAGCAACGTATAATCATAGATCCAAGCAAATAAGAGAAGAGAAGACCCAAGAAGGAGTAGCATGGAGGAGACAGAGTTGCATAGCAGCGACAGTTGAAAAAATAGGTGAAATTATTAAGGCATAAAACCCCTAAGAAATTTTCCAAAGGAGAGAATGGATGGTTCTGATTAAGTTGCAAAGATCGGCTTGAAGATCGACAATTTAGATCTCATTGAAGATTAAATTGTGAAATTGTCAAAGTGGACACGTGTTGGGTGGAGGTCCTTCCGCATATCATATAGCGCATTCGATATGGTATGTAATATTCCTAAATTAGCTTCAACTAATGGGAATATTAATTTTTCTCTTAAAACTTAGATTGATGAATAAATGGGCAAGGAGGCTCATAATTTGCTCAAATATGAATAAAAATCCCTCCTAATGTGAAAAGGGATCATGGAATAACCAGATCAAGCATCCACATGTGTTAGCAAGATCTAAACTATGTGGACAAGTTCAATTTTGACCAAGTCAACATGATTTATCCTCAAAGAGTGGATCCTAAATAAAGACAGCTCAATGTGAATGAAAATCAAGCTAAGTAGCTAAAATGAAGACACCTTGAGTGTGAAAGGAGACAAGGCATGAAGACTCAGTCAAGGATGACCCTATCAAGATTGATCCAGTCAAGCTTGACTAAATCAAACTGCATTGTAAAAGGATTACCCTCACTAATGAAGACAACGTAATTGTGATGGAGGAATATTTGCATGGAAGCAACCTCCTAGTGGGTGGGACCATTGGTGAGGAAGCTCATCAATTATATAATGAAGGAGATGGAAATCATATGGACGTATTGGAGATTATATTTTTATGTGGTCTGCTTAGAATTCTTGCATACTTGGCTTTTTAGCTAAGTTGTTGCACTGCTTAGTGCAAGGGTTTTCTCGGGTAGGGATTCCCTACTCTTTCTTGGAGATCTTGTATGAGAAATTTGAGAGAAGAATTATGATCTGAATTTCCCACTACCTGGTGTTGATTCAAGCAATTAACTTCAGCAAAAATGCAGTCCCTTCAGAAAACTGCGTTATTTCTTAAGGTGTGTAGTGGGAGGGGTCAAAACCCCATTTTGAGGAGCTAGTTTCCGAAGAGGAGGATCAACCTTTCTTTAGGGAAGCTAGAGGAAGCATCTACATCAATTTATTTGCATGTTCAGCCATTCTTATGTAGAGCTTCATCCATATAGCATGATTCAGTCACAGATCTACAACAACTTTCTCTTGTATATCTTTTCTGTCAAGAAACCCTTGCCGGGTATTCTTGGATCTGTATAAAAGAGATTATATCTCTGTTTTTATGCCTCATTGAGAAATATAATAATAATATCTTATTTCTTTCTCTATTTTCTGATTTTTACCTCCTTTATACTTTGCAGTCCCTTATGCAGCAACTCCGGTATATTACAGTCTTAGGGTTTTGTCAATTTTAAGATGTTTTGTGCATGGGAGGCTTGTTTAACTAGGCTAAAGGCATTTGTTTATGAAAATATTTTGCATGCATTTCCTATATTGTCTATTATAAGGGAAAAAATTGTTATTTTTCACTATTATAACTCAATATTCAGAAAATAACGTTTTTGGGTCCAAAACTGCTGCTTTTCCCCACTTGGTGACATGGTATAAAGACATAGTTTGTTGCTATGATTGTTCTATGGAAGCTATGTGTTTAAATACACTACATGAGTTGATTAATTACTGCTCTCCAACTTTATAATACCTTAAGGTATTCTTATTGTTGTAGAAAATCCCAGTTTTGGGATATTACATGGTATAACAGTTAATGGTAGAGATGTAAATTTGCAAAGTGTCGATGAAGTAAATTAGTGAAGAGACGCAGTGTGATGTGTAAGGTTTTTTGACATGTGATAAGGTATTCATAGTGATTTGGGAAATCGCAAAATCAGTATTATTTCAATATGGTTAAACTTGCGAAGTTGCAATAATGTGCAAAAATTGCGAAATGCGAAGTACGGGAGATGACATGGCAAGATGGCGTGGTAGTGACGTGGCGATGACATGGTAGTGATGTGGTGATGACATGGAAATGAGGTGGCAGTGATGTGGCAATGACATGGTAGTGACATGGCAAGGTGAAGTGGCACAATGACGCGGAGATGAAGTGGCCCCAACCCGCATATCGAACATCACAAGCTCAGGAGGATAAGCACTCAAGAATATTTTTAAAATGTCGAAGTGTGAAATGTGATAAGAGTATCATATACAATATGCTTCAAATCTAAATTCTAGATGATTTGAAGTACAGCATGGGAACCATTCACATATTTCACATCGCAAGCTGATGAGGATAAGCGCTCAAGAATCATGTTAAAATGCCAAAGTGTGAAGTCCAATCATGAAAGGATGCGATGCATTTTCAAAGGTAACTTATAATATATTTCAGGTCCCAGGTTAGGTGTATTTCCTTAAGAAATCACATCGAGAGAATGTAAGGCGTCTATAACATATATTATGCAAGAGAAATAACTGAAACATCGAAATGCGATAGAGGATGTCAGATGTGATTTTATTTAGAGTTCCATGGTAATATATTTGAGGTCCAGGACTTATGATGATTTACAAAGAAAATTGTGAACACGGCAGGAGACTCGGGTGAAAAAAATCGACACTACATGCAGAGATAAACAACGATTACACTTTAATAAATAGAACAAAATTCTGAATGCGAGCAGCAGACTTGGGTAAGTGACCCGAAATAGAGCAAAGGGTAGAGTAATATGAATGTTGCGATAATGAGGAGATAGACACCATGGGTCGAGTCGGGCACAACAATACTCCAGGCAGAGTCGGGTGTTGAGATAAAGGTGAAGGCTAAAAGTTGTGGGCACGAGTAGAAGAGGCAGAGTCGGGCATAAGGAGATATTGTGACATTGTTGCAAATGTGCCAGCTGGGTCGAGTCGGGAAAAAGAAATTTGTGTAGAACTCTTATGATATAACAACAGAAACAAAAAGGAAAGTGACAACAGTAGAAAGGACAAATGCACAACGAGCCAAGAGCTGAAATGGTTGAGTGAAATAAATTTGTTGTAATTGTAAATGTAAATGTATTTTTTATTTTATATTTTATGTGATGCAAAGGCAAGTCTCCATGGGCATAGGAAAAACTCCATGAGTGTTATAATGATTATTTCTGATTTAATAACTTGAACTAAAGAATGAGGAATCGAATGGGTGGAAGTCATAGGGTCAGGCCTGTTCACTTCATATTCCCTCTAGAATACAAACAATCATGTAGTTATCTATATAAAACATGTAATATCAGTGTGCATAGAGGTCAAAAAGCTATAGAATAGGTGAGAGATCAACAGAATGGAAGAGAGTTTAAAAATGAAAGAGAGTTGCAGAATGGGAGAGAGTTGGAGAATGTGGGAGAGTTGATAGAAATGCTATGCACATCTGGGGATGATATGAAGCATATTTGATGGCAAAGAGGGCATAAGTTTGAAGGTGGAGGAAAACAAAGCTGATGTCCAAGTAAATCAACATTTTACTTTCATGTTGAGTGAGGGGATTGTAGTCTCCTTTCAAATTGTAGCTTGATAAAATTCCACTTGGAGTTGGGTGAGGTAAGAGCCTCCTGTGGGTTGTAGCCTACAGAAAATATATGGGAGTTGGAGCTTCCTTGCAAGTTGTAGCTTGCAGAAATTGAGGTAGGTGCCTCCTATAGGTTGGAGCCTACATAAAATCAGTTGTGAGAGGGAGTAGGATGATGAGTTGGAGCTTTCCATGTGCATGATTATTATGTGTTGACGATATGTGTTAATCTTCTTGTTACTTTATGCTCACATATTTAGCCTATTGATCATTCTTTATTAAATTGCTTATGAAATGACTTGTTAATGAGTTTAATGAAAATAATTTTAATGTCCATGAATGGACTAAACTGATTCACCCACCCCCCCCTTAGTTTAGTAAAGGGTTCATCAATTGGTATTAGAGCCAATTTCTTCTGAATTAGTTTAACCACTAGAAGGAGGTCCTTAGTCCCCAAAATGGCTATCCTAGAAGGAAGCTCTACAAGTAAAGTCCCTATGTTTACTAGCAAAAACTATGCTTTCTGGAAAATAAGAATGAGGACATACTTAATGTCTCTTGGAGTAGGAGTCTGGGTTGCTGTGGAAGAAAATTATGCACCAAAGGATAAAGACACTGAGGAAGATGCCAAAAAAAATTTCATAGCTAATGTAAAAGAAATGAATGCACTCTTTAGCGGTCTAAGTGAGTCAGAATTTATCAAAGTAATGCAAAGTACGGCTACCAAAGAAATCTGGGATACATTAGAAAATATTTATGAGGGAGATACAAAGGTGAAGATAGCCAAACTACAAGCACATAGAACTCAGTTTGAAAACTTAAAAATGAATGAAGATGAAGATATAGCTACATTATTTTTAATATTTGAAATTTTTTTGAATATCATGATAGGCCTAGGACAAGAAATTAAAGAAAGTGTTGTAATACAAAAATTATTGAGATCTCTACCACCCAAGTTTAATCCTAAGGTTTCTGCCATAGAAGAAACAACAAACTGGGAAACCCTGACTAGGAAGAAATTACTTGGCAACCTAACAACATATGATATGAGACTTCCTAATTGGGAAGTCAAACATGAGGGAGGTTTCCTTTAAAGCAAACAAATGCATAGAAGAGAAGGAAGGTACATGATCATGCTCTCATGAAGAAGACGCCAAATTTGTCAAAACATTGAATAGAGGCATAGGTAATTACAAAGGTAAACTTCCATTTAAGTTCTTTAATTGTGGAAGAGTAGGGCGCTATGCTTCAAAATTTCCTCATAACAAAATAGAGAATCAGTCAAAAGGGAAAGAGAAAAAGAAATTTTAGAAATAGGTAGAAAGGTAACAGATTTAATAGAAGAAAATTCTATGCTCAACAAGAAAGCAGTGCTTCTAAGAGCTCAAATGAATCCCCCAATGAAGAAGGAACATCAGAATTAATTTTGATGGCCAAGGAAGTGCTTGAAAAATATTTCTTGGAATTTGAAGAAGAAGGCGAGGTAGATCTTAAGGGGGAGTTGTTGAGTTCCCTAAAGGAAATAGATTGTTGGGTATGTGTTATATTCTTTCCATGACTATTCGCACATGGGGGGGTCTCACGGGGGGTGATAGACCCCCCTATACATTGCGCTAGGTGCAGTAGGGGGGTCATGGGGGGGGGGGGTAACATCCCCCAGGTCCCAAGACCAATCGCGTGCTTCGAAATTTTTGGCCCTTATTTTCTGGTGGGTGGACCTGCCTATGGTTTTTTGCATGGGTTTGCACATGGTTTTGGGGCATGATGGTTTTCAGCTCCTGGTATTATGTAGATCCGGTCAAGGGAACTATGGTTATGTTATAATACAGGGTTAATGGATTGGGGTTTATGTATGCTTCGGCATGTATATATGTGTTGTAACACTAAAAGGAATATAATGAAAAATCAAGCTGGTCGTCCCGATTTGGGATCCAGGGGAAAATCTCTGTGTTTATCTGTTTTATGTTTTATGCTCTCGCTATTGTTTATTTTCTGTTATAAGATTCGTGTGTAGATAATTTCTGTTCAGGGTTAAAACCTAAATTTGGTATCAAAGTTGTTTTTAGTTAAAACCTTTGTCCCCAGGGTTTTATAGGAACGCCGTGAACCACATTAGGTGGGAGAATCGCGGATGGAATTCTTGTGATGAAAAGAAATATGGCAATGGGTAGAAGAATAAGTTGAAAATTTAATGGTTGAAGGTTTTGAGTTGTGACTCAATATGGAGGATTTGTTGGTCGGATAAAGACCGGTGGATAACGATAGATACGCTACTAAACCTTGTGATGTAAAAGCAGAAACTGAAAGAGTTGGATTGGAAGCGAAGAAAAAAATACGGTTGTGTGTACGGTTCGGTATTGTTGAATGTATCGGAGAGAGCTACGACGATTTGTAGGACAAACTTGGTTTAACAATCTAAGTCTTCAGTGAACAAACTTTTCCAATGAAGAAACACCTGTTGAAAAAGTTAGAGGATGGAGACTCGATGATAGAGCATCTGAATGCCTTCAATACTGTGGTAAGTCAGCTGTCATCTGTTGATATTAAAATCTCATATGAAGATAAGTGCATCAGTTTGTTGTGTTCTCTACCAGACTCGTGGGACAGTCTGGTTATTGCAATAGGTAGCAATACAACTACCTTGAATTTTGATGACATTGTCTCAGCCTTGCTGTCGGAGAAAATGAGATGGAGAAATATGGAGGGTCAGAATGATGTGTTGTCTATGTGAGAAGGTCTGAGAACATAAGCAAGAATAAGGTTTCGGTGAGAGATCTAAATCTCACAGAAGTTTTGTGAGTGTGCGAGTACGAGAAGGAGGGCACTACAAAAGAATGCAAGGTCTAAAGCTCACAAGGAAGGAAAGGAATTTTAACAATTATGTATGTAGAGAAAAAACCACCTCGGATGAAGGTGGGGATGTGTATTTTTCTTCTTCTTCAAATCCACATGTAAATCATGAGTCATGGTTGATTGACTCGGGTGCATCCTTTCACTTCACTCCGCATAGGGAGTGGTTCTATGAGTATGAGAAATATGATGGCGGTGATGTCTTCCTAGGGGATGATAGGAAGGCTAGAATCATCAGACGTCGAAAATTTAAGCTAAAACTGCAAGGTGGAAGGATTAGAAAAATTCCTGGTGTTCTGCACATTCCTGCATTGGCCAGTAATCTGATTTCTGTAAGCAATATGGATGATGCAGGTGTAAAAATAGTGTTTGAGAAAGATACCTATAAGATGGTTCGGGAAGCACTGGTATTAATGCGGGGAGTTCGGATTGGAACTATGTACAAGCTTGTTCTTATTTATTGATAGGTACAATAATTTTAATATTTCATAGCATAACTAAAGACATTCAATTTTGTTTTAATTTCTATTTTCATGAATAAATGAATAAAGGAGGACATGTAAAACTCCTAAAAAGTCTGAATAAATCAATGGCCGTGTGAAAAATGACAAATCAGGGTCATGTAAATAATCACTTGCATGTGTGAAAGAGGTTTGAGCTAAGACTGGGTCAACCTTGACCAAATCAACAGCACTGTCTAGGTTCACTACATCTCCAAAAGGGACAGCGCAGTTCTAGAAGGAAGCCTCTCATGTGAAAATGGATAACTCATCAAGATGGTTTAGGGTTTGAAAAATATTTCTCATCTTATAAAGGGAAATGGAGGGCAGCAAGAGAAGGTTGTTGATTGATCATATTTTTGAGTATTTGTCTGCTTAGACAAATACCACTCTCTGCTGTTTAGTGGAGGATTGTATATGGAATTCCTACACAGGGATTTCACCTCTTCTTTTGAGGAATATTGGAGGAAGGTGTGATGAATTGAACCACTATCAGGCTTGAGGCCAATCTCCACCTTACACTACAACGCTACTCAAGTTGAGAGTTGAGCTGTCTTGTAAGCTGCAGCAAGTGGGAGTCTAGATCTGCAGAGATCTAATGTATTTTTGGGAGCCTCTTCTCATGGAGTGTGTTCTTTAACCTCCCGAAAGAGTGTCTCTTCTTCTTTTACTTCATATTTGAAATTTTACAGTAGTTTTCTGTGTCATCTGAGCTACAACACTGTTCTCATGAGTATACTGCGTTATTCCTGTATGAGGGTTTTCAGGGTGTCTTGCTCATAGTTTATATCAGAGATCTCTTATGCTGGGCTTTACCTTCCACTTGGTGATCCATGGATTAGCTTGCTGATTTATGTTTTGTTTATATCTGATCCATTTTAACAAAATTTCATATTCAGAAATTTACTGTACCAGTTTCCAGATCTGCAACTTGTTTCTCAGATCTACTCTTATTTATGCATGCTTTTGTCAAAATTCCAAGTGGATCTTGAAGAGAAGACAATATAGCTTCTAGATATGAAATAGATCTGATTTTTTGTCCACGGATCTATCCTAGATATGAGTTTTAACTTCCAAATACTGAATCTCCTAAAAAATAACACTGTTGAGCCATTTCTGCAAATATATATGTGTTATAGCTCTCTTGTCTGAAGATTTATTGTTGTATTGACTCATACATTCTATTGTATAATGAAGGGGCTTTATAATAATGTTTATTTTCTGTTGTATTACTAAAATATGAGTCCTCTTGCTGATCTCCACTGAATATCTACTAAAACTGCGCAACTCCTGAAGCAGTGCTTGCATTTGGCTGTAGGCTTCCTCTTCGGGTGCTTTTTAGCTAGTCTAGTTTTTGGGAGATCTGTTTAATGTATCTAAACTGATTTTTTTTAGATTAAATTCCATATATAAGTCACATACAACATAAATAAGAGGAACCAAGTCTTGATGTGCATTATTTTTTCACATTTTTAGTTATACAGTGTTTTCCTTGAGCTCATTGTTTATAATCCTGAAAAAGGATCATTATAGTGGTATCGGAGCTCCACTCTTGGCACAACTTGTGCTTGCCTTGGAGAACCAGTCATGAAAAATTCTGAAGAAGAGGATCCTCTCACTAAGAGGGAGAGGAGGTACCAAATTAGAAGTCATAAAAAGTATGAATCCGCCACTGATGATCCTGAAAAGGGTCAAGACAAGGGGAAAGCCCCTGAATTTGTGAATGATAAGGATAAGGAAGTAGACGAGTTTGAAAAAACTCTATTGGAGACTATGCAATATCTTTCCAATGAGATAAAAGAGATGAGGGTGGATAGAATGAGGGAGTCCCCTGGGAGATTCCATCAAGGAGAAAGTTCTGAAATGTCTCATTAGGAACTGGTCAACGTGTGAGCTTGCCACAAACCCCACAAGCCTCACAACGCTCTAATATTCCTACCTTCTTGGTTGTATAGAATGAGGGACCATAAGAGCCAACCTCCCTAGAAGGTTACTTTGTGGAATATGACTCACAAAATCAGAGATTCAAGGATAGCTTGAGTTTTCAAGAATTTTTCCATCTCAAGGACCGGAGGAGACCATGGCAGCAGTAGAGAGATGGAGGTTTCTTTCAGGGGAGACACCATACTATGGGCCAATTTTTTTTGCCCAAATTCGATGGATCATCCTCTTGTTCTGCCAAAGCATGGGTGGAAAAATTGGATATCTATTTCCAATTGAATAAAGTCCCTGAAGTAGAAGCCATCAAGATTGCTGCGTTTCACTTTGAGGGTGAAGCCCACAACTGGTGGTTCCATGGAATATCTACATTGGGACACAACAATGTGTCTACATATGCTGAGTTCACTATAAGACTAGTGGAGAGATTTGACCGGAAGGATCCTGAGGAACCTTTTATAAGCCTGGAAAAGCTGAAGTAGATAGGAGATGCAGAGGCCTATATCTCTGAATTCCTGAGATTGTCAGTAATTTTTCCTGATCTATCTATAGCAAGCAGAGTCTACATGCTCATTGATGGCCTAGAGGAACCTTTGCATGGGTTGGTCAAGTCTACCAAGCCCATCACTTTGCATGATGCCATTGAGAGAGCTAGAGATCTCCAAGATGCCTTGCCAAGAGCACAGGAAACTTTCCAAAGAAAAGCCCCTCACTCTTCTAAGGGGAAAGAAGGGAAAGCTGCTCCACCCAAGGAGAGTTCACTGAAGAATCCTATTGACCTTGATCTCCGGAGGGAGTTGAGGAAAAAGAGATTGTGTTTCACTTGTCAAGAGCCATGGGTACCAGGACATAGATGTGCTGCCGGAAGGGCACACTATATAGAAGTATTCTCATATTTTGAGGAGGAAGATGGAAACGATGGACCTATGAGGGGTCACAGCGCTGGTGATGATGAGGAGGAAGATCAATCACCATCCAGAGGTGAAGAGGGAGAATTTTCTCCAACAAGTGGGACTCTTGACTCTTTGAAAGGAGTGCCTAAGTACTTGACCCTGAGAGTACAAGGCTCAATCATGAACCAGAGAGTGTCTATTCTGATTGACAGTGGGGCCACCCACAAATTTATTAATGCTCACCTTGTGCAGAGCAGAGGAATCCCCACTGACACTTTTGATGGATTTTCTTTTTTGTTCCCAGGAGATAGAACCATGCAATGCATGAAATATGTTCCATCACTTTCTTTCACTATGGGATCCTACACCCTGGTGGACCATTTCTTTGTAGTTGACATACCAGACACCAATATCATCTTGGGTGTCCAGTGATTGATTACCTTGGGTAAAGTTACCACTGATTGGAAAGCCTTGCAAATGGAGTGGGTGGACTTGAAGAGTGGGAAACTGCAAATAATTCAAGGCATGCACACTTATCCTGCACCTGATGTTTCCACACAAACAATAGAGATGGATTTGCGCAGTGGAAGAAAGGATCTCATGGTTCCTTCTCTCATGTTTATTATAATGCTGCAAGGAACATTCCTACCTCATGGAAAGCCACTTGGAATGCCATTAGATTCTGATCATGTGGGGGAAGCCTCACAAAGTGCTACTCCAAGCATAGACCAAGCAAGGATTGGAGCAATGAAAGAGAAAGCCACAGTGCTATGGGAGGAAGGAAAGGGGAGGATCAGCCTCCCAGCAAAAACATTTTGCATGTGTAATGTCAAATAAGAAATAAGAAACAAGGAAAGCACCACCATAGATGTATCAGCAACACTGTCATTGTTGAGTTGTGTGGATCCAAATTGAAGATCTCAAATCCTTGTGGAGTACTCCAACGATCTTCACACCAAGATGATATTAGATGGAAAGAAGCAAGGGGGATGCTATGTGGTCCATGAAGGGGTCATCTATCATCTTGGTGAAGTATTCTTTTCTCAAGCCTCCAAGCTTAAGAAAGAGATACTACAAAGAGCGCACAAAGAGTTCCTTTCCAGCTATATGCAGTCAGCAAAGATCTACGCCCTAATCATGAGGAGTTTTGATTGGGAGGGTATGAAGGAGGAACTACATCAAAAATTACAAGAGTGCAATAGATATGAGGAGATGGGGTAGCCAAAGGACTCTATGCAGGAGTCATTTCAGCCATCTCTTCCTTCTCTTAAAAGAGGAGAAATGCCCATGCCCAACTCCATGTGTGTGGGAGACTTGAATGGTAAAGAATATGATCTTATGGAGCATGTTTATTTTTCTGATTTGACATATTATTTTACCATATGTATGAGGGCCATGGCTCCTACAAGGAGTGATATTACATGCAGATCTCATGGCATTGATGAGGCCAATAAAAATACTAAATCTGGCCTCTCCCTTGAGGTGCAAAGGGGGATTCTCTATCATGATGGGTGCTTCCCAAAGGCACCTAACTTTGGTATCACTTTCAGCCATGTCAAAATGACCCATGCAGCCAAGATGTGGTGGGATTACCACTTACCACACTCAGATCTACTCAAGGCAAGGAGTGCATTGCATTGGTATCTTATGTGGGATTGTGACCAACCTCCTCAAGTGAAAATTTTAGTTTGCATATATGTGATTTTGCTTCCATACATAGATGATATATTGGTATTGTGTATGGGTTTGTATGGGAAAAGAGTGGGCAGTGTATATGTACCACATGGGGTGGAACTTTATCCTGTACTTCATGATACATGTTTTAGATGTGACATTGCTTCACCCGTGTTTATTTCTGTTGAGTTTTACACTCCTGAAGGGATAGACTATGCCCCTATCATGTTAGCATTGGAGGAGACGTTTCTGATGTATTGGCTTGGTGAGCACTTGATCCATGATAGAAGCTTGATCCTTTATGGTGCCATCAATGGAGAAGGAGAAGAACTACAACTCTTACCCTGTCATTTGCTTGAGGACAAGAAACATTTTGGAGGGGAGGACTATAATGTTCTTACTTAGCCTTGGCTAAGAGGAACATTCAATTTTGTTTTAATTTATGTTTTATGAATAAATGAACAAAGGAGGACATGTAAAACTCCTAAAAAGTCTGAAATAAATCAATGCCCATGTGAACAAAGACAAATTAGGGCTATGTAAATAATCACTTGCAGGTGTGAAAGAGGTTTGAGCTAAAGACTGGGTCAACCTTGACCAAATCAATAGTGTTGTCTAGGTTCATTGCATCTCCAAAAGGAATAGCGCGGTTCTAGAATGGAGCCTCTAACTCAAAAAAGTGTTTTAGGGTTTGCAAGAGCTTTCTCATATTATAAAAGGAAAAGAAAAGAGGCATTGGTAAATGGAACCTTGTCGAGTCTGATAGACCCAAGCTCACACGCGCACCTATGCTTTCTCGAGTTGAGTGTTGAGGTTTGTCTTTCTGGTATCGCAAGTGGGTCTGAATGTCTGCAGAGAATCTAGTGTATTTTCGAAACCTCTTCTCATGAAAAAGGTGTGTTATTTAACCTCTCGAAAAGAGTGTCTTTTCTTATTTTACTTCAGATCTACCCAATTTTACGGTGTTTTTTTGTGTCATTTGAGCACCATAGCGTTGTAGAATGAGTGAAGGCTGGTATTTTGGTATGGGGGTTTCCGGTATCTTGCTCTGGTTTTATATAGGAGAGATCTCTTGTGTTGGGCTTTGCCTTCCACTTGGTGATCCATGGATTAGCTTGCTGATCTATGTTCTATTTAGATCTGATCCATTGTAATGAAATTTCATATTCAGAAATTTACTGCAGCAATTTCCAGATCTGCAACTTGTTTCTCAGATCTACTCTTATTTATGCATGCTTTTGTCAAAATTCCAAGTGGATCTTGAAGAGATGACAACATAGCTTCCAGATCTGAAATAGATCTGATGTTTTGTCCACGGATCTGTCCTAGATCTGAGTTGTAAGTTCCAGCTGCTGAAGCTCCTCAAAAATAATGCTGTTGAGCCATTTCTGCAAATATATATGTGTTCTAGCTCTCTTTTCTGAAGATTTATTGTTGTATTAACTCATACATTCTACTTTATAATGAAAGGGATTTATCATAATGTTGATTTTCTGCTGTATTACTTAAATACGATTCCTCTTTCTGATCTCCACTGAACATCTGCTAAAACTGCGCAATTCCTGAAGCAGTGCTTGCATTTGGTTGTAGCCTTCCTCTTCGGGTGCTTTTTAGCTAGTCTAGTTTTTGGGAGATCCGTTTAATGTATCTAAACTGAATTGTTTTAGATGAAATTACATATATAAGTCACATATAGCATAAATAAGAGGAACCAAGTCCTGATCTACGTTATTTTTGCACATTTTTACTTATACAACGTTTTCCTTGAGCTCATTGTTAATAATCCTGAAAAATGATCATTACAAGTTATGTGGTTCCTGAAAGTGGAGCGGAAAGCCTAGAATTATCTGGAGAAAATACCATGATATGGCATCAAATTCTTGGACATATTGGAGAGAATGGCTTTCGGATACTGCATGGAAATGGTATGGTAGAAGGTATGTCTAAAAGCTCTCTGGATTTTGACTTTTGTGAACATTGTGTATATGGGAAGTAGAATCGGGTGAGTTTTCCTTTTGGTGCTAAGAGGGAAAAAAATATATTAGAGCTTGTGCATAGTGATGCGTTTGGACCTGTGTCGATTCCATCATTGGGTAAGTCTATGTACTATGTTTCATTCATAGATGACTTCTCAAGGAATACATGGATATATTTCTTGAAGAAGAAATTTGAAGTCTTTGACAAATTTAAAGAATTTAAGGCTTTGGTGTAAAACCAGCCAGAGAAGAAGATAAAGGTGTTGAGGACAGATAATTGTAGGGAGTTCTGCAAGAGGGAATTTGAAGAGTTCTGTAAGAAGTGTGGTATAGCACGGCAGAAGACTACTCCATACACACCTCAGGAAAATAGAGTTGCAGAAAGAATGAACAGAACGCTGATGGAAAAGGAAAGAAGCATGCTTAGTGGTACTAGGTTAGGACAATAATTATGGGTAGAGGTAGTGGAGACTGCATGTTACTTGGTTAACAGATCACCTTCATCAACGTTGGAGGATAAGACTCCACATGAGGTATGGACTGGTAATAAACCCTCTCTTTCACATATGAGGGTATTTGGATGTGATGAATATGTACATGTTCCAAAGGAGAAAAGGGCCAAGTTGGATAATAAATCTAGAAGGTACATCTTTATTGGGTATAAGGATGGTTTAAAGGGTTACAAGCTTTGGAACTCGAAAACAAGGAAGGTTGTGTACAACCGAGATGTGGTGTTTAGAGAGGTGAAAGATGTTGTTAAACATGAATTCCTACCAAAGGAACATAAGAAGATAGATTTTGAGCTAAAGGAGGATGAATTAGACTCTAAAACAGAAGAAGACTCAGAAGAGGAAGAGCCACAAATTCCAGCTGTGAGAAGATCAGTTCGGAAAAGAAGACAACCAAAAAGGTATAGTCCATCTGCTTTCTATTTAAATTTTTCTTTAACTATAACTGATGATGATCACAGAACCGTCATGGAGGTAGTAAATTCAGGGGATGGAAAACTCTAGAAGGAGGCCATGGTTGATGAAATGGCATCCTTGCATAAAAATGAGGCATGGGATCTGGTGGAGTTGCTGGATGGAAGGAAGCCCATCAGGAGAAAATGGGTATTTAAGAAGAAGATGAATGTAGAAGGAAAGGTGGAGAAATACAAAGCTTAGTTGGTAGCAAAAGGTTATTCCCAGGTGCTAGGAGTTGATTTTGGTGATATTTTTTCTCCTGTAGCCAAAGTTACTTCTATTAGATTACTTTTATCCGTTGCTACTGCATTTGATTTTGAGGTAGAATAGATGGATGTGAAGACAACATTTCTTCATGGGGATTTGGAAGAGGATATCTACCTGAAACAACCTTAAGGCTTTATGGTGAAGGGGAAAAAATAATTGGTATGCAGGTTAAAGAAGTCTCTATATGGGTTAAAACAATCACCAAGGATGTGGTATAAAAAATTTGATACCTATATACAGGGACTTGGCTTCACCAGAAGCAAGGAGGATCACTGTGTTTATTTTAAATTAATTGGTGAGCATGTTATTTATCTGGTCTTGTATGTGGATGATATGTTGTTGATTGAAAATGACAAAGAAATTATCCAAGATTTGAAGACCCAACTGTTCTCCAGATTCGACATGAAGGATTTTGGTGCTACAAACTATATTTTGGGCATGGAAATTAAGAGATATCAGACAAAGAGGAAGATTTGGTTAAACCACAGGAAGTATGTCAAGACTAGTGATTATGGCTTTCGTGGCACCAGTGATTATGGCTTGTGCTACTAGGGAAGACTAGGATTATAAAGAGTGTTGGACATTCGTGGTTTTGCTGATGCAGACTCAGTTGGATATCTGGACCAAAGAAGATATACAAGTGGGTATGTGTTTAGCCTATTTGGAGGTGCAGTCAGTTGGATGAGTAAAAGATAGTATATAGTGGCTCTTTCAACTACAAAGACAGAATTCATGACAACCACTAATGCAAGCAAGGAAGCAGTTTGGTTGCAGATATTGTGTTCAAGTATGGGGTTGTTGCAACAAGTTATAAGGATAGACTGTGATAGCCAAAGTCCAATTTTCTTGTTAAGAACCACTTTGACCACTGCTTATCATTCAAATACAAAGCACATTGATGTTCAATATCACTTTGTGAGAGATATGGTTGAGGTTAAAAGGGTGTTCCTGGTAAAGGTGGACACTTTGAAGAATGTTGCAGATGCATTAATGAATTCTGTGAGCACTCAGAAGTTCTCTTGGTGTAGAGAAATAATGGGTGTTTCAGAGCTAGGCTAATGACTAATCTATCCTGTGGCCCCCTGCGGAAAGAAAATAAATGGGAGAATGTTCGGTATGCGTTGTATTCTTTCCATGACTAGTCACGTGCGGGGGGTCACAAGGGGGGCGAAAGCTCCCCATGCATTGCGTTACGTAGCGGCCGACGGCCGCCATGTTGGGGAATACGGTAGGCGCCTTGGGGAAAAAAAAAGTTGGACCCTATTTTTCGGTGGGTGGACCGCCCATGGTTTTGTGCATGGGTTTGCACATGGTTTTTAGGGCATGATGGTTTCGAGCTCTAGTATTTTGTAGATCCGATCAAGAGGCTTATGATTATGTTCTAATCTAGGGTTAATGGATTGGGGTTTATGTATGCTTTGGCATGTATATATATGTGTTGTAACACTAAAAGGAATATAATGAAAAATCAAGCTGGTCATCCCAATTTGGGATCCAAGGTAAAATCTCTATGTATATCTGTTTTATGTTTTATGCTCTCGCTATTGTTTATTTTCTATTTTTAAGATTCGTTTGCAGATAATGTCTATACAGATTAAAACCTACATAGATAGACTCAATATCAAGACTAGGAAATTGAAGGATATCATTCTGAAACATGTAAAGGAAGAACTAAACTCTGAATATTTTATTAAGTTGAAAATTGAACTATAAGAAGTAAGGAAATTAGAGGACATTTTTCTACAGAAAATAAGAGAGAAAAGTCAGGAATGTGGAAGATTGGAAGAAGAGGTGGTGAGTCTGAGAAAGAAATTGGAAAAGGCTCAAACTGATTTAACAATGAATATTCAACAGTTAAAAGGTGTTGAAAAATTGGACATGATATTAAATGCACAAAGATCTCCCCTTGTAAATAATGGGATAAGATATGAAGGGGAATAAATAAAGTCAAAGGCAGAGGGTAAGAAAGCTATTAGATTTGTGAAATTTGTCCTAAAAGAAAATGTTAACTCCCATCAATCTGAGAAAAAAAATGTGGGAAACCCTTCAAATCCTCATGAGCTACAGAAAAAAAAAACCCACCATAAGGAAAGACCTGGAAACAAGAGTAAAAAACCAAGCAAAAGTCCAGCACAGATCAAATGGCTTCCAAAGACATAATTTTCATATGACTAGATGGATATATCCCCAAACAACCTTCTCTTCCAGATACAGATACTACTTCCATGGGTATTTCTCTTTTTGTAAAAGGTTCGGTCATAAACCATGGAGTGCAAAGCGTATATAAGGATACTGGATTATGGAAAATCAAAGGCAATTAAGAATGATGGTGGATTCATGCGTGTATATAATCCATTCCGAAAGATAATCAAATTTTTTTTCTGCCATAAAAATGGGCACAAGTCTTGACTGGAGACTGAAGCAAGTTTGTAACTTCTAATGAAAAAAAATATAGGAATGTAAGATTCGGTAATGATAGAGCAGGGAAAATCAAGGGAAAAGGCATAGTGAGCCTGAATAATAGAAGAGAAGAGGCTCAGGATGTATTGTTTTTAGATGGTATGAAAGCCAATTTTCTAAGTGTTAGTCAAATTTGTGATAAATTCGGTAAGGTCCTTTTCATATCCCAAGATTGTGAAGTAAGGTCAATCACCATAGGAAATACATTAGTTAAAGGTGTTCGAACATATATTAATGTTTATATAGTGGAAGAGGAGAATGAAGCATGCCAGAAAACTTGATGAATCTTGGCTATGGCATAGAAGATTGACACATCTAAATTTTGACCACATCATCAAACTGAGCAAAAATAATGCTTTCCAATATTTTCCTACAATAAAGAAGCCGCCAAATACCATATGTAAGTCCTGCCAATTGGGAAAAAAAACTCACACGTCGTTCAAAGCTAAATACCAACTATCTACAAGTAAGCCTCTTCAGCTTGTACACATGGACTTGTGCGGACCTTCAAGAAAAAATGCACCAGGTGGAGAATCGTATTTCATGCTCATAATCGATGATTTTTCCATATTAACATGGGTGGCATTTCTCATATACAAATCTGAAGCATTTAAGAAATTTAAGATATTCAAGGCAATGATGGAAAATCAAACTGGATGTAAACTAAAATGCATCATATCAGACAGAGGAGGTGAATTCATATGTGATGATTTTGCAGTCTGAATGTGGGATAAAGCAATGGTACGGCCAAACGAATGCACCTTAACATATTGGAGTGGAAGAGAGGAAAAATAGGTCTATCTGACAACCCGATTTTTTTGGGCCATAATGCGAAAAGAAACTTTCCCCAAACATGTGGGGCGGAATCAAATTACACAAAAATGTTCATATTCTCAACAAAGCTCATCTCGGACCAAATTGTGACAAGAATCCATATGAATTGTGGCAGGGAAACCAACATCAATTAAGCACTTCAGATTCTTTGGAAGAAAATGTTTAATAAAGAATAATGATGAAAAATTGGGGAAGTATGATGCAATAGCTCATGAAGGAATATTTTTGGCATATGCATCAAAGAGTAAGGGTTACAGGTGCTACAATTAAAGAGTGCATAAAATTGTGGAAATAATTGATGTGAGATTCAATGAAGAACTACCAGACAGAAATAGAAGTACAAACTTTGTTAATCCTCCAAATGATCATCAAGATGAGAATCAAGAAAATAAAGAATAGAATGAGACAACAGAAGATACAAAAATAAACTCAAAAGGACCCTCGAGACACACTCAGAAGAACCATCCAGAAGATCAAATCATTAGAGACAAGAGTGCAAGAGTCCAAACTAGAAGACAAGTAGCTAAACATACTGAGGAATTTTATCCAGTCATGTTGTCACAGATAGAACCGAAGAATTTTGATGAAGCCAACAAGGACAAAAATTGGATAAATGCTATGAATGAAGAATTAGACCATATTGTGAAGAACAAGACCTGGGAGTTAATACCAAGACCTGTTGGAAAAATTCCATTTGCACAAAGTGGATATTCAAGAATAAGATGAATGAAAAAGGTCAGGTAATCAGAAATAAATCCAGACTTGTATGTAAGGGATACTCTCAAATCAAAGGACTTGAACTATGATATGAAACTTTTCCCTGTATGCAAGAGAATGGAAAACATTAGAACAAAAAGCTTTTGCATGCCCTTCATGATTTCAAGTCTATAAATGGATGTGAAGTCTGAATTCTTAAATGGAAATCTAGAGGAAGAGACCTACATGGGAACAACAGATTATTTTATATGAGATAAGAATAATCTCTTTACGCATTAAATAACCTACAAATTATAAACAACTCCATTCATGACCTTTCTAAATTTACAGACCATTTTCAAAACAAAGTTGAAAGGGAGAGTGTAGACCAGTTTTACTAATAGAAAAGTGATGAAAAGTAATTTTAATTGTAATTAGTATGTACAGACGTATATGTTTAGTAACAACAAAGGATGAGTAAATGAAAAATCTTCTGAAGAGAGATGAAGTGATGAAGACGTCTATGATTGACTTCCACCTTCTACCTAGTACTTCATTCTCTGAGAAGAACACCAGCTTTGCCCATTTCTAGAAAAATACTAGAGACATGTTAAAAGATTCCAAATGGAAGATTACAAGCAGTGTCAACTCCACCCAGATCTTCAGATGCAATTTATGTACAGCAGATGAATTCACATAGATCAGCAGATCAAAGACTTTCTGAATCTATGATAGGAAGTACTATACCCTGTAACCTCTAGACCAGCAATATATTTGGTAAGTAGGACTTGTGGCAAGATATCAAGCAACACCAAAATAAAATCACTTGCTAGAAATCAGAGAAGTTCATGTCCACATGCACAGCCAATTTTATTACACATTATGGCCTATGTATTGTTATCAGAAAGGTAAATATTTCACATTGTCATATATAAATCAGTGGACAGGTCTGTGGACCAATGAAAAGCTGCAGTGGGTACATTCTTTAGATCCAATAGCATGGTTGGAAGGAAAAAAGTTGTCTCTCTGCTCCTAAATAAAAGCCAAATTATATAAGCAGCTTGTTTGCACACAAGTGATGTGGATGAAACAAACTCTTCAAGACGGGGAAGGGTAAGCATCATGGGGCTATATTTATATAAATTTGACTATACATGTGCAATAAGCATATCAAAAAAATCTTGTGCTTCATTTGAAAACCAAGCACATCCCAATAATGCTACTTCCTTAGGGAACAGTATAAAATAGTAAAGATGGAATATTTCCCAAAAAAATATGAGACAATAGACATATTTACAAACCTCTTGCTAAAGAGGCAGTTTATATTTTTTGGTCATACTCTCTATCATTAGATGGACCAAATTACACCACGTAAGACCAATTTTACCCTAAGTAAAATTACTTCTATATAACAAATAACCCAGCAAACACATTTATTAGGTTGTTTACATGAGTCTAATGAAACCCAAAGGAAATATTAAACAAACTGTATTTGTTTGAGTTTTAACATTCATATTTAATACAAAACAAAAAAGTATTAGATAAATCTTTATTTATCTTATTATTTTCTAAGAATATTATTTAAATCTTAATTTAAATAATATTCCTTCAATTAAATATAATAAATCACCCATAAATAATTAAATAAATCATTATTTACTGATTATCTCTATACATATAGAAAATGATAATCGTATTTTATTTATTTATTCTTAAATAAAGTTGATAAGTCAAATACTTACATATATAAATATATGAAATATTCCATAAAAGGTGGATCTAGATTTGGTTGTCTTATTTTAATCACCAAATTTAGAGGACCCAAATGCTGTTATAAATGGGAGGCTTTTCCTATCATTCTTCACCTTGTTGCTATTAGATCACTCTGAATCTATACACTTGATCACATTCTACATTGTACTGTGTGAGCTCCCTTTGAGCTCTATCTTTATCTGAGTTTCTACACCAACAAGAGAGAGAGAGATTCTAGATACGAGAATCTTTGAGGACAGAACCCATCCCATTGGGAAGATTGGTCCACACTTGTTTCCTGGGTGCCGCCAATACAAATTCTTGAAAAAACATTGTTCTTATCTTTTCTATTGGATGGAAAAACTCTTGATCTTGCAGCAATGTCTTTTGTGCATAGATCTAGTTTTTGCGGCACTTGTGTTGATCAACTAGTGAGATCACGAATGTTAGTAGCCAATTTGATGTTAGGGCTATAGAGTATGCGTAGCAGAGGTAGTATTTTTCATTGTCTTGACAAAATATTCATACTAACAAATTGTGGCCTCCACATGGTTTCAATTCTGACAGTATCAGTTTTTCATATTCTGTATCGGCTACTTGATTCAAGGTTTCTTTTTGAAGCTCCTATTTATGTTTCCTATTATTAAAAATTAAATTCCCTTAGTGATGCCTAGCCCTATTGCCTTGAATTAGCCAGACCTCAATGCCAGCCAGGCAACCCAACTTTAATAAATCTGCTAAGGTCAGCAGGTGGAGAGTCCACAACACTTTTTCAGCCAAAGCTGACTGGACTCAGTTGCACTTTTATTGCCTGTGGCTGACTTGGAAAAGGTTTCCAGGCCTACGGCTGTCTTTCTCTTGTTTTACTGTTTCTAGAGTTTCTTTGTCAGAGTTTTCCGGCCCTCTGTCTCCCACTGTTTGGACCTGTTCCAGGTATTTTTTTCTCATGAAGTGGAGACTAGCCCCTAGGGCTTTGCAGTACCTCCACTTTTGGTGGAAGAGTTTGTATTTTAGGTGTCGATTTTAGAGTTGGCCTCTCTTTTTTGGATCGATACCTCCATTTCTTGATCCCTTCAAATAAACTCTAACACCTTCAAACCACCCCTTGTGTTTTTTTTGGACCTCACTTTGGATCTCCTCTGTCATACAGCAGCAGTACCTCCTTTGCCAATACATACCTCTGCCTCTTGGGCCCTTGATGCACCTCTCTTTTGGCAGCTTTCTCCTCTAGTCTACTGTCCCTTTCGACCCTAGATCTATTGGCCTCTTTTTAGTGTGTTTTGACTATGATTTTTTCCTATTTTAGGTCAGTTTTGCAGGAAATCGCCCACCTTCTTGGGTTGAATCGATGCACTAGTATTGTTAATTTTCTATTATTTAATTATACTATTACAGCGTGTTTTGATTCTGACTTACTTTTCTCTTGATCTCTCAAAACTAAAGTGTTTAAAAAGTCCGTCACATGCATACACTCACCCTAAGCGAAAAAGAGAAAAGCCCCAGTTTACACGCGAACAAAGACTTTAAAATCAATTAGTGGCACCTTTGCCCTTGTTTCGACATTGTCATCACTTGGTCACCTCCACTGCCTTGTCGGTGTGCTACCTCGTGCGTGTTGTCATCCATTGCACCTGAAAGTACACCCTCAGAGAACCTTGGCCTTCACCCTGGTTTCCACAGTGGTCGACCACTCCATCCATTAGTAGTGGAAACTGGTCTCTCCAAGTCGTCAGCTCTCTCTTCGATTCATTGGGTTCTCAGCACACCCTTTTTGTTCTCCCCCCTGTCACCCCTTCCTTCTAGGTTCAAGGCCTAACGCTAGCGGCAATCAAACCTAGTGGGACTACTAAGCGGAACCTGCAGTACCTCGGCTGCCACCTTTGCTCCTATACATAGGGCCTCGACCTCCTAGATTTCAATCATTTGATCAATGACCCTGGCCCGTGTTGGTTGTACTGCTATGCCAGCCAAACCCTCAATCCCTAAGTTCGAAGGCCTTCTTTGGAAGATCCAACCAACCATGTGAGATCTTTCCATGTGGTTTTCCTCAATTCCATTACGATGATTCACATCTGTCTTGACTCTTCCGCACCGCTTTCCACCCCGTGGCTCTAAATGGTATGTTGACCAAACCTACCTCTTCCCATACACACCTTTTGACCATTTCCCAAGCCTTTGCCTCTATTTCCCGGCTCCACTCTCCGATACGATCTTGGTATAGGCACTGACTGTACAACCAAACATCTTCGACCATGCACCCTCATATCGGGAATGGCGGCAGCTTCAAACTTATGTTAAACCACCTCGAAGATCGGGTTTATATGGACGTTTCCTTCGCCTCCTCTTACCTCCCTTAGATCATGTAAGCCTCCATTTCCTCAAACCCAGAAGAAAAACATCCAAGTAGCAAAATATATGACACGATCTGTCAGCCCCAGTTATGTTTATCTGTCCTTCCTAACCTCCCCGGGCAGGTGGCACCTACTTGCAAGAATCTATTCACATGGCCATTTCTGTTGACCCACTATATCTGTATGCTCAGCCTCTTACTTGTTCCATGGTCTCACCAGGAGAACACAGCACCTCTAGCACTTTTCCCCCTCCCGTGCCTTCATCCCGAGTCTGGCATGCCTCATCCTTTCCCAACCTCACCTTATAATTTTCACAGCCTAACCATTAACCCATTAGCGCTGATTAATAATCCCTCCATCATATACGCTTTATCCTCCCTTTACCTCCTCCCACCCCGCAACACCCTACGGCCCCTCAGGAGGCCAGAGGCGCCTGGCCAGACACGACTAATCCTCCTTCCTCTCAAAGAAGGCGGAGAGGCAACCAAATCAATGCCTGGTACTCGTGGACCCAATCACTCAGTACGTATGCTCTTGCCCCAGCTTGACAACGAAGGGGCACTCAGTAAGCCCGATGAGGAATTCCTTCACTTTTAAATAAGAAGCCTTCTTGTATGTTCATTCTTCTGATCATACCTCACAGTGTCCCCTTCCACCACAGTCCGTAGGATAATAAGGTCTCGAGCTGCATTGGAAAACCTTGCCTCCCCACTCATGCTCCCCTAATGCATTTTCTCTCATAGTACATGTTTCTGATCCTTCCCCAAACCAGTATTCATGGCTACTAACCCTGCACGGCAGGATAGGTCACAGCTCAACCTTCCCCTTCTAGTTCCTCCCTGAGTGCAGTCTCATGATAGACTAGATCCATCTCAAACTGTCCAATGCCCAATCTCCAAACTTGGGTCTAGCCGGTGCACCCCAAGCCTCCCACTCAGTCTACCCCTCCAGTCCCCTTCTTCGGGTTCACCAAACCTCTTTGACATCCAATGGTCCCTTATATCCCTCAACCCAAAGTTGAGTTCAACCTAAGGTGCCATGGACCATTGCTTGAAATCTTTGCTGCTCTGATGAGCTTCTCAGTAGCTGTACATGTGACAGATGATTTGTGCTTAGATCTCTTGGCACCATTCCACATTGGAACTCCTGTTGACCACTTCCCAAAAGAAGGCTGCCATCTACCAGCAGGTGTAGATCCTGTAGATGACCAAATGATTGTTTTGATGCCATCAATGAGAACATCCTCTTCTTCTTTGCTGACAGCCTTCAAATCAGTCAGAATTTGGGCATGTTTCTTGGTATAATTGATGAGGGGCATCCACACATGTGATAATAAAACCGGTTTGGAAGCTAACACATCTCCTAGATTAGCCTTCCCAGATCACCCTTCGAGCGTGGGATGGCCACGCCTCCCGGCCATTGGCCTCTTCGTATTGTCCTATCACTCTTGGGGAAGATGACAGTTGACGTCAGAAGTCATGGGTAGCACACCTCTCAGACTACAAAGTTCTCTTGGCCAGCCTTACCTATGCCATGTCTGGCTTTGTCCCATACGCGGTTTCGCAGATATCTTTCCCTGTTGAGAGAATAGTCTGTTGACCAGTTTGGGCTGTCATGAATGAGTCCAGACCTCCCTAAGACGACCATCTCTTGGCCAATGAAAGGCAGTGGGTCATGGAAAGCCAGAGTGTCTCTCAGGTGTCTGCAAAGACTCCTCTTTGCTTGGGCTTTCCACAGTCTCCCTCATCCTCCCTGTCTGATTGGCATGAATGTTGCATGATCTGATCGTCTTGAGTTGCCAGCAAGCGGCAGCGACAATTGACAGCCTCGGCTCAGCCTCTCCCCGCCCTCCTGGCCTTCATCTCGGCGGTCGGACACTTGCTCATAGGCCTTCTCTACGTGGCATCACCCAGACCTGCTGTCTCCTGGTGGGTTCCCAGGCCCTCAGCACCCTTGGGTATCCTCACAGTCATTTATCCGGCCAGGTGGAATGCCCTTCCTGGCTCCCCCTCTAGGTGTCTCTTTGGGTCCGTCCTCATGTGCCTCTCTCTCCCAACACATTGCAGGCATGCAGGTACGGTACCTTTTACCCTCCGGCCATGCCCTTTGGTCACTAAACTCTCTGCCTTTGACACCCGGGTTCATCGTCCCCCTCGCTTCCTCCGGCCTGCTGCCTTTAACACCTCCCGGACCACATCCCTGTCGTGACGGCTCACAGGGAAGAAAGGAAAAAGCTCGCCGAGAGGCATCCAAAGACAAATTACCAGCCGACCCGGCCCCTCCTCAGCGCAAGCCTTGCGCCTTGGCCATAATCTACGTGGGTCATACCCCTTCTTATCTTGAATTGCCCCGTATTCAACCCATGGTTAAGGATTGCGTTACACAGTCTCCAGTTACTGAAGCCTCCATTCCTTCTTCGTCACAGCAACCAATAACCCCAAGACTATACGCACCAACAAACCTGTGCTCATTGGTAGTGTCCATGGCCATTATTCTACTTGTTTCCTCACCTCACGCATTCGTGCCTCTTTGAGAGTGGTCCAAGTATGAGGTTGAACAAAGCTCCGGTCGCTCTCCATACTTGCGCGATGTCTCTGGGAGTCGATGCGAGAGTCCACAGCTCTCATTGACATCCCCCACAGTGTCAGATCTCCAGAGCCTACCACCACCATTTTCTACCTATCATCATCCATGAGACCCTGAAGACATTCCCTCGGATTCCTCCCCGTGGTTGACATTTGCCAGGCGACCACCACAGACAACAATAACTGACCATCTGTTTATCTTCCTGCATCATCCCACAGGCGTGTCCTTGTGTTAGCATTTCTTCCATCACCGTGGTCTGGTCGCTTTTAGTATTCATGGTTTCCTTTCCTCTGGTCATCCCCTTTGTTCCGTGGATGTCCTCTTGGAAGCCCTCTCCACCCACGACCTCCTTGTCTTCCCTGCTAGCTGCAGGGTCACCCCTTACCCCTATCACGTTGTGCCTTCTGACCAAGGTCCATCATTCTCTATCATCCTCATATGCCACCTTCTGGTTAAATTAACTGAGTGCTGCTTCATCACTCCCTCCGCCGGTTAACCTCAATCTCTCTCTCCCTTGCTGGTGTTTGTTCCTCTTCCTCTCATTTTTGTCTTCCTTGCAGCCAGTGGACCTCACATTACTGCTATGGGTTGCTCATTGATGGTGCAAGTCTTTGTCTGGAATCTCGCTGACGGAGTTGGTCATCTTCACCCCTTGTGCCCATGTTCTCTTAGCAGTCACATTGATTATGCATATGACAGACTGTCAGTCATTGAAGGTCTTTTCTTAGATGCCCTCTCTCGCCATCCTCCATGCGCATGTTGTTATCATTCCCTCTTGTTGTCATGCAACTAAAATGGTTTCTATGTGTGCATAATCATGCTGACAGAGGCGGTATTTGGTAGAAATATTGTGTGTTGAAACCATAACTTTTCAACCATGTACCTCGAGGAACAAAATCACTATGTAGATAGCATTTACAACCATGTAGATTGTGACTATCACATGAATTTATCTGAGACAATGACAATCATACTCATTAACAAGATGCATATCCATAAATATGTGTAAACATGTGTTTAAGATTATATAACAAATTATGACACACAAAAAAACATGTTACAAAAAACTCAAAGCTAGAACTCACCTAGCCCCTACATACATATTAGGGAGACACACACGCCCCACACTAATCCTTATCAGCGGATCACGACCGTGGCTGTTCACCGCAGTCGTAGATCACATATCCCCTGCAGTAGCAGCCATGCGGCTGCACATGACCCCTCGCCATTCCGAGAGATGGAGCCAATGCAGCAAATATATTAATGCGTAAGTGCAAGTCTTGCCATCCGGCTCTAGAAAGCACCGATTGGCCCTCTCACATCAGCGGATGTCCCTCAGGAAGTGACTACATCCTCATTATCTTGTTTGTCTGCAGCTCACTGAACCCGGCTCTGATCATGGGGTGGTCTCTCATCTGACCCAGGTTCTGGACTCTGCATGAGAGAGACATGGTGTTCTCTCTGTTCCATTATTTAACATGCCTAAGCAGGTAGTCTGCTTGTCTGCGTATTGTTCCTGCTCGACCGGAGGCTGGTGGGATCCCCAGAATCAGCCATCCCATTATACGGATAGTCAGTATGCTGGCCTCCGTCCTATTGACAGAATACGTTGGCGCTGCCATCCCGCCCCTCTCTCCTCCCCCGGTAGTCACCCCCATATGGCGCATCTAGGCTCTCACAGGGCCCCCATGCAGGAAGTGGCCATCGTGTAGGTTGGGATCTTCAAAAGAAGGCGCCTGGCAAGTCCCACATCAGACGTGTGGTTTTCACTTTATCGCTTACAAAGCAAAAGCGTAGTTTTAACGACACGACATCATTTGGGCCCACCCTGTGGTACTGCCCTCAGCACTCTCCCACAATCATCGTACTACCGGTACGTTGGTCAAACCTTCATTTACCCAGGTCTGCATTTTCCTTCAACCCGCCGGTCTCCAATCTCTCCGGTGCCGTCAATCCGTCCTTTGACTTGAAGACCCCGGTCGACAATGCAGCTCCACAAACTCCATTGATGTTCCACCCCATGACCCAACAGCGGTTGTGTTCCACCATCCCAGTGGTGGAGACCCGATCGAAATACATCTGAACATGAGTTGATCCTGTGCCTGCACTACAAGATATACGGATCCCAATAGCGGTAATCAAGACAGCGAGGAATATCGATACAATGAAGCGTTCCAAAAAGCAAGACTGAGCTGGCCAACCTGTGTTTGATGCTGGATCTACGTAATCTTTTGGATCTCTCTCTCTCTCGGTCGCCGTATATATATCACAAAAAAATCATGCTGTCGGCATACGGACAGATACAACAACCTAAACCCAACTCCTCGACCGCCGCCAGCTCGTCCCTCATCTTCAGTGCTTTTTTCCTTGGAAATCACGGACGGGTGGCACCTTGCTCAAAACTGCGTCGGTGGGTACCATTTAAAGTGCAGCACAGCGGCAGAAAATATGCCAAGGAAGGAATTCTGCTGTTCCCGCAGATTCTGACCCTAATGCAGGCTTTAATGTGAAACAAGGAAGTAGGATTCCAGGCTCACCTCTAGCTGGCGGATCTGATTCCAGCGGTCGGTTTGTAGCTATAGTCACCGCAATTTAGGCCTTCTCTCCTCCTACGCTGCACAACTAGCACTGAAAGCTGGGTAGATTGGAGGGAAAAATGCCTTATTAAAGAGACCAGTTTTTCTTTAGCTGTTGCGACCACACAAGTAACTTCAGTTTGACAAATGTCATTGCAGTTGGAAAGCTCTCTACGGAGTCCTTTGTGATCTCTATTGATTATTTAACGTTGATACTTCACCGGACACATTTTATTGAGAGGTCACTTCCCTCCCCAAATGGTTCTCACTTGCAACACGCATCAGCCCAGAACACTTTGCCTCCATACTTGTCACTGTTGTGTTAGTTTGTCATGAAATACCATATTATACTCATGTTTTCATGGTCACAATGGACCTTTAACAAACGTGCTATACCATCAAATTCTTAACTGTTTAGAGCATCCAAGGCGGAGTCATCATACATTTTGTGGTCTATCCAGAGTCTACTTTATTTTCCTGCTGTTCCTCATCCTTCATTTCTTGGTCTCTCTCTTGTGTAGCACATTTATGGCACTAAGTCCCACTATCCCCTATCATATATGATATTATGCAGTCAACTGCCATGTCATTCATACTTGCCACATATCTAGCAAGGAAGTGATCCATTAGCTACTCGGTCCCTCATTCCATCATCATCATTGTTGTGGATATAAATTGGCTCTACCTATTTTCTCAAAGACCTTAGATTGAGGGATCTCTCTTTGCCTCTCACCTGCTGTGGGGCCTCCTTCTGTCAATTCCTCCATTCCGGAGAGGAACGGTCACAGGGCGGTGTACGCTGATTCTGACTTCACTCTTGTGGTGCCTCAGGGTCAGGGCAAGGATCCTCTCAGCCATCCTTTGACTTGATTGTTTCTCCCTTGACTCCTTTCAGCATGATGGATCCATTTTCTTGGTGGTCCAATGATGCGGCCGGTAGCTCTTGGTGATGCCGGGTGTCATGGTCATGCAGGCCCTCCTTGAGGGGGTGGCCACAAGGTAGCCCCACACCCCAGACTCTTACTGCTGTGCAGCCTTGGGTGCAGCTCATATATTTGAGTGATATCGGCCTTAGCCATACAGCCTCTTGATTTATGTATCGATGATTTTGTAGCAGCCCTTCCCCTTGCTGAGAGGAGACACGTTGTGTGTATCTCATGTACTCGAGATGATCTTATTCTTATAGTCTGGTTGGCTATCCGGGCACTTAGCATGTATATAGGTTCCTCATTTAACCTTTCTATCGCTCATGTTTATACTGACTATTACATTATGTTTGGTCCCTTGTTTCTTGGACACTATTCTTTGTACTTTGTCTTCAAGCAGGGCATAAAGACATGCCTCACATATGCCCACAACTACAATTGCCTCATGAGACTTGTTTACTTTTTATAAGTCTGCTTGATATACTGGAGTCTAGTTCTTGCTTTGGTAGTCCACCTCTTTATTTCTCTCATTGCAGTGTTTGGTGGTGTGAGTTCTTACAACGTTACTTCGGTCATGATTTGGCTCTTGCTACTACCTTGGGAAATCCCCACATTTTTACCATTTTTAGTCATCAACCCTCTCATTGAATTAATTTAATTTTCCATTGACCAATTTACCTAAATAATTACTTCCTATAAATAACAATAAGCACATTTATGGTTATTTATGTTATAAACGAAAACCCCAAAGGAAATATTAAATAACCTATACTGACTTGATTTTTCTTAGTCATATTCCTTAAAACCAGAAAATTAATAAAGGCAATGTTTATTTATCTTATTATTTCTAGATAATTATTTTAAATGTATTTAAATATATTCAACTAATTAAATATGTCTAAATCACCTAAAATATTAAAGAAATCATTATTTATTTACAGTTATCCTCCAACCACTTATACATTATTCATCAATCATTTATTATTTGTATTCACAAATAAAAGTTGGCCAAGTCAAATACACCCTCAATATATCAAAAATATATAAAGGTGGATCTAGTTTGGTTAAATATTATTTTAATCATGCACAAGATCTAAAGTGACCAGTAATCTTTATTGCTAAATAGAACTTTCATATATTCTTACCTTTGGCACTGTGAATCACTTATGGATCTATGCATTTGATCATTCTACATTATTTCTTTGTGTGAGCTCCCTTTTGGACTCTATCTTTGTCTGAGTTTTCTACACCAACAAGAGATATTTCTAGTCTGATCTTGAGGACTTAAGAACCATTGCATTGAGAGAGTGGATACCCAACACTTGTTTCACTCAGATTGCCCTTAATACAAAAATTCTTTCCAAAAAACATTGTTCTTCTTGTCTATGAATTATGGAGAAAACTCTTGATTTCTTGTAATATCTTTACTTTATTTTTGATCTAGTTTTTATGACACTAATCAACGTCAGACTATTTGCTATGAGGATTTGAAGTGTTATGACCATTTGATGTGAGACTCTCTGAATATCTTAATAAAGTTGTCTTTTTAATCAGCTGCTAGATTCATACTAGGAACTGATGGAGTATCTAAGAGACAAATTGGGGATAATTATGGATATTCTCCTTGATATGATTAAAGAAAAATCGGCATGGAAACATCATCGAGAACAAACATGAGCCAAGTTCTTGAAACAACTTCTCGGGGGAGAGTAGCCCATAAAAGTTGTAGAAGAGCTGAGCTATAGGTTAGATCTATAGAGGATGGTACCTATGTGTGTCTCTTAGAAAGTGTTAATAATGTGTAAACTACTGAAAGAGGATGATTGAAATGAAATATTATTATTGAAGTATAGTACAAATATTCATCAATTGGTATTTTGGAGTAGTCTACCAGTGAATGCAGTGTTATTTTTGGAGCATTGTTGCATAGTGATCCCCAGTGTGAGTATTATATCATACATGAATTATTGTGTAAAATGATAATGCATTAGAATAATGCTAAATTTGCATTATAAAGCATGGAAAGGTCATTAAAGTGCCAAAATATCACTATCATGTTTTCTTCAGTATTATAAAAATTAGACGAAATTTATTCTTGGATGAATTACATACTTATCAATCAGTGTGATATATTCAAATTTCACTCTTAGTCATTCATAAAGTTGTAGTAGGATGGGCTATTTATTGTTAATTTTACTATTGAAGTTGAAAGTCTATTATTGAGGATTCATCTCAAACACTTTAGAAGAAAGAGGTGATACTGCGGTCTGCAATTTATCTAAATGGCAGAGACAAAGAACATAACATTCTATGGTGACATGCCTTCAGCATTCTCGTATTGAGTTGTGATAGCATCGATTTTATTAAGTAATATATTCATACATTAATTTATTTTTCAAATTAATACACATTGTACCATATATCATATGATTTTTCAACACATTCAAAATGATCTTATAATTTTGAAGTACATATAAAGCAATGATTATGAAGTACCTAAACAACAATCACGATTTATGAAAAAACAATCGGGAAGTAGTAATACAATGGTGGATTGATTAATGTTCATTAAAAATGCAAATATTCTACATCAAGTATACTTTAATGAATGATGGAGTGTGTATATTCATTTTAATAAAAAATATTCAATGAAGGATGCTTATCTTAGACTCAAGAGGAGAAATAAATCAATGGAATCTACAACGGCTGTTATAACCCCTTGCCATTGATGTCAAAGGGGAGGAAAGCCAGCCGAGGAAGATAGACGCACCAGGAATGAAGGAAGTATTTGCCATCAATGCCAAGGGGAGAACATTGGAAATATTTCATTGATGGAAAGGAGTAGCATTAGTCATTATCTAGGCAAGGAAGCTGAAAAGAGGTAAGAACTGTCTGGATTCGGTTAAGTGTGATTCATTAGACAAGTGGATGTGTAGGGTTGAACAAAAACAAATCCGTATTCAGTTTAAAGTCAATAGAGATGGTGTTATTACTGTATTCGGCAGAAATAGTATGTAAAGTGGTAAACGTATAATTATAGATCAAGCGAATAAGAGAAGAGACTGAGAGGTAGTGTGGAGGAGACAAAGTTGTAGAAGGCAGCGTATAGTTGAACAAAGCGAGTGAAATAATGAAGACATAAAATCCCTAAGAAAATTTCGAAGAGAATGAAGCAGTTGATTAAATCACAAATACTAAGCAGAAGATCGGCAGTTTGAATATGTGTAGATTAAATTGTGAAAGTGCTAAAGATGGTCACGTGTAGTTAAAGGATATTATTATATACATGATGTATTCTGATATGGTATAGCAGTTAACAACAAATATGTAAATTTGTAGGCATTAAATTATTAGGTGAAGAGATTAAGTGTGATAGACAAGGTTTTAGGTATGTGACAGGCATTTAGCATTTGTATAATCACAAAGTGGTATTATTATAGCGATATTTTTAAAACTTGCGAAGTTGCGATAATGTGAAAAAATTGAAAAATGCAATCTGAGAGATGACATGGAAAGATGATGGAAGTGACGTGGCGATCATGTGGCCGTGTATAATTAGGCGTGAGTGATGGGGCAGTAAACATGGCGATTAGTAGCAAAGATGTGGTAGTGACATGGCAGAGGTGACGTGGCATGATGACGTGGAACAGGATTCTTGCATATGTACATTTACAGAAGCTGGAAAGGATAAGCATCAAAGTCTTGTTAAAATTATAGAACATGAAATGCGATAGAGTATGAAATTTATATTCTTCAAAGCTAAATTCTAGAGGATTTAAGTCAGTAAAACAGGACCCATTTGCATATTGCATGCAAACTTAGAGGATAAGTGCTCATTTAATTCATGTTAGAATCTTGAAGTGCAATAATGAAAGGACACGGCCAGCATTTTCAAAGGTAAATTCCAAAATATATACTGAGTCAGTGGTTAGGCTTATTTCCTTAATAAAATCAGCAAGAGAATGGAAGGTGTCGATAACATATATACGCAGAAGAAATAGCCAAAATGCAATAAAGGATGTCGGTGCGATTTTATTCGGGATTTCATGGTAATATATTTGGTTTAAGTATTATAGTAGTTTACATAAAGAAAATTCTAAATGCGGAGATGTGGTGGCTCATGGCAGCCCCTACGTGCGAAGATAAACAACGGTTATGCTGTAATAGAATAATAAAGTGGGAATGCGGGGCGGTAGACTCGGGTAGTGACCCGGCCACAGCGAAAGGAGTAGAGATAAGATGAAGATTGTGGTGGCATGGGGGAAATCGAACTACCTTGATTCAGTCGGGCTCAACAACACTCTAGGCGAGAGTCAGTGTTGAGACAAAGTGAAGGCTAAACTGCCTGGCCTTCATTTCTAAAAATTAAAACCAGGATAAAAAGGACATATGGTAGCATTTGGAAACATGCCGGTTAGGTCGATGAGTAAAGGCGTTTATGCAGAAATGTTATGATATAACAATAGAAACAAAAAGAACCGATGCTTGACGTATAAAAGACAAATACTCGCAGCCAAAATCAAAGGTTGGGTAAATATTTGTGTAACTATAAATACTCATCCTGTTATTCTTTTTGTGTATGTATTCTAAGAAGATCTCAAAGGCCTGGAAAAACTCCATGGTGTTATGATTATTTCGGTAATAATAGCATGACTAAAGATGAGGAATCGAATGGGTGGAAGGCATAGGGTAAGGCATTTTCCCTTAAATATTCCTGTAGGGCTAAAACAATCATGTATTTATCTATATAAAACATATATATCAAAGTAATACAGAGGTTACAAAGCTACGAATGGGTGAAGGAAACAGCGAATGGAAGAGAGCTGAAAAAATAGAAAAGATTCAGTGGAAAGCTGGCCAGAGAATTTGGAGAGATGATAGAGATGTTATGCACATATGAGTTGATATGAGGCAGTTTGATGGAAGAGAGGGTAAATTCATGGTCTGGAGGAAAGAAGCTGATATCAGGTAAAACAACATTTTACTTTCATTTTGAGTGAGGGGGATTGTAGTCTCCTTTCGGGTTGTAGGTCTCCTTCCGATTGGAGTTGGTGAGGTAGGAGCACTTCCTGTGGGTTATAACACCTCTAAAAATGTAGGGATGGGCTTTCTTGCAAGTTGTAGCTTGCAAGAATTGAGAAGGTAGGAGCCTCTCACTAGGTTAGAGCCTCTGAGAAAATCAGTTCTTAGAGGGATTAGGAGATTTCCTTTGCATCCACAACAATGGCAAGATGCTGGTTTCTCACCCCTATAGTTCTACTTATATACGTGTCCATGTACATGATTGTAATGTGTTGATGAAGTGGCTGTTAATATTCTTATTACTTGCTACTCATATTTATTTTGTTAGTAATTCTTTATTGGTGCCTGATGGAATTTTTAATGGGTTGTATACATTTAATTTTAATGTCCATGAATGGAATAAATTGATTCACCTCCCCCCTCTCGGTTAGCGTAAGGGTTCATTGTACCATATGCGTCATGTCGCATGTAGACATCTGTAGAAGGATCTAGAAAAAAATTTCCATCATCATTTTCACTCTGTCAGCAGGGATTCTTGCAAGTGATATTTTAGAAGGATCTCTTGCTTCCTTGTCTTTATTGGCTTCTTCCATGGGAGTTTGTCGGGGGTTTGCAAGGTTGTTCTTGAAAAGTTCAGCCAGTTAGAGCCCTAACTCCTTAGATGCGGCCTCATCGGTGACATATGAGAAAGAGAATATCACTCAGTACTACTAATTAATGACACTGATCTATGAGATAAATATAACCATAAATACGAGATGGGAAGAAATAACCCTTACGTTTCATTAATATAAAGAGCTAAAATATTTCTTATACATAATGGAAATAAAACCTTTCGGGTAATGGTAGCTTATCTCGAGAAGATATATGGAAACCATGCCTGGAGACTTTATGTTACAATGAGGCTCGTTGAATTTATATTTGAAAAAAAATGAAAAGCTATAAACATCAGCCTATCCCTAGGAAGTGTGTATAAAAGCTGTGACATAGTGGTGTTCAGACCTCAACCATGATGCCTTTAACACATAGTTTTAGTTGTCGCAATACATTTGAAGATAGAAATGAAAATTAACAGTTATTTGCCGCTTTTTCCCGTTCACATACTAGTGTTTCCTTAAAAATCTCTTTAGTCCCTGAAAAATGGATCCAAAGTTTTAGGTACAGCGTAAATAGTAATTTCTCGATAATCAAGAAAAACTAAAAAAAGTGGTGAATTCTCTCAAGTGGAATGGCTTGATGTACAAATATCCCTGGATTAGTCTCCACAGACAAATGATTACAATGCGTTTCAGTCTATATGGTGATAGAAGCTTTTTGTTCAATTGGTCTGTTGAACCGCTGTCTTTTATTAGTGATTTTAGCTTTAGAAAGACTGTTGAAATTGATCTTACACGTTAGTGTTCTTGATGCATATCCATCAATTTGACCAGTTCATGTCTTGTTCATAGGTAATAGGATTAATATTGATGTGAGTTGTTTTGAAATGTCTGATGGTATCCGGTAATGGTGGAAAGTATGGCCAAATGCATTCACGTTGAAAATTGGGTAATTCAAAGAATGTGGGAATGTTGAGCTCATAAGCATTCTCTCCCATTGCCTTAGTGATGGTGTAAGTCCCCTATGTCGAAGCGAGTTGAGCTTGGGTAGGCCCCAACAGACACTACTTTTGTAAATGTAACCAAATTGCTACATGGAACTTTTGTGGCACATGATGATTATCACGTGTTCTCTTGTACTTAGCATTGGCTCTGTCTAATATGCATAATGGACCTATGGGAGGATACTTGTTGAATCACTACTCCAATGAAGATATTGGCCTTGTCATCTTTAGAATGGACATGGGCAGTTTTTTTGAGTAGTTACAATGGTATGGCCACATCAATAGGACATAGTGTCTTGTATCCCAACCCACCTAAAAGGGGTTGTGATACAATAGCTCCCACACTAACCATGGATGGATCTTTGAGTTGTACATGCGCGGAAATGTGTATGATTATCCTATTGAGAACTGTGTTTGGCTATCATTTTAGGGGTGGAAATTCATGGACTTAGTGAGCTTGGTATCCATCATTGACAGAACTTGACAAAGGCACTTGGGAACATTTGGTCCCAGTGTGAGATAATAGGATGGCAGGATCCCAATGTTTGCACTCTTTCAAATAAGATATTATTAGTGGAATACGGTGTGTTACTCTTCTTATGTGTCACTAGAATGGTCGTCTTAAAGAATTCGTTGAAGACCACGAAAACAGTCCATTTTCATGCTTAGTAGAAAAGAAGGCACGGCATGTAATCCATGGAGGTAAGTTCCCAAGGTCAACTAGGGTAGGAAAAGGGTATATATTCCTTGCTTTATTTGATGGCGGTTTGGAAATGGCCTAGAAAGTGTAGAGATATGATGTACTTCAACTTGTCTGGTTGAAGGTTCGACGATAAAAACACTTATGTAATCACATACTAATTTCTCTCTGCAAACTGGTAAACTTCCGACTATAGTGTTAACCCAAAATCATGTTCGCACACTCACTTGAGAAGGAACAAAAAGGTGTCCCAAGTGACATAACAATGCTTCACCAGGTGATAATTTGGAACTTTCTTGCTTCCGAGACGTAAAGTACATATTTTCCAAATTTTAGATCACTCTTGTAAAGGATCATTTACTACGATCTCTAACGCATAGAGTTGAGCGCCAATGGTCATCATCATGATTGGAGTTGTTGAGTTAGTCTAACATTGCTGGTGATTAACTACGGCCTTAGTGTTCAAATGGGACTATTACATATCTCTCCAACATAATGTCGTCATTTTTCAACTACATTTGTATATATGAATTGCGGGGGTCGGTGGTTTGTGTGGATGATCATTTCATCCCACTGTCGTCTACTTCCATTATCAATGAACACACAATGGAATACATCTCACTATGTGGGTGAATACTTGGATTGTCGAAGAGTATATCTATCGCAGATATTCACTGGATGCCTTGTTAATTAAGACTTGCAAGACACCAATGTAGCAAATTGGAGACACATCTTTATCAATCTCAAATGGTTGTTACGACCTACGGTAATGTGAGCATTGGTGTAGAAGAGGTGAAATCTTCAACATCATTGCTTCTGATTCTTTCAAAGAAAATTTTCTGCTCCTCATGGTGACTTGACTCAAAGACCAAGTAGTATGAAATCCCAACACAAACTGTGATAGAAAGTGGAAGACCTAAAAAGTTGTGGAACTCTATTAGAGTAGTTTGGTTGAAGAAATGCATGATTAAGCATATCTTAGGCAGGTCCACATTCACACCATCTTTATAGTGTCCTTCATATATTGAACCTCGGTCATACAAAGTACATTTCTCAAATTTTCACACAAATTTTTTGTTTATAAGGTTTGGATGATGTGTCCAATATGGTGGAGGTAGTCTTCAAAAATCTAGTTGAAGATTGAATCATCATCCAATGCACTACAGATGAGTTGTAGGTGAAGGGTTTGAATATCATCCATCTAGCCTCATGAAGGTTGTGGAATTTTCTTCAGGCATGACTAGCCATTCAAAAAAGGAGCCCTCCTTAGTTGCAAAGGCTGATCTTCCACATATCGGAAACTGATTGGTACCTGGTGATAGTCAAACTTCAATTCGATATTACTTAAATATTCTTGAGCATTCCAAAAAGTCTAGTCGTGGGATTAGATACCTATTACGGATAGTGAAGTCTGTTTAGTGCAGAATGATAAATACAAAGTCTCCAAGTATTGTCATACCTTTGTACTAACACAATCCAGGCTCCCAGATGGTAATTTCCTTATGTTCCATTTCTTCTCAATCTGAATACCTCACCCAGTTCTCTGTTATCCATAATAGAGCATCATTATGTAGTCCATTTGAGTGTAGTGTACAGGTGGAATTAATTGATTTCTGCTTAATCAGTGCTGTGTTTCATCTTGATGAGGTAGAATGTCACTTACACTCCTCCTGATCTTTCCATCACAGCACATGAGAGACAACATTGAGCTATGTCAAGCAAATATTCTTCTTCCTTGAGGTGAATCAGAAAAACAGTTACGGTTTGAAATGATCTTACCATTACTCAGTGATAAAGAGATGCATGATGGTGATAGACCTATTTTATCTTCTACAAAATATTTCCCAAAACAATAATAACAATGTGAAGCCTAGACCATGCAACATATTAGATTCCACAAAGTATGATTGGCCTAATATAATACATCACAAACTTTAAGAGGAGAAACATCACACAATATAATAACAAACCATGTAGGAAATATGCTGGGTAAACTCACCCTTAAATATCTCATCTGGTGAAACCACCCGATGATATATGGCTGGGTATGGCTATGGTTGACATTCAGCACTTCAGAACCTTTGCTAAAATGGGGATCACACAGCTCTTGTGTCGACAGTCTTTTATAAAAGAAAGATATTTCACACATTTGGGAATGGAAGATCTTAGCTCCTCTCTATATCTTGAGTTCATCCTTATAGACCTTTGTTAGGTCCTATATTGCAAGTATAGTCCCTTATTGTTGTTAGTGTAAACCCCTTATTGTTATTGTTTAGCACCCTTCTTATTTATATTGTTATTATTGCCCTTACATGTGTGTGCAGTCTAGGATTACGTGGAGCCCCACTAGAATTACAACTAATTACTGAATCTATATAGAAAGGAGGTTTTGGAATTGTATCATCCAAATTGTTCTTCATGTAATGTATTGGAGGTTTCTTAGTATTATTTCTAAGGTGTAAATCTCTTTCTTACATTTTTGGAAATTTAGTTTCCTGGCAATTTGTTATCAACTTTGGATTTTAGGTTTAACCTTTTCTCATCTAGTCATCATGGGTACACTTCTCATGTTTTCTACAAAGGTTAGGCCATTTCTTCTGAAGGCAGTAGAATACGAATCTTCGCAAACTTTGAGCTTGTGGTTCAAAAATATTGTCAGATATGATTTGTGGAAGTTAGGTCTTTTATTTTGCAGTTCCAAATTCATTCAAGAGGTGATTGTGGTAAAATATTCATAGCTCTCCCTATGAGCATCACCATTGGAATTTTTCTGTATCTAATTTGGAAAGTATACAATTTGTAGTTCATTGCATCAATTTCAGGCTTGAAGGAGCTCTGTATATGAGTATTTGTTAGTGTAACCAGTATTTTATTGTTGTACCACATATTATGTGCATTATTGTGCCCTGTATTGTCATTGTTAGATTAGGTTAAGATTACATTAGGGACCCTGAATTATTGTATTTATGAACCTATATAGAAAGAGGTTTGTCAATTGTATCATCAAGAATTGTTCATTCATATAATGTATTGGGAGGTTTCCCATCAAAGTGGCTTATTTATAAAGATTGTTGATATCTCTTTCTTCTATTTTTTTGGGTAGTTTCCACATGTCAGTATAGGCTTTGGATTCAGGGTTTGCATTTTTATTAGGTCATGATGGAATTTTAGCTACTGTCTTTTCTCGAAGGTTGGAAGTAACATTTTGGAAAATCCAATCTAAGGAATATCTTTTGTAATTTAGGCAGTTTAGAATATTTTAAAGGATATGATTTGTGGAAGTTAGGTCTTTTTCGGGCTCCAGAGATTTCATCTCAAAGAGGTGATTGTAGGAAAATCTTCATACTCTCTATAAAGCTTATTGATTAGATTTTTGTAAACAGTAGTTGATCCACCTGGTAGTTTTCTTTTCTATCAAATTTAGGAGACCTAGGGAGAAAAAATGACACGTGACAGTAGTACAGTTGCTCTATAAACTGAGTCCATAATTAGTTATTGTTTGGAATTGGAGAATAACTGCCTTGAAAGATCCAATCCAGGTGTTCTCATGGAATTGAGAAAATTAGAGGAGAGACCTGAGGCCAAATTCAGAATGTTAAGTTTAGTAATCTGAATATTCAATTTATGCAAGCTCCTCAAAGCAAGAGAAAAGGTGTATTTTTTTTCAGTGCATAAGTTTTGTTTGAAGAATCAATTTGAATTGATTCCAAAGGGCATATTATGATAGATATCGGTATTAGTTCTAAATTCCCTAAAAAAGATTAAACACCATTAATCCTTGAAGGAGAATAATAACGCTCATGAAGATGAAGAAATGCAACATGACATATAATTACAAGAGCAAATGCACCAAATTGCATCTAGCAAGAAAAAACAAAAATGAAATGGGTATTTTGAAGAAAAAACATGGAAAACTAGAATCGATGGATGAAGAAAAATTTCCTTCATTGAAGGTTTTTAAGGATAAATATGACATGGAAGGTTGTAGAATTCATAGGAAGGTTTGAAGGAAGGTTGTCAAAGTTGATACAAGAAAATGATTCCTATTAATGAAAATATAGTAAGAAGAAACTCATGATGAGACCAAAAAAAATGTTAATAGTGATTTCATAAACTCTAATGTTGGATTGAAGAATCACCCACTATTCTAAAGATGGATATGAGGAAGTTTGATGGCAAGTTCACATTAACATGGTCCCTCGGATAGATATCTTGATCTCAATAATGCTACAAAATATAGAAAAGGTACACTTGTTAACTTTAGAATTTAGAATAAAATACATTTGTATGGTATCCATGGCACTATAGTAAAAAAATTATCTTGATCAATTTTTACGGAGAAATGTCTTATTATGAAGATACAAGCTTACCTTCTTTATCCAATTCATTAAATCTCAAACAAAATGGTTTTAGTGGCGGAGCACATTGAGACTTTGCCAAAAATTGAATATAGAATTGATACAGTATTCTAGAGAACACGGGATTGATGTCTTCATAGGGATTTTAAAGGATAACATCCAACATGAAGTTCACGTTTGAAACTAGTTATTGGAGAAATACAGGTTATGAAAAATTGAATAAAATTATGGCAACAAAAGCCTACTCCATCTATAAATATGGAAGTGTTGCTACTCCTAGACTTACAACTTCTAAGGTTGACACCACAACAAATTGGAAGAAAAAAAGAGCAAAAAGATTATTACCATTTGGAAATAGAAAATATTCTACTTAAAAAGGGTATAGATGTATTTGAAAGAAGAAAGTGTTACACATATATTGTGAGGAGGAGGAAAAAAATGAAGAAAGAATTTAAAAGTAGGATATACCAATAAGAAACCCTAGAAGAAGAGGAAATGGAGATAAGACATATCATGTAACCATTGACAAAAATTACCACTCCTCAAACTCTCAGAATCAGAGAAGCAATAAGAAAAAGATAATAGTGTTGATTGGTTCAAGTTTCTACCTAACAGTACATTTCATTGTAGGTAGCCAAGGTGAGTGCACCACTATACAAACAGAATGTCTTAATTGATGAACTTGCAAATGGAGGAACTATAAATTTCTCTAGAAAAATACCATAATAGAGAAGCTAGCCATGGAGAATATGTATTGAATAGTCCAATGATTTCCATCCCAATGGAAGTCTTGATAAATTATTACTAAATTTTAAAATGGTTACAATATTTAGGGGCCAGTAGCACCTTTAATTTCAAAGTCCACTATACAGAAAAAATTTTGGAAGGAAGGAAAATCGGAGTATAGATTATCTTGAGGAAACCAAAAGAAAGATAATAAGCTCTATTGTCATAATGAGAAGCTTCTCAGAAAGAACAACGGGGTGTAATTACACTAATTGTCTATCTATAGTTCAACATCAAAATCATCATTTCTCTAGATCTCCAAAGTCTCTAATCATTCCAAGATGTTTGAAGTACTCCCAAGAGACTCCACACTATTCCATTGATCATCGTGCATGATATTTATTTGGACTCGAGTGTTCCTCAAAAAATTAGGCCTTCTGAATATCTCTTCATATCCAAAGAGAGAAAAATTAGATGCTATGGATTGAAGAAAATGTTAGAGTTAGTATATGAAATTCAACCTAGTCAGAGTTCTTTCTCACTGCTCTAGTATTGATCAGTTGCAAAGAAAGATGGATCATGGCATACGCTGTCAGTTATACGAGGGCTACAATAAGCTCACTGTCATATCAAATTTCCCATTCTGTGATCAGTGAATTATTGGATGAATTGCTGGAGACAATTTATTTACCAGATTTGGATCGTCTCTGTTAGGATATCATCAAATTAGAATGAAGGCTGAAGATAGTGCAGAAAACTAGTCGAACTCTATTTAGAGATCATTATGAATTTTTGGTCATGAGGGTCATTTTGTCAATACCTTACCAATGCACTTTCTACATTCAAAGGGTTGATGAATTCCATTTCAAACGCTTCCTTAGAAAATTTGTGACAATATTTTTGTGTGATATCTAATCTGACGGAGTCTTGGAAGGATCATGTTCAACATAGTTGACAAGATTTCTAAAACTTATTGGAGGAGAAACAATTATATGCAAAGACATCTAAGTGTTTCTCTAGAGTACAAGAGGTGGAACTATCTACAGATTCATGTTAGTATCTCATGAGGTGTTAGAGGTAGACCCTAACAAAATTAAAACCATTAAGGAATGGGCCAGTCCCACAACCACCAGCTGATTTCAGTAGATTTCTCGGAGTTAGGGGTATTATCGCAGAGTTTGTTAAAAGTGCTATGGGAGAATAGTGCATACCTCTATAAAGCAATTATTGAGAGAAAGATGCATTTTCATGGACTCTTGAAGGACATAGCAGGCGCCTTTGAACATCTTAAAGAGAAAATGTGCTTACTACAGTCTTAAACTATCCAGGACTTTCACAAGAAACCTTTATACGTAGGAATGTGATGCCTCAGGAGAATGGAATTGGTGTTGTTTAATGCAAGAAGGAAGACCCATTGAAAGTTTTAGAAAGTCATTAAATCAAAGATATTCACAAAAGGCTATTTATGAGAAGTAAATGTTGGCAATACTACATGCACTAAAAAGAAATGGAGACCTATACCTAATGGGAAGACACTTTGAGTAAAGCCGTCATTGATAGTCTTAAACACATTTTAGGAACAGAGAATATCTTTATAAGAAGTAGCAAAAAATGGAGTCACAAAGATGTTGGAGTTGCTAGACTTGAAATCATACTTACAAAAAGGAAGCTAAATGTTGTATTCGGATGCACACTCAAGAAAGGACTGAAGAAAGTGGAAGCATTGCTCTTGTGCCATTTCTATTATCCAACTAGATTGGATAACCAAAAAGCAAGGGATGAATGGAGAGAAGGATGAAAAGTGTGGACACTCATTCAAAATTTGCAACAATATCCTGTTTATCCCAGATACATTTTAGATTGGAAAAAAATGATTCCTTACGTAAATTACGAATATCGTTTATATATTTGCAATAATTCCCAACTAAAAACAAAATATTCTCTTTTGGAATTGCCCCTTCTCCTTTAGGAGGACACTCAATTATTTTTAAAAAATCACCATAGAGGGTGAAGAGTGAATTTTTGGGATGGCCTCAAATCTGATGATTCAATATTTTGTAGTGCCAGGATGTTTGGTTTTACAACAAAAATAAAGTTGAGAGAATTAAGATCGATGTATTCTACAACCTATCTATGTCCCAAAGTCAAAGTTGGAGGAGATATTTCTGAGTGGATTTTATCATAGGTTTTACCTAAGTCACAGAAGGAAGAGGTGTCATCATGGTGGTAGTTGATTAGACTTTCACTAAGTATGCACACATATGCATTATCTCATCCATTTAAAGCAAAATGCAGTTGCTAGCGGCATTTTATGGAAAAATGTCAAAAGCTACATGGGAAACAGAGAGACTATTGTATGTAAATTGTAGAGATCGCATTTTTACAAGGGAAAATTTGCTGAATGAATTATTTTTCTTGTTTGGGTACTCAACTAGCTCGATATTCATCTTATCATCCTCAGATCAGATGGTCAAACGAGAGATAGTGAACGAAATGTTTGGAAGGATATCGTTGTTGTTTTCTGTATCTGATGAGCAAGCACAATGGGTCAGAGTGGATACCTCTCATTGAATGGTGGTATAACACTTCCTTCCATACTCTGCAGTAAAAATAGCATCCCCATTTGATGGCACTTTACTGGATATCATTAGGGCCCTGATCCCATCCACATCTTAACTTTAATGGAAACTTCTAGGGTTCAAACGTGTGGAGGATAACATCAAGCATCAAACGAAGTTCTCCCAACTCTTAAGGATAACTCTAAATTTGGCACAAAATCGAATGAAACAACAGAAAACGAGATCAACATCACAATGAGAGAAGTTTTGATGTAGGAGACTTTACAATTATTTTACGAAGCTAAAACAATACAAAAAAAGTGTCCCTCCGCAGAGAAAGCTGAGAAGGATAATAAAGTTATTGCCCAGAAATCTTGTGGTCCTTACTAAGGTGTTGCAAAAGATTGGTACTATGTGCTATACAAGTGGAGCTTCTACCTTTCTTGACGAGTGCATCTCGACTTGCCTTTTCATGCTTAAAAAAGGTTGTAGAGGACAAAATTATAGTTTCAAACAAAAGTATGCGAACTTTTTGATGACGAAGGAAAAACCATATTGGAACCGAATCGATCACGGAAACAAGAACTCGATAGCTACTGAAATGCGATCAATTCGGACAGTATTTCATGCAATGGAATGAACTTTACCCAGGAGATTCTACATGGGAGTATGAGAATTTTTATACAAAAAGCACCTCGAGCAACTCAGCGTGAGGACAACACTTTTTTGAAGGAGAGGAGCATGTTAGGTCCTATATTAATAGTATAGTCCACTTATTGTTGTTAGTGCCTTACTATTGATCTTTTTAACATGCATACCCCCATATTGTTATTATTGTACATATCATTATTGTAGATTCGTATAGGAACATCGTATTTACCTGGGATTACATTTGGCCATTTATGGTACTCATATGTAATAGAAGGAGGTTTTTCAGATTGCATCATACAAAATTAATTGTTCATTCATGTAATCGTATTGGAGTTTCCCCTTGAGTGGATTATTTCTAAGGGTGTTTGATATCTCTTTTATATTTTTTTGCAGCTGGTTCACAACAGACCATTGGTGGGTGCTAATCGTAGCACTAGGGATCCAGATAAATCATTACTCTTGATTTATCATTCCCCTTGTTAGGTTTGACGTAGAGTCGGAAGATGTATATAGATTTGAAGCTGTCTATTTTAGACAACCTGAGTGGCTTCAGGGTTGGACCGAGCACTCCCTTGTGTTGTGAATGCAGTCTCTTATGGTACTACTACACTATCTTTTCCATTCTTTGTCTTCGTGGTAGTTTTACTTTTCTTTAGAGCCTCAACGTTTTCTTGGATTGACATACCTTGGACTTTACAGTCGCATTTTCGTCTGGTTTGGGGGCACCTTTTCCTTGCTTTAGATTTCTCTATATCCAAAGTCTTCGCTAGCTTCAGTATTTTCTCTATATTGACAGCATATATTGGTATGTTGTATAAAGCTAGGATATGTCAGAGGGAACTATTTTCTCTGAGTGATATATTTGAAGCCACTTGTAGTACTTGACAAGCCTTATTTTTTCTCTAAATCTTTGATACCCAACTTTGTATACTGAAGGTATAGAAGCAGTTAAGCCAACTCTGTGTAACGTCTTGATCAAATTTGTGCCTTGCAAAATTTGATTCCATTGTATGTCCCTATTCACTCACTAGCTCCCCAAGAGGTAATATGTGTTTCCTAGACGTGGCATGCATCGAAAAGAATTCCAAGTGGTGCTGGCCCGAAATAACATTGAGGGTTCTCCACTTGTGCTTTGTTTAAGAATATGCTATCCCCACCAATCACACGACGTGCGGGGGTGGGATTGGATTAGCTACAAATATCGTGCAATAGATTTATTCTACTATCTACCAATTCGTGCATCTATATATGGCCTTCTAAATAGCGGGAATGCAATTTGACTTGTACACCTTGGAGAGAGTGGTGCCTCCAGTGACTTGTCGGATGAAGGTGTGTTGCACAGTGGGCATCTGCTTGAAGGATCAAGGAAAATTTTCCATTATCACATTCTCTTTGTTGCTTTGAGGGATTCATTTGAGAAATATTTTGAAAGTTTCTCCTTCTCCCTCATATTTCCTTTATTCCTCCATAGGGAGGTCATGTCAGAGGTTTTGCGAGTAGTTGCAAGTACAGACAGTTTGTCCTAACTCCTTAGACCCTGACCTCGATGGGACATGCAAAGAAAAAGAGAGAGAGAATGAACTGAGGCTATCTACTTGATGCCAACGATCTAAAATTAAATATGAATGCAAAAAATACATATATAACCCATCCAAATATCGAGAGATGGAAAGTAGAAAGTAACGCCCCATTTCAGTTAATATCAAAAAATCTGAAATACGTCTTACACTACATAAATGAAATAAACCCTCAAACTTTAGGCTATATTAGCTTATCTTTGAGAAGTGATGTGAGCTGAGACTCCATATACCCTCACACTATCGTTAGAATAGACTCGGTCAGCTCATTTTATCATTGAGAAACAACGACAAATCATCAGCATCTACCTATACCCTAGGAGATAAAGCACGATATTGTATGGGCTTAGTTAGGGTAAATTCGAACCTCAACTTCCTATAGTCAGTAGATTGGCATATAGATCTCATTTTTGTCTATCCATGTACCTCTTTTGAAGATATCATAGCTGAGAGATAAAAGAAAAATTGAAAGCTATTTTGGGACTCTTCAGATCTCTCTGTTTTCCCTAAAACGTCTTTTAGTCCCTCAAAATGGCTCTAGAAGTTCATGACCCAAAAATCTACCAAAAATATTAGGGTGTACCACATCTAGAAATTTAAAAAGCAACAATAGTGGGAGTCACAAGTGGAATATGAGGGTACCACCAATATCCACGTGGATCAGAGGATACTCCCTCGTAAGCATTTTTTGTGAAAGTAGGGAATCTCAGAACCATTGGAAAATAGTCTTTCTTTTGGGAGAAAAATAACCAAGTTTTTGTTTTGTAATCTTGCAACCCTTCAATTTCAACACTTTATAATGGCAATCTTATAACAATGAAAAATATAACTTCATACTTGAAAAGAAATATCTGTGTTGATTTTATTCCAGTGTTTTTGAGCAACTTAGGAGGGATCATCTGAGTAGCATGGAACCCTTCTTGTACCATTTGTACTTTACTGATAGTGCTTCCTTTAGCTATTATCATTTATGTTGTTTTTCTAGTCAAATAGAGATACATTAGCATAGTTTGATGTTGCCATGTAGTTCTTCGGATATGATATCTCTCAATTTTTCAATGTGGTCATAGTTTCCATGGGGTTAGATTAACTATCATTTATCATGGATAGTCGTGTTGAGTCCATTGAATTCTGTACTAGTCACTTCTAATAGTTTCTTGTAGAGTTTCAGAGTCTCCTGCTGCAGATTACTAGGTTTTCGATGAGAACAGTACTGAGAGCTGGTTTGCATCATTTTAATCATTATTTCATGTATATTTATCTTCCATCTCCAATCAATACATTTAAGATAATTAAAGTGAATGAGGGAGGATTTGAAGATAAAATGTTATCACAACTATAGTCATTCTCACTGCACATGATGTAATTGTCTTATTATTGTTTTGCTATGTGGGTTAGTTTGCATATATTTTACAAATATCATATAATTTATTTCCTTGCATTACATAGATGTATTTCGCTGTGATTACATATTCTAGTATGTTTAGATCCTTGCAACTTTATTACCTTCTTTTCCATAACTTTTATTTACGCAATTTCAATTCTTGCATTTTGTATTCACCTCTACTAGAAGTTATACCCAATCAAACAATATGCATAAAATTTATTCCTTGCAAGCGTGGTATTTGTTACTTAATTCCCATTAGTATATTTTAAATTATTGAATCTTTATTTTCAACTATTTTAGTTCTCTAACTTCTGTATACAATTTCAATTCTTACACTTTTATCTCCCCCTCTTTCAAGTTAGAAAAATGAAGTGATTGGTAGCTAACATCACCACTATGTTCACTTAAACAATATCTTCCATTTTATTAAATATGTATTAATAAAAAATAAGAATCATGAATTTCATACCTATGATGCTACTATACTCTTATAGTTTGTGTGTGCGCGCTAGATAGACGATATTAAAGTTGAGACCCTAGGGATACTACATCGTTTCCTAGAATACTAAGGGACAGTCATTTAGTATTATAAATAACTATCCTATAAATTCATTATAGTAATTTCAATGGTATGAAAAATTTCTCTCATTTCATAAAATAAATTGGAAAAAGGTGTAATGAATGGTAGGCTAAACTTGATCTGGGAAGACCTACTATTGTCACCATTCAAAACAACACTGAAAATGATATGCAGTGCATGAAAGAAAGGATTAAAGTCATATATGTACTCAATTTAGTGTGAAAACATAATATTAATGGGGAAGATCATAGCATCTATAATAGCTATCATCAAAGAAATTGTTTCAAAGGGTTTTTAGGGTTCGCTTAGTTGATAGGAAAGGCCAGAGGTTCTTTTAAAGTAAAAAAAGATAAAAAGAATTGAATGCCTTTAACCAGTCCTCCAGACAATAACCTTATCTCATGGACTAGATTACTGCAGTCAAAGAGGGAAACCATATAATAATGAAATATCATATAGTTCCATTATTCTTAACAATAATATAGAATAATAGTGTGATTTGTAAACTATCATGGATATTTTCATGGATAGTTCATAAATAGATGATAAATTGAAATCTATCTGTCATGAAGGTTAAATTCCTTTAGATTTCAAATTTATTTAATTACTAAATTTTTTTATCTTTTGCATGAGAATAGGAAAAAATGCTGGAAAATAGATACTACAGTGAATACAATCATACCACCATCTGACATGAACACAAATATTTGACTAGTAAACCCTATATGCAGAGAAAACCTAGCCGAGGAGGTTCATATTGCTCTGCTCTCTCTTTCTTTATTTATTGAAAATGTGTAAGTATAAGGAAGTAGGTACTCTACTCTATGGAGTTACAGAGACCCTATGGCCATATATTATTCTTTTAAACACATCTGTACACTCTCCCTTATCACTCTACTCTTATCTACTCTACTCAACAATGGAAAAAAAATACAATACCAAATGAATAGGACATGTATGCATGACAAGCAAGAATAAATAATAAACACATAATTTGTCTATTATTCACAAATATGTGCATATAAATACATTTTCATGACCATTTCATTCATCTTCCAAGGTCTCTTGGACTCCCCTTGATAATTCACCTTCCACAGGAAAAACACTTAACAAATTACGTACTCCGAATATTCCCCACATCAAAGGAAGGGTGTTACATGAGTCCAAAAGAAAATGTAATAATGAAAAAGCATCACAACATAAATTAGATGAATATGTCTCTACGAATGATGATATAAAGGGTGGGATGAACCTGAGGGTCTCAACTGATTTGTGGTGGACAGGATAATCCTACCTAGCACTAGTAGTATACTGCAGTTCATGGAACTCTCTTTACAAAATGAGCTAAGAAGATAGGAAAGTTTCTTCTACTATAGGAAGTGATCATTAACTTGCAGAAAGAGGATATCATTGGGATCTCAATGACGTGTGATTTTGAGTTGAACACAAAGTAGCCAATTCTTAATGCCATTCTGAATAGTCAAAATCTGGTAATAAGTCGTCAGTCTTGCTACTAGATGAGAAGTGCTCTAATTCCATTGAAAATGCGTAGTATTGGCGAATCATCATTTTAATGTATTTTCCTTTGATTCTAGTTCAATCTGAAATCTGCTTTGTCTAATTTGCATTTCTGAAACATGCTAGAAAGTGATGTTTCTCATCAATTCCCCCTATTAGATATATGGGTGAAGATTATATCATTTCTCAACACAACTAGTTCACCATTGGTTTCGTTTTAATAACATTGCTGAGAAAAGCTAAGAGGTCTTTTTTGACTTATTCTATAAAGTTAAAAATTCCAGTTTATTTCTGATACATGTTCCTATCCGTCTCATTAATATAGGATTATAGGTCTCCCAAATTATGATTGGTGAAACCAAAGGTGAAATTCTGAGAAAAGATCAAATTTTTACATCTAAACTTTGATTCATTCCTTTATTCCATCAATGGATGAATATCCAAGTAGAAACTCTCTTATATTATCTTTTTGAGAATAATTTTTCTTAAATTAATTTAATATCAACAATATGAATGGTTTACAAGGCCCTAATTTTCAAATTTGGTTTGATGGTAAAAAATATCATAGTTGATTATTTGGTTGCACCCTCTTAAATGTTAGGTAGGAAAATACAATTATTTATAATATATGTGTACTCTCTTTCCTTTAGGAAACGTATCTACATCTTTTTTATTAAGGTGAGAAATTTTTTGCATATATTTCCTAGAAGTACCCTATTCTTTTCATAGAAGTCCCTTCTTAAATTTTAAGTCCATGCCACTATCTTCTAGTTTCTAGACCTCTTATACAAAAATTGTATCCTCTACCAAATTTTCCTAGCAATTTGAGTTAAGTCTATCTCATGAGAGGAAATATAGCACCTCTTTTGTCTACAATTCAACACTGAGCTCTAGGTTTGAATTGTTAATGTTGTCATCAACTAAATCATATTATGTACATATGTTGGTGTTAACATTAACTCTCCCTGTATACCTAGTAATATCAAGGACCACATAATGATCCTTGATCTATTCCTAGGACATTATGGCCATTCCTTATTCCATCTTAATATACTTTGTCCCTTATCTAGTATTTCTCTATTCTATCTATTAATCATGTAGCCTTCTCTTTTTTGTGGCTTCTCACGTATATCGTGTGATTAAGTAGTTCTTCTAAATAACAAAAAAAATTATACTTAATACACATATAATATATTACTCGCTCCTTGTTTTTCTCTTGCTTTCAGTGAGTTAAATATCAAAGTCTGAAATGAGGGATTACTAGTAGAATTATTGTTATATTAATAAGAGTGTTATATATAGCCTAGATGTGTCCCATATGCTGGAATTCAGTTGTAACTATAAAGAAAGTTATCCAAGTTTGTGGACTCTTTTGTTTTCCCATCCTTCCTTATGGATGAATGTTGTGTATATCCTTAAGTTAAGTTCATTTCTGAGTCTTCAGTTCTTCTAATTATAAACCTCAAAAATTTTATAATTCCCATTTAATACTATAACCTTCTGTCTTCAGGTAAATTTTGTAAATTCTTAAATTGATATCCATTTCTCAACAGCATATAGTGCATCAATACAATCTAGTATTAGTTAAATGATCTTTCTTTAGTATCTCAAAGAATATACCCATACACAATTTCAAAAAATAAATTTTTCACTTATTTCCCACTTGCAAAATCTTTATAGGGCATGAGAATCCACATCTTCTTGAACATGTCAAATGCACCAAAAATAAAATTCATGTTCCTTCTGGTTATTAAGTATATCTCTTACAAAATCCATGGAAAGTACTTCCAAGGTTTCATGGAGTAAAAGTGAGACAGTATATATTTATTTCATCATTCCTATTACTATCTGTAATTTTTGGATTTAGCTGTAGCTTATTATGGGCTTCTAGGTACTAAATCATGGAGACCTATGTGGGTGATGAGTCTCCTTTCACTTCCAATAAATGTTTACTTTTTAACAACTTGTAATGAGGGCATAGATAATATACAATCAGCAGGTAATGCTATAATGATAGAATATTGACATTCCTCTTGGATTAAATATCTCTCCCATGGCACCAAATACTTGTATCCCTCTCCATTTGAAAGGTTTCTACAAGTTTAAATGTGAGCCTTGATAGCCCAGATAATTTTCTTTTCAACCTCTTATAGGCCTTTTTGCTAACTTACCCCCACTAGGAGGTATTTCCACTCATTTTTATATCAGTGGAATTGCATTCACTAGCTACTATTGAAACTAAAGCTATATACTTTCATATGTATTTCTTTCTCAAAACTCTCTTCCAAATAATTGTGCATTTTTGACCATTTTGTGATGACCTCCATATTTACCCAGGATGAAAATCCCTCTCTTGTGAATGGCTGATCTCCTAGAATCCTAAAGGAAAACTAAGAGCAAAACGGACAAAACAATATCTCTTGCTTAGTCACATAACTAAAATATACAGCAAAACATGTAGTATAAAGGATCACTTAAATAATAAACGAAGTGCTGAAATCACTGTACCTCTAACCAAACTTTCTCTAATCTCTTAGCGGCTTTCCCAATACTTATAACTTTTATGACACTCCAGAGAATTTTCACAGTCAAAAACAATTCAAAGAGAACCAAAGAAGCATCTATGAAAGACATTCAAATGAAATCCTTGAAATCTAGGATACAACATAAAATTCAAATATTAAATCAAGTATAAACTGTGAGTATAATTAAAGGAATCCCACAAATATAACATCAAAATGGCGTAATTGGAAATAAAAAATTGACTTTATATTAAATTAAAAGGTAAAACAAACTGTATAGTTTCCTTGTCTCACAGCCTCTTGTGTTCTTTTCTTATTTCCTTCATGACAAGCTATCCGGACAAAACAAACGACATGTTTTACAAACTAAGTCTACCTTCTTCAGTCCACATTGAATTTATAGGAAGGATGAGGTTACACTAGTTCCTCTTCTCAAAGGATATGATGCTAATAAAAGGAGAGGTTAGTTCCATTTTACTGCAGAAAGGATGAGGCATAGGAATGTAGTGGTTCAAGGTTTTTGATTTCGCTAAGATTCTCAGAAGCTTCTAGGACTTAAATTTTATTTTTCACTACTGCTATGAATAGACCTACAATTTTTAGTGGAAAGCTTGACCATATACATTGTAGTTCTGATGGAAGAAATTGCGCATGCAGTTTATTCAGAAAAACCACCCATACTGTAAAAAGTTTAATGATGAAAACCAAAGTTCCTTTTTGTCCCTTTAATTATTTTTTACTTAAAGCATCATAGGGGATTCACTTGAGACACTTCATTTGGATGGCAATATATCTGAATCGACAATAATGGTAGTAAATTTTCAGTTATACTTTGATTTGCACCTAAGTAAAAATTTAGAAAATATGTTTGATGACTGAAGCACTTTATCATGTCAAAGAGTTTAGATTAGATACCAATTGGTTGAGGACTTGAAATAAACAATCAAAGTTACATATCATGCTTTCATATAAACTTCACTAAGGTAGGTATTCTCACACTTGGAGTACAAATTTCTTACAGCTAGTAAGGGAAATACCAAGATCCATTTAAGCAGTGAACATAGTATATTACAATATGTGGATATATATTTCTGATCATGAATATTTAATACTTTGTATTTTATATGGATGGTTAGAGACTAGATCAGGGTCTTGATTTTATCAATCCATTGTACAAATCTAACCATGTGAGTGAATGTTTTTGTAGTCAACCTGGTAGAAACCACTGATTCATAGTGTGTGTGGACCATTAATAGTCATAGGGATAAACCACAGTAATTACAATGGCTCTCTGGGTACTCCGAGTTCAATCTATAGTATGATTAATTTTTAAAGTCAACACTCATAGAATAATTTAGTGGTTAATGATGAGAAAACATCTGGAAGGTGATAAGCGCCGTACAGAGGGAATTACATGACTCAAGGTACTGAAGGTTTCTAGAATCCTTCACAGATATTGAGCTGGTTGATAGGAATCGTCTCTTATCTAGGAGACCTACGACTATGAGAAACCTGTGTCAAGTTTGAAGAACAAATTCGGTCATTCAGGTTGACTCGGGGATAATGATACGATTGAAGGACATGATTTCAAGTTAAGTTTACTAAGTTGGGCTTCTATTGAGCATATTATTTTATTCAGCCTGTGTACCGACTCAACAATAATACCCAAAAACAAATGAAGAAATTTCAATGGGGTATATTAATTGTGAGACAAATGAATTTCCCAACACAGACATAATCAACTGATGGAATGTCATGTTCAGAGCGACATACGCAGCACATGGCCTGCAAAGCAAATGTTCTTTCCCAATTCCCCGGCTACTAGTAGTGCCTCTTTATTTTTGTCAAGTTTGGGGAGGGATAACCTGCTGCTTTCCTTTCAGCTCATTATGGATGAGTTCTCAGTATTTTTAATGAACCTAAGAAGGTGGATTCAGTTACATTGTAATTGACGGGTCTTACCACTGTTTTAATTTTCTAAGTCAATTGTAGATTAAATCGATGTTTTTCATATTTAGGGAAGTTTGAAAATACAAAAAATAATATATTTTCTTTCAGCATTAAAATTTTTACATGAGCTTGAAAAGTCAAAACTTGGTGTTTTTCGAGTTTTTGAGGTAGGGAAGAAAAACATAGTCAACTCCTAGTGTTATTTTTTGTAAATTTGAATCCATCAAACACAAGGATAAATAATGTAGGAGATAACTCCTTGACATTCTTAGTAGAAGCCTTATACCTTTTTCATAAATATTCTAGTTCAGTGGAAAAAAGGGTAATAATATTGAATGGCTTGACTATTCATTTACTTTTACAAGTTCAATAGTCAAGTGCTTTCAGAAAAATTTTATGTTTAGGAAGTCAAAAGTGATTAAAAGGCTCTAAGTTTTATCTTTTATAAGTTTTAACAGATTGAAAAAAGTGATACTGAAATGAAAAATACTCCATATCACTGAATTTAAATTTAATTAGACAGAAAAAGTATGGAAAGAACTCAGCATTTTCAGTGTGTTTTATAAACATAAGACAGATAACAAAGATCTAGAGTTTTTGCATGGTTTCAAAGTCCTTTAAAATAATAGCTCAGAAAAAATGAATGAATTAGTTTCATTTTGCAAACCCCAATCTGGAAAAACTACTCAGAATGAAGGCTGTTCATTTCACCTATTCACTCACTTTTGCATTACTGTGAGGTAATTCATCATATAAACATATACCTAAAGAGAACATGATCCCCAGCTATTTATTCATTATTAGCTAGTTACTAATGAGGTGGATTGAATGAAAGATCACGTCTGAGATAAGATGAAAGATTTGAATTAGCTGTGGGATACAATTAGGCTCAACAGTGGGGAATATTTGTTTCATTTTTAAAAGGAAAGCGACACACAAAAGGCTATCTGGAAACTGTTTCTTTTGCCAAAGAGTTGACAGTGAAATAAATATCTCATAGGACCTTGATCATGGCTTCCATCTGGAAGGAACACATGTCAAGCAGCCTGCCTCGATCATGAAAACTTGAAAGTGTCTTCATAGATGAAAAGAAACAGTTCTGGAAGGAACATCAGGGACTCAATAGGGATAAGAAAATCACGTTTAAAAAGATTTTATAGGGTTTAACATAATTACCCGGATCAAAGATAAATTACTGATCAAGTAAATAGTGAAATCCACTTACACTATTAATTGAATACATGGGACAAGTTGAGCATATTCTTGCGTGGTGACAGATAAAAATTGTGCTAAAGGAACATTCAAGGATGTTGGATAGTTGTTAGTAAAATCAGACTAACAAATGAAAGTTGATTATAGTCACAATATTTTCATGCTGAGAGAAGACATCATGAGAAGAAAATTGTGATAGAACAAAATTCATAAACGTTATGATATTTCCTAGTGTAAATTGAAATCAAGAATAACGGAACTACCATAAGATCAATAAAGACAATTTTACCTTCCAGGTAATAGGAAACATAAGAAGGATACTCAGAAGTTACTATTAGTTCTATTAAAGCCCAGCAGTCTGTCATAGAGGCACAAAATTTGAGAGACCCAAACCTTGGCTTGATTCAGATAAAATACTAACGGAGAATAACCTTCATCTACATTTCTGTACATTCTTATAAATAACAAATTATTTGGAAAGAGATGGAAGAAGGAAAGATAGTTTATGATCTCTCATAATCAAAGGAAAAATATCTCGGTACTTGGAGGGGTTACTTGTAGAAGCAGGTAAATTTGCTGTGTGAAAATTTGAAGAAATAAAAGAACCTAAGAAGTATGAATTTCACTCTCTACGGGGAGAGTGGGATCGGCAGAAGGTGAAATCCCAATTCTACCAATTGATTAACCTAATGGTTCATCAACTTGAGTTATATCTGTTCTCTCCAACAGAAGAGTGGGAATTAGTATGTGGAATGCGTCAATCGATTCGTCAGCTCATGGTAGGTTGGGAGAAATTTTATGGTCACCTAAATTTAGACGTGTTGCTGTAGAAAAATAAGGTTTCCAACAATTTTGACTATCCATATGAGAAAAGGTGACTATGATGACTCACACAAGACCTACATGGAAACCTAGCACCCTTTTTCCTTTGCTGAAATCATTGGTTAGTGGATAATAAAATAGGGTCAGTAAATTTTAAACATACTTCAAGACCTTAGGAATCACAGAGGAAAATTGATAAAGAATTGCTTTACCTAAGTTTGCAAGGTATTTGGGCTGTGATGCATGTTGGAGGTTTCATAAAATTAATAAATACCATAGCCATGTGATTTGATTTGACTTACTTCTTTCTTATATTGCTTCTTATTCTTCTTCCTTTTTGTCTGCCTTCTTAGCCCACACAAGTTTGCTAATAAGTTCTTACCAAGAAAGAAAGAAAGGAAAGATGTGAATTGAAGAAGGTAAATGCTCAACATGAGGTTGGTAGATGTTAGTGTCATCAGAGTGAAGCATCTAGTTGGTGGAACAATTTGAGTATTCTATGCCTGAAAGTTAAAAAATAACCCATCTTACAGTAAGCGATGTAAATCTAGGTAATGAAAATGTAGCCATATAAGGAGGACCAATTTCAATGTAAGGAAAATGACTAGGATTATTATGAACAGGGAGTTCCCTTGGTTGTGTTAGATTAAACGTTGCCATTAGTTTAATTCGTTGAATTTTATTCTCTGATTTAAAAAATTTTTAAACAATTCAAATTCAAAATCAACAACTAAAGTCTCTAAAAAGTAAAAACAAACAAATAACTACATATAAAAATCTAGAGTCAAACCACACACAAACAATTTGTTTTTGCGAGTGAAATCACTAGTTGGTGATGAAATCAACGTCTGAATCAATGTAGAAAAACTAGTGGATGGAACAAGTTACCTTGGCAATAAACATTGAAACAATGTTACGAGCAACTCCATATTCCTGTGAGTGAATATCACCCTCCAAAAATTCCAAGTGATTATATTCAACCTCTAAGTGACAGGACCTTCCCTCCCTTATCACCTTAGGAAAAATCCTAATATTATAGCCACTAAGGTTACCAATGATAAATCAAACACAAGGAACATTATATGGCTTATTATAATGCGAGACGAATGTATGCTCAATCATGAAAGCTCCTGTTTGTTAAATCAGAACATACTAATAAAAGTAGTCTCAGGCTCTTTGTTATGGATTGTCAGAGGTATTGTTTGTAATGTGTGCACATCTTCTATTTTACAATGAAGAAGGAATGATTACTCCATTGAGTCTAAGATATGACCTCGTGATTGACTATTTTAAGAAAGGCTTCCCAAATAAAAATTGAAAAAATTAGATTTTTTTCCTACATAGACTCCTCTTGCTTGTTTTATTTTCTTTGGAAATTTAGCAACTTCCTATTCCAAAACACTAATACTAATCCAAATTGTTGAATGAGCCCTAGAAATATAAAAATATCTAGATTAATTTTAATTAGAGTTGTGTTATTTTGGGTTATTTATTTAAATCAAACTATAAATGGAATTGGGAAACTTATGGTGTTATGACTGAGCTCAAAATTCTCTAATGCATTCAACCATGAAAATTGATCTTTTTCTTTTCACTTAAATCTAGTTAGAGGAGAAAGTAGAGGTTCTTTGAACTTAGAGAGTAGAAAAATTTCAAAATCTAAAAACATTTTTTTCATGCAATGCCTTATTCACTTCCAGCAATACATAAAATCGATAAATAAAATATAACAAATTATCTCATGCATAATTTTATTTCAAATACTATTTTAATCAATTCAGAAAAATAACATTACAACATTTAAAACAAACATAAAAACATGCAAATTAAATTAGAACTATCTTTGATAGAGGGCACTAATACTTTCAATTGAAATAACACACTTTTACAATGGGTGTTATGGCATCATTGCTCCCTTGACATATACTTATTGGCTGCCCGTGGCCTTTGAGTAGCCCTTTCGTTCGAGACTTAGGAAATATTTCTAAATCTGAGGTTTCACCAGAATATGGCTGACTTGCAGAGTTTTCCATGCTGTTGCACGTCATACATAGAGAACCGCATATGCCTTTAAAACATTAAAAATATATAAATTCCTATTTTAGAGGCGGGTTATGGTTGTTCTTATACAGATGACTACCCCGGCCCCGTGGCCCTGTAACCCCAAACACTAATTTGGGAGTATAAAGAATTACATAGAGATAGCTAAGGAGAAGAGGGAAAGTAAACAATATACGTTTTATTGGGGCCCTATCAAATTAAATATATTTCCTATTCACCTCTTCTGCACTTCCCAAACTCAGCCTGAAGCCCTTGTTTCCTTGAGATATTAACTCACCCTACATGACATCCATTGTACGTATTCTTGGAAGAAATCTTGGAGGCTAGGGAGGCAGGATTGGATCCAGGAGGACAATATCACTGAAGGCCATGGTAGGTGAGTGATCTCGATAATATTTACCCTGTGTAATGATGTCCAAATTGTTGGTAATAATATTGTTTATAATAATATACAGTTACTCTCTTTATCCAAACCTTTCTGTTGTACAACTAGGATTATATGTTCATTCTTTGTTTGATTTACATGTTACGGAGCACAAAGAGTTACGAGGCGTTTGCACCCAGCAGGATCTACTACAACTTAGAAGGATATTCGGGTAAGTGCAGAACACATTAGATTCTAGATTAAATGGCAAATTTTTGTAAGTAGGTAGCTTCTTGTAATGACATGCCCACGATCTGTGAGTTTATGAACCAGACCTTTAAGTGCCTTTGTAACAATGGTATTCTATTTGGGGATCTCATTCTTACAATCTAGTTTGGGTGTTTACTATACATGTCTGTAGGTTTCACCCTGATTTTATCACTTTGATCTTGATGATGAACCACTAGTTGGTTTGAAATACATCAGAAAATTTTACATTGCATGTGATTATTACCCAAATATATTTTACAGTCTATTAAGTGTATTCAATCAGACAGAATACACGCTCCCTTGATAGGTTGATTTTTATTTTTATTTTTTCCTTATCTTTTATTTCATAAAAGCAAATTATATACAATCGCGTATACCTCTTGTATTTTCAAAGTTCAGCAGTATATGTGATTTCTGGTTTATGTGCGTATACATGCTGATTACATACTGTAATCATGTATGCAGGAAAAAATTTGAAAATTTGGGTTTTGAGTGTAACCATTTAACAGCTCCTGTGACTGGTGAATATTAATTACACAATAAATAAATTCAAATGCATGAATAAAGAGTGGAAACAAAGAGAATATGTAAAAAGTATATTATGAATAAAAACCCCTCACAATGTAGAATTCATGAAATAACCAGCAAGCTCAAGCAATACATGTGTGTACAAAGTGAATTGTCAGTCAACAAATTATTTTTAAATGGGTGGATCCATAAATAATCTGACTCAAATACCAGATGAGGAAATGAACCATTTGAAGATTCCTTGAGTATGAAAAAGGGACAAGACATGGAGGCTCAATCAAAGGAGGTTCAATGTATATATTATTTCTAAATCCCAATCCATAACATCACACAGAAGACCTCTAGTTAATGAGACTGACTTAACTCTGAGGAGGAAACTTGAAAGGAAAGAAAACCTAGTGAAGTGGGACCACAGGAAGGAGAAACACATTTCTCTGTGAAGGAAGGGAAATAGCTGGGACAGATTGGATGTGTATTTTATTTATTTCTTTTTTAAAGACTATGAATTCCTTGGCTATTTCGTGGAGGTTGCTGCCATTTTAGTGAAAGGGGTTTCTCTCTGAGGAATGCACCTTTCCAGTCTTGTCAGAGATATAGAAGCCCCATGATCTATAATTTCACACACACAGGTGTTCATTTAGGCACTTGCCTTCCTCATAGTCTCACAGGGCCACATTATTTTCTGAGTCTCAGGTGAAGGTTAAACCCCATTTTTGATTAGCTTCCCAGGGGAAGCTCAATCCTTCTGGAGCCTTCAGGCGGCCATTTTCAACTTACTCTTCAGCCATTCCTTCTTGGCTTCATGCATACTACAGTATTTGGCATTTCTCATCTTTGACTTCTGCCTTTATTTTTACCAATCATGAGAAAACCCTTTGCCGAGTGATGTAATTTCATTGTAAAGGAGATTTGGGAAAATCTATGTTTATTTGCCTCATTCAGTATATAATGAATATAAATTTATTTCTCATTTTCGATTATTTCCTTCAATGAGCTTGATGTAGCCTCTTCCCAGATGGCTAGACATTTGCATGTTTTGGGATTTTGTCACCATTTATTCTTGAACATGGAGGCCTCTTAACTGTTGTTAGTGTTGTTTTCTAGAAACCTCTTATGAAGGCTCTATATTGTCTAATACAAGAGAGCAGTCTTTATCTTGCTATAACTCAATACTCGGGAAAAAAAACGTTTAGGTCACTAGTGGTGCTTTCCCACTTGGTTGTCTTCCCCAGTGTTTGTTGTGGTGAATGATATTACATATATGATACTAACCTACGATGCGATATTTCTAGTTCCTCTTAGGTTTACGAAGAAATTATTCAAGTCTGGAGAGTAGTTTCCATTTTGTTTTAACCTTTCCTCTTTCGGTAGTTTTTGACTAGTCTATTTTAATGGAGATTTGTTTAAGGTCTCTAAGAAGTTCATTTTGTTTCAACAGTCCCATAAATAAGTCAATCACAGCATATAGAAGAACCAATGGCATTAATGCACTTTTGTGCAGTTTTTTTCTTATACAACGTTTTCCTTGGCTGATTTGTCAATGGTCTGAAGAGGAAATATTAGCCTTCGACATGATTCTATAGATAGGAAGTCTGCTAGTGGAGCCCAGATAGCCTGCAGATCTCACCCTCCTGAAAGGTGGCCTCATCAATAAATTCCTCTGAGTCAATCTCTAGAATAGATCTAGTTTTGATTGGTAATGTTTAGAAAAGGATTCTCATTTGTTGGATTCATGAGAAGTTCATGATTTTGGAACATTACGCTGAGCCTCTATAGATCTTTTGTACATATAACCGTTGGTGAGTATCTTTAAGGTGTGAACTACATGTTCATGGTGATTGCATATATTTTTCTCTCTTGTTTTTATTTAAACCTAGCCATTTGGTGAATTGCTTGTTTTTGTGTGTTTGCCATTGCATTTGGCTTCAAAGTCTTTCTAAAATTCTTGGTTGTTGAATAATTAAAATGGTGAAACCTCTCTTGTTTTCTTGTATTGCTACATTGCTCCATGTAGTTTCCTTCTTACCTATCTGGTTTTCTTGACTTCTTGGACTAATCTAGTCTATTTTGTTTTTGAATTGTTTCTTTAGAAAGATTATTTAACTCTTGTACTAAATCAATTACTTGGGTCTTGTGTTTTCTTTTTGATCATTTGAGTCCCACTTCTGAATGTAGCATACAGCTTGAGCACTTTGAATCCCATGCAAAGGGCTTCGTTTTGTTGATTCCGGTTCTTGGGTAGTTTTATGTTTTTCTTCATGAAATAATTTTTCTTTCATTATAAATAAAAAGGACAAAAAAGCTAAATTATTTTCTCCATTTGGGTCGTTTTATTTTTTACTTAGGAAAGCCTATAACCTTGTTTGCTGATCAGTTCTCACAGTTTATTGCTCTCTTCCAATCATATGCATAGTTTGTTCATGCCTCACATAAAACATACAAAGTTAATATTCTGCCATAGTCAACATAGTCTTGGCACTGTTGAAGTTAAAGTGAAACCACGAAAATATCTGCTGACTCAATTTTTCGATCAGCCTTCACAGAGTCTTGTCGGTATACCTTTCTATCACATCTATATTTATTCTTGCTCGTGCAGGTTTGAGGAAGTCTCCATTGACTTCTTAACAGGTAGGTTATCTCTTGTATTCTGACAGCATACAGGTAACCTAACAGAATAAATACTGGCCCTATTTCATCATTGATAGGTGACCTTGTGCTGTATTGATCATATGCTGGGTCTTTATTGATGGTTTCCCTTGTATTTGGCTAAATGCCACATTATACTACTACAGTTCTGCAGTATAATTTCCATTTTAATTTCTGGTGGATATCTTGCCTCTTTTCAGCTTTCTGTTATTGGTTGGTTTTAGAGGGTTTCTCTGTGCTAGCTTCTGTATTTTGCATGGAAACATACTTTGGTTGGTTACTTCACTTTACTTCATCTGAATCCTTCCAAATCTTGGCACATGATTACCTCGCCTTTGGAGCGATGTGGGATGCCTTAATGCCTTCCTTCAGAGGCCTGTACTTCCATGTTCAGGCTGTTTCTCTGGAATAAGGTCAAGTCCCAATTTTTCAGTACCTTAGGGTTTGCTCATCATGGTAGCAGGAATGTATATCAAAGTGAGTCATTGCCTCGATTGGTAGATTATTTCAAAGGTTAGAGCTGTAATATTCTTCCATATAGATTATCTTGGAGCACCTTGTACTCATTATCATTATGATGGTTATACAGCGTTTATTGTAGTGTACATCAGTGAATAAAGTAATCATGATTTCTCATATGGTATTATTCATTATTCCCATTGTGTAAATTTTTCCATTAGTGTCAGTTAAGACCTACAGTTTTATATTTCTTTAGTTCACTGAAATTTGCTCCATGATTTTATATGTATTTTCATTTCACACTATATGTTCTTAGTTCCATCCTTAGCAGCATTTTATATATTTTTATCTCCTTAGGGATTGCATATTTGTACCATTTGAACCACCACTATGATTTTACACTTGATTCAATTCTTTTTGGTTATGGATAGCATCCTTGATGGTCTTATACTATGTGATACTTGAACACGATTTTGACTTGTACTTCTAGCGATGATGGATAGTTACTATGTACTCTACATTTTTTCATTCTCTTGTATACATATTGGATCTATATTTCTTCATATGAGGACATGATTTTTATTTCAGCAGGCATGGGTATGGATTCCTCAAACATGAGCTATCTTTCTAAATCATTGGTTTTTGGTAGGCAATCTGGGTGAAGTCCTCTCTAGTCCTCCCAATGTTCTTTCTATGCATACTTTCCCACATTTGACTATCATGTACCCTTGACTTCTTATATTGGGGGAATATGTTATAGCATCATTTAACTATTATATGATGACTTATACATTGGCCTTGGAAAACCCTTCCTTAGGACTTGGACATTTCTCCATGATTTCTTAGAATTTGCTGCAACGACTTTGTCCATGTTTTCCACGTATACACATGAGTCATACTGAGAACCCGGCGTATGCGTTTTTAGAAACATTAAAAATATATAAATTCATTATTTTAGAGGTGGGGTTTTATGGATTTTTCTTAAATAAGTTATTTTTAACATTGGCTAAACAATTTAGCTGAAAATACTAAGATTTGAGGGAACAAAACCCTGAGATGGCCCTGGGGAGGAAGAGAGAAATATAGATACTATACGTTTTTGGAGCCCTATCAAAGTCGATATATTCCCCACATTGCCTCTGAACTTCCTGAATGTTTTAGGAAACCCTTGTTTCCTTGAATCATTCCTCATCCTATGTGACATCAGGCACATATCTTGGAAGATCTTGAGGAGACTGAGATGGGTGGATCCGAGAGGATGGCTGAATATTTTTCAGAAGGACGTGGTAATTTTAGATTGATCTCTCCACATTTGTTTTACTATACATGTCATTAATATGAAGTTCCATCTTGTTCCTAATGTTTCTGATATGACAATATTTTATACATGTATAATAGTCATAAAGAGAAAACATTCATTTAATATTGTTTTTTATAAGATTATGCATGCTTTTCATAACATCTAGAACATATATATGTTATTTCTTAGGATTTTGTATCTTTAAATGATTCAGTTATGGGCCACAAGGATTTGAGATTTGCACCCCGTGTGATCTACTACAATAGAAGGATAATAAGATTAAGGTTGCATTCAGATTCTAGTTTAAAACATAGAAGTTAGTTAAGTGAGTCCTTATTGTAATGACATGCCCTCATCCATGAAGGTTTATCTTCATTACCTGCAAGGTAACATTTACAGAAGGCAGAAATGGCGACTACGTGGGGATCTCATTCTTGTGATACCCATTTGGGTTGTTTTAGGCGTATTGGAGGTTCACGACATGTTTTATCTACTTTTTTCACAGTCCGTGTTAATTTTATTTGTTTGGTTGAAATACACAATCGGCTCAATGTTCTGATTCATGCGATTATTCTGAAAGATATTTTACAAGTCTAGTAATTCTTTATTCAATCGGACAGCAAGACACAGTCCTTGATTAAACGATTTTTTTTCTCTTTTATTATCTTATTTTCCATATACGACCTATTCTCTGCCTGATCCAGTATACCTCTTCTGTACTTTCAAGGACCAACATTATCTGTCAAGTTCTTAGTTGATCAGCGTACCTACGCTAGTTGCTGCCCACATAAACCAGTATTTTGGAAAAAATTTGAAAATTTGTGTTTTCAGCCTCGTAGTCTGCACCATACCCATGGTAAACCATTCCATAGTATCTTTTGGTCATCTGCATTTGTGTTCATGGTGATTTCATATATTTTTTCTCTCTTTTTTTTGTAGAAAACCTAGCCATTTGAATTGCATGTTTTGTGTGTTTCACAATTCTGGGTTGACTTCTAAATAGTAAACTTAAAGTTCTTAGTTATGGAATACATTGGATATGAGCCCTATACTTATTTTCTCTTTCTTGGCCCTGTCACATTTCAGTTGGTTTTTTTTCCTTCCTTGGCTTTATCTTGGTTTTTCTTGACTTCTTGGACTTGCCTTTTTTCTGAATGTAATTAGATCTCTTTTTGATTTTTGAATTGTTGTTCATTGAAAGATTGGCTGCTCACATGTTGATCAATTGCTTAGGACTTGTGTTTTCTCATTTTAGTCTATTCTGAGAAAATGCTTATGGACAGCTTGAGCACTTTGGAAGCCTTGTTAGGACTCATTTCTTTGAATTCAGTTCTTTGGGTAGTTTATGCTTATCTTTGAAGTCTTTTTCTTCCATTATAGTAAAAAACTGAATCTGATCACACATTTGTGGTCAACTTTTATTTTTCCCAGATTCAGGAGAAACCTGCTCTGCTGTGATTATCCACCGGTTATTCCTCCCCCATCAATGAGGGATTTAACCCTTACCTCACCATTGCCAACCTACCAAGTTTATCAGCTGTTGCCATTGTCAGCATGATGCGTCCTTTGTTGAGGAAGTTAACACAGAGTCTGCCTTTCTACGATGTCTCTTGACTCATTTTTACAGAGTTGGCGGCTACTTCTGTCTTGTCAGTGTCTTGTTCTATCATTAGATATTTGGTCCCTTTTCTAAATGCTGGTTTGAGAGTCTCCATTGACTTCTGTGTGGGTTGTCTCTTATCGCTACAACATGTTACTCACAGAGGTAAACCCTGGCTACCTTCTTACATGTGATAGGTGACCTTGTGCTCAGCATTTGATCATCATCACTTAGGTCTCACAGTAGTGCTGGTTCCACGGCAGCTTCATCACGTATACCCAGCGGGATTCATGGGTATGATTTCCATTTGACCTAATACGGTGGGATATCTCTTCTCTTTGTCATATTTCATTGTTGGATTTCGTTCGAGGTTTCTGCCATGTACTAGCTTCATCTTGTGCCGTGGAAATATACACTTTGGGTTGGTCCACTTCACTTTACACTTCATCCAGATTCCTTCCAAATCTTGGCATATGGGTTACATCCTTTGGATTGATGTCTAGGATAGCTTAATGCCTTCCTTCATTATCTTTCCATCAAGCAGACTCAATGATGCAGGAATAAGTTAGAGTCCTTTTTTGGCTTGTGGGAGTTTTGCGATCATCGGTAGCTTGATTTCTTACATTGCTCAATTTTGAGGTCATTGCCTCTGATTGGTAAATTTCCTTTGATGTTAAATTCAACTCATTCATTTGCCTTGCTAGTGCTGTGAGGCACCTTGTATATTGTGTTCTCAGTGGTTATCTCACGTTTATTTGCGGGTATACATTAATGGCCAAGTGTCATGATTCCTCATGGTCGACGTATTTATCTATTCCTTTATTGTAGAATTGTGCCATGGTGATCGGTGAAGACCTGGGTTTGCATCGGCATGCTTTGGTTCTTTAGTGAAGCTCCAGGATTTCTTCTCGGTGACACCATTCACCCCTTATAACTTGCATTTTCATCTCGCAGAAGCATTTGCATATGTTATCTCACGAGTTGCATGTTATTTTCCTTGTTCACACCACTTATAGTTTAGTAGATTTGGAGATTAGGTTGACTTTTTGGTGATCAAGTGCTGGGATCTTCAGTCTGTTCTTCTATATGTGATACTTGGACTGATTTTGACATGATTCCAGTGATGAATGATTCACTATGTACTCCATTTCAACTCTGCTGCCTTATATTGATCCTCTACTTCATATAGGATGCAGTTTATTTCACGAGAGCATGGATATGCACACTTGCCAAACATGAGCTATCTTTCTAATCTCTCTCACATTGGTTTTTAATGAGAATTTAATCACAGCGTCTCTCTAGTCCTCATAGGAGTTCTTTCTATGCACGTAATACATTTCGGCCATCCATGCCCCTTCTAGGCTCATATATTGAGGCATCTATTATAGCATCATTTATCACTAGCATATACTTGATGACACTCACATTGTCCTTGGGCAACCCTTCTCTTCAAACTTGGACATATTTCTCAGCAGTTTCCCAGACCCTGCTGACTTGCCAGTTTTTCATATATGCAGTACCATACATATAGAGCCGTATCATGTTTAAAACATAAAAATATATAAATTCCTTATTTTATAGGTGAGGTTATGGTTGTTCTGCTTAACTACCTGGCCTGGCTAACTATTCCCAACTAGAAACTCATTTGGGGAATAAAAATCAACTGAAGGGGATAGGCCTAGAGGAAGAGAGAGAAATGTAAGTGTTATCATTGTTGGAGCCTATCCAATCTGATATATTCCCTATGCCTCACTTCCCGGATATTTTTAAGGCTCTGTTTCACCAGATGCTACTCACTATGTATTTATCAATTAAACATATTACCAGGAAAATGACAGAGACTGGAATGGAAAAATCTAGAGGATCGTATACTCAGAAAGGTGTGGCATATTTCGGAGTGATATCTTCACATTTATTTACCTGCCTTAAATTAATAGCAGTTCTATTTTTCTTGATTTTTGCGTATTAGCTAATATTTTAATACATGTGTAATGATCATAAATTGTTCAACAATATTAATTTTTTAGTTGTATGCTTTCACTAACATCTACAGTATGTACATGATGTACAACCTAATTTGCGTTCATTCTTTGAACACTGGGTCATGAACCTAAAAAGAAAGGATTCTGAAGTTTTACTTGTGAGATCTACTAAGCCAGAAGATTCTGGTTAAAAACATGAAGTTATTTCAGTGAGATTCTTACTTGTAATGACATGCCTGATGTGATTTTTGGCAGACCTTTAAGATATTATTTCACTGGAAACAATAAACATAAATGTTGATGAATTCAACAAAAAAAGAAGATTCACAGCCAATTCCCAAAAATGAAAGGATAGATCAACAAACTAGCAAAAATTAGAAAACCCAAAAACTGTAAAGATAAGTGATTTCCTCAAAATACAGTCAAGAAATTGATCTAAATCTATGGTTGACTACAAATCCGTCTCCCCTTCCTTTACAGATACTCATGGAATTTTCTAGGAAGGATGAGTAGGTTACTAGTCCCTCTTCTCAGGGGATATAGTCCTTGAAAGGAAGTTGGTTCTAACACCAAGTGAGGTGTAGTATAGTTTGGGATTTGTGTTGGATGTCTTTCTCAATAAAAAAATTCTAGAACTTACACTTATTTTTATACATGACAGTATTTACAGTGGAAGAAAACAACGTGCATGCTGTAGTTCTGAGTGGAAGAATGTGGTACATGCATGGGTTTATTTAGAGAAAATACATTAGATTCTCAAATTATGTTTTAAAGAAACTGAAATAAAATCACTTTTGTCACAGTATTTTTACTTCAATCTTCATAGTGATTCACTTAGGAACACTCCATTGTGGATGTAAGATATCTGAATTGATAGTCATGGCCACACTGAGTACAGTATAAACTCCATATTTGTAGGATTTATCTATATGCTATACAACAAATGCATAGCCTCAAATAAACCAGCCAGATTGTTGTGCAAAATCCAGTTCTTGGGCTCTTTCCATTCGCTCATACTTCTTCAATGTCTCTAACATCAAGTGTGAAATGATATCCTTTAGGTAGTATTTAAATAGTAACAAATATATCATCCAAATAAATAGTAAAAAATGGATCTAGATAAGGGTGTGGTACATAATTCACATTGGCAATGAATATACAATTCTTGCATAGAGCAAATGGCATGACTAACCACTCATATAAATCTTAGCTAGTCTTAAAGGTAATTGTCCCAGTAATGTTGGCAGAGTGTGACCTAGGTTGGTTAATTTCCAAAAAAAACCCTATAAACACTGACTGACTAATGCTACTGAAGCCAAAGTCTCACAAGTAGTGGGTAGGTCTTTGGAACTAGAGTTTCCGCACCACAAAGTGGGTAATTAAGCGGTCTTGTTGAGTTCTATCTAGTTCGCAAACATTATCGATCCCTTAACAATATAACCAACATGTAAACATAAATAAATTTAATATCATTTAGTAGATCTTAGCAACATAGCATCCGTAGTAGCATCGACAATTATCATCCTTGAGTAACACAATTACAACTAATTCATATATACGTAGACACAATCGTAGCTAAACCAAATAACACGGAAGGTACTTTGGTAGTAAATGCAACTAGTTCAGATAATATATATATACTTATTGAGATTCATGTTTTCATTATTCAAAACTAACATTGGAAAAGTCACAGCCCAGTACACATTGGGTACTGTGGGCCGAGGATTTGCCGCACATTGATAGGAGTCCTTACCCAAAAAGCGCTTAAAAAATATCTCTTGATTCCTTGCCAACATCAATATTACTTTAGACTCAAACTATATCTATTTATATCATCATAGCACATGTTATCACGTAGTCCACAAGCATGGTTGAAGACTCACAGGTCTACCTTTTGACCCATTACAAGCTGGGAACTGGGCTGCCCAAAGCCCACAAGCTAAACAAACTACAAAAATATATCAAAAAGCGAGCTAGAATACCCATTTCCAGCAGCCCCCAACACAATCTTGTGGCTGTCAGAATCCACGTAATGAATGGTTGCATCTTTGCACAAACCTTGGTGCATCGACAGAGGGGGAAACACTCCCTCGCTCTATATGGCGTGTTAACACAATTTTACCAACTTCACAAATTCAGTGCTTCATCAGCAGTGGTGACACTCTCAGAGGTGGTGACGGTTGGCCCAGCAACATCAGAATCTTTGAGATATCTTGAGGGCTTCATCGACCCCAGCTTGCTGAGTGATCACCCAGAACCTTCTTCTTGTGGCAGCTCTTTCCTTGGTCATCTGGTGTATGGCTGGCTGTAACCTGATAAGGCATTAAGTAGAGGATGAGTGAAGTCATTATATCCTAAGTTGCTAGATTCTTCTTCCTTCTAGTTTAGTTCTTGGGTAAATTCGCATGAGAGGTCGCCTTGCACCTTGAACCATAGATGCATAAATATCCTGAGAAATTGATTTTCGAAATATGGACTATAATGGTGTTCGTTGTGTGACCAGTGCAGCTCTCTGCACGTACCTTATGAGAGTTCCATTTAACAACACATACAACAATTTGTTGCTCCATCTCGGTCTTCGACTTTACGGATCTCGATTCGAAAACTTTCGAGCTGACGAGTTCTTCAATAATGTGCTTTGTTGTGTGGGGTGTATTCGGTCACATATGTGCATGGTACGGTGATCGAACATATCGCTGGGTACGGTGTGGCGGCAAGGATGTACGCGGTCGTAGCAGGACGCCTCATTATTCTTTTATTACCAATTTTATTATAGGTTGTACTTACCTGTCTCTTTGCTGATGGTCTACGCTGAATTTTATCCAAAGAGGGATGTGTGGAGAAATTGGGTGACTCATGCGGAAAACTAAACCAAGTCCATATATGCACATGGCTTTCAGACTTCTTGTATAAAACGGAGCAAACTTAGAGTAGTTGTTGCACACAGGAAAGGCGAGAGGAGGCTCTCGGTTGTGGAGATCAACAAAGTGGTGGTTTTTGGGTAGCCCTCGCTTGAACCACATCGTTGTGGGGCTTATCATCCTTGTCTTTGAAAGAGCTTGGAAACTCGGCCCATCGTACGGTGTGCAGTGCAACTTCTCTTCCAAAACAAGCCATCTATCTTACCGAAGCGAGGGTGATCGCATCTTTGAAGTTGCTCCAAATATTTCTTAGTTAAGGTAACCTCGAGTCTCGCTGTCGGACCTCGTAACCCGTTGTTTCATTCTGCCCGGCCTTGAGAGGGTTCGAGACGCCGATTTCATGCCATGTGGGGAACCAACACCTGGTCTTCTTGCCCTCGTTTCCATGTTCTGCTACGATTCTGCTCCCATGTGTGTTACGTACGAGAACATCGTCTGGTGGAACGCCAAACCGCAGCCTTCTAGAATAACGGCGGTATACGGTAGGGTGTTGGTCTTCAGGACTACGCTTGTGCAAACAATGTCAGCCATGGTTGATTTGAATCCCAATTCCGGTGTGGTGGCCAAGTGGTGATGAGCTGGTACGATTTACTCATCGACGACATATGAGCAGGCGACATCCAAGTTGGACATAAACCCCAAATCTACATGTTTTGCATTGTAACACCAGAATGTTTCAATGCTCTTCATATTTTTGTGGTAACAAAGCAACAAGCGTGCTTTAGGGTAATTTCTACGAAACGCCTCTAAAAATACCCAAAATAATTTTTTTTCCTTAATACCAACGCTCATCCCTTGAATCGCAAGATTTTGGCCAACCTTCACCCCTTCACCATGTCCAGGAAGTTCAAGGCTCGGGAGGACCCGATCCTTCCCAGGCTTCAGCCTGACAATACAGTGGGAGCAACAACCATGATCAAGAGATCTTGATCGTTACGATTCATGATCCCGAAGTCAACTCTAAGTTAAGTGCTCCAGTTCAATTTCCAAATCACTTAGTTTCATCAATTAAATGGGTGAAAAAGGTCCTTCACTATCATGGTTAGGTGTCGAGTTTCACAGTTTGCTTGTAAGGTTTAAGTTCATGGTATGATCGTCATGTGTAGCGAGAGTGAATTTTTAGGCTAAGAGTATGATGTAATATCCCTGCGTGCCTGGCTTCCTAATCCTAAGGTCTAATCCTAATACACTATGAGATCTAAGCATTATGTAAAAATCCCCGAAGTCTGTCTCCTACGGCATTAAAACCTATCTCTCTAAAAAACTAGTGACCTAAGACCTAATTGTAAACCTGGTGATGACACAAGTCCTAAATAGCCTTAAAACCCCTGAAGTGTTCTAAGACATATGCATATAGACCTTATAGTCTTTCAAGCCTAACCACAAAAATATTAAAACCATATTAACAAACCTATAACGTAAACCTTATTCATAAGGGAGTCAAATATTGGAGTTTCAAACCATGGTATAAAGCAGCACAACGTATAAGGTTCATGGTATACAAAACTAGTAAAATAAAACTTTATAATAAAAAACCTTATTAAAACCCATGACACTAGCAACGTTTTACTAGCAGCAAAATCGAGCATTATTCGGATTATGTGAACAATATATATAACCGTGGCGAAGAAAGTTGGTAAGATTTGGTAGATATTGTAAAGCTGGCAATGTTAGCTTACATATGTGATCTTATTTAAAGCACGTGGCAAGGTACCATTTGTTAATTGTTTAGTTGAGCAAACGCGGTAAAAGATTAGCTAACTTTGGCGAATAACCGGTAGGAGTTTCTACGCTACATCTTTAAAATTAATCAACTCGTGCAATTAGCCAAGCGGTAGGGATATATTTATCTAAGGTCCATTTTGAGTTTTAAATTGTTATTGCGCTAGTTAAAAAAACTAATACCTTATCAATCTTCTAGGTGTCGACTTCATGAAAGTTCAAGATTATCATGAAATTCTCAAACAAATCTCAAAGAGATGCTCATGAAGTTTTGATACGTATTCCATGCATGGAAAATTTTCATAAATATCATCTTGGACATTGGAGTTTATAAGAGATCGGTTGTGAGGTTAGGGGTGAATTTGTTTATGACATTGCTCAGTAAGAACAGTGGTAGAGATTGAAGCACGGAGATAGAGCGTCGGAAGGTAGGAAGGAAACCAATTTTTGTTTACGGAGTTCACTGCACAGTAGAATCATTATGTTCCATTTCGAATTATAAATGTTCTTTAATATCAATCCTAATAAAAACAAATTCCACTAAAATGAATAGAGTCCATAGTCTAGGAGATGACTCCATCATCCAATTGTTTTCCTCTTCTTCTCTTTGAATTATTGCATTTATTTGAATTCACATATGCTGCTATTTTATGTCATTTTAATTTAAGAATATGAGTTAACAGTTAATCAAGACCAAACTAATCAGTGCTTAACCACCTGTTGATCGATTCTAGATCATTTTGGTATCGGAGACGGAACATTGCTGTGTTTGTTGTCAGTGGATGTTCTTAGTTGGGGTCACAATGTGGAAAAAGGTGAGCTTGAGGAATTTGATCAGGAAGTGGGAAAAGCGGAAAGTTGTTCATGAAATCAACGTGTGGGGACTAAGACCATTAACAGACAGAAGCTACGAAAAGAAACACATGGATGTGAATCAAATCAAGCAGATGTTTCTAAACATGCGGCAAATGTTTGGCGAATTATAGCAAACGAAGATGGGGATGCGACCTCATCATCAAAATCAATAAGGACAAGGGTAAAGGCATGGAAGATAAATCTCTTCTCTCCATATCTCCATCATCTTCTTCTTCCTCTTCTACTTCTAGTTAGATGAAAGAAAAACCTAAAGGTGTGTGAAACTTGATGTTAAGTTGAATTACCCATGTGATGGTGAAATAAACCTTGAGAAAACTAAGATAATAGGAGTAAAACAATTGAGGTCTATTTTCATTAATTCAAGATATTATTGATAAGACAAGAAGATCCAAATTAGCTACTCATAGAATGGAGACCTTTGATATGGTGGAAGTAGAAACAGATAGATTAAAACACTAAGGAAAGTTATCACGATGGACCAAGTTTATTAAGCTCCACAAAGAAAATTCCTCTTTGGTCACACAACAAGTTGTAATTGATTGGTACTTGCAACAAGGGAAGGGATAGAGTGTTGAGTTTGCAAGATTGAAAGAAGGCATTACAGCACAAATTATTCCTTTGGACACAAAGACATTTTTTGAAATATATTATTTGCTATGTTGCAGTATACATTAATATCTTTAATCCTAATGATTTTGATGAATTTTATGTTCGAAACTCATGTTGAATCGGAGTGGTAGACCATTCAAGTTTACACCAAAGACATCAGCAGAGTGAAATTGAAGACAACAAAAGGAAAGTCAAAAGGAAAGAAAAAGGTACCATAGCTCAGAAGGAAGAAGATAGACACCATGTACACATTTCTAAGGATGGTATGATGACAGTGTGGAAAGAATTCATGTGAGGAATTAAACCGAAGAGAACAATCAAGGAAGGGTGAAAATAGAGTTGAAAGCAATGATCTAACAGGCCAGACTTGGGATTTGATTTCGTGATGAAGGTAAAATCCTTTACTTCTTGGTTACAACAATCAAATTTCGATACTCGTGCACACAGCCTGTGACATAAACAATAGAATGAAGATAAAAGAATGCAGGAGTTATTTCATATAAAGGTATTAACTTCAAAACATACTAAGATAGACACATTCATTCGATGGGATCACAGGAAATCTTGATTTACAGATTGACAGACAATAGTTGGTTTAGCTATAATCATCCAAAGCCATATCCTTTAGGGTAGTCAAAGGAACAAATCAAATTCATGTGCAAACAGTATGGACAAATTTACAATCCACATTGACTATATCGATGAAGTGAGACTCAGATGTGAATCACGTTGTTTATTTGTGGTATTTTCTTAGAGTAGCCCATATCTATAGTCGTCATACAGTTTTACAAAAAAGGTATTTGTATCATCTCGGGAAATATGGGTCAGTACATTGTTGGACACATAAAATAAATATCATAGGAGCAATTAGTAATGAGATGAAAGCTTAATAGGTTAGTAGGATATACATATTCATGTCCATAAAGAGAAGCATAAAGGATCTTATGAAGACCTACCTTTCAGTTTGTGAAATTCATTATGAAGGTAATTTGGTTAAAAATTTAGATTCATTTCAGAATCTAATTAAAGAACAAAACATCTACTTTATAAAATTAGGAAAATATCACATGAGATACGATTGATGTTTGATGCCTCTAATAATGAAATGTATCACAAATCGATTTATAAATAACGAAAATAAAAAAAAAAAATTTGAGGATGGAATTCATGTAACCTGAGATCATCTCCATACGGTTCACCCATAAATTGTCATAAGAAAAATAGGGCATGGGGGAATAGGTATACGATGTTAAAAAATTGATTCAGTTAAGTAGAAACATTTTTACAACATTGATAAATCATCAACAACCATGGCAAGTTAAAATATGTATTAAGGAAGTTATTTTAATATATTATCCATTGCTTCAATACTTTCGATAATATGCTAAGGATACATTTAATCTCACTACGGTTGGATAAGATTTCTTCAACAAAATCACTTAGTAATTAAGAACCGGAAAGTGTAACAAAGTAAAATGGTTAATTATTGTTGTCTTTGAATGTTTTATTAATGCTACATCAAAAATTTCTTTGGTTTTATGGAAATTTGTGTAGAATAGTATAGTACTAATAATTATTTCAAATATACTTTTGAATACGCTAACTCATAATTCTCGAGATAGAAAAATTATGGGTTATTCGGGAAATTTATCCTTCTCGGATTATGAGGCATAAGCAAGACTACCATGTAAAGTCAAAAATATTGTTACGGCCTCATGTGTATGAAAAAATTTTTGAAGTACATGATGATGTGTAATGTGTTCAAAAATCAGCGTACGATCAAAATATTGGTTTGCACATGTGCATAGTTCCTTTGCAACGATGGGGGGGGACATCATGGATTTGGTTTCAAGGACAGCAAAAATGGTGAATGAGATAATTGTATTTATTCGAGGAGTAAGCTGCAGTATACATCCTATTATATGGATGAATTTATGCTTATATTATATCAAAGCTTGAAATCAAACCTTACGATATACATATGATAATTGAGTGTTCGAGTTCAAATTGCACTGCAATGGCATCGATTTCGAGTCATGAGTAGGTATGGTTGTATGCTCAATCAAGTCAAAATGAAAGTAGAGATTGTATTCTCACTTATTGTCAATTAAAATCAAGATTTTGTGGTCCCACAGCTTTTAAGTGGAGAAACATTGATCCAAAAGGATCTTGATCATTGGGTTAATAGAAAGGTCCAATTCGCTCTAGCAGGTTCGATGTCTGATTGGGTTCCAAATCCGTGGTTATGGAATTAACGAGTCAACGATACGCGTTATCATGGTTCGGTGTCGGGTTCATGGTTTTTAAAGAGTTTAAGGTTCATGGCGCACAGTCCTGCCATGTGTGTGAAAGTCGATTTGGTGTAAAATGATGATGTAATATCCTAAGTACTAAACCTAATCCTGGTCCTAATCCTTGTACTAAGTATCTAAGCATTGTGTAAAAATCCCTAAGTCTGTCCTGGTAAGTCATTAAACCTATCTCTAATATAGTGATATAAGACCCTAATCCTCAGCTTCTAAGTGTGCTTTAAGTCTAAACCATATATCTTAATTCCTAAACATTATTCCTAAGACATATGCATATATGACATAGCAGTCTAAAACCTAGCATATTAAACCATATTATAAAAACCTATGCTTTGCTCTATTCTTAGGTTTAAATTTGGTTTAAAATACATGGTGTAAAACCTTTGTAAGTTCATATGGTATAAAACAAAACAAATGCTTCCTAAATATAACCTTGTCTCTGAAAATACAACCCACTAGCTATAATGCTATGCAAAGATGGCAGATACTCCCAGTTATATGAACAATCTATATAGCCGTGAAGAATGTTAGTGGTTGACAACTATTGTAAAATCGTGTAACAAGAAACATACTTAACTAGGTCTTATTTAAAACATATGGGGAAATGCAGTTATTGCTTGTTTGGTTAAGCTAAAACATGAAAACCCAGGAACACGTAGCTTGGCAAACCCAGCAGTGATTTTCATTCATATAGAAATTTAATCAGCTCTCTTATGTGATTAGCCAAACGTTGGATATATTTATCCTAAGGTCCATTTTTGGGTTTTTAAAAATTTATTATTGCATTAAGTTAAAACTTAATACCTTATCTAATCTTCTAGGTCATCTAGATTTCATGAGAGTTCAAGATGTATCATGAAATTCTCAAACAAACTCTCAAAAGAGATACACATGAATGTTCTATGATAGCCTATTTAAATGCATGTAAAGATACTCATAAATACCATCTTGGACATTGGAGTTTATGAGATGAGTTTGGTGATTCAGGCGAATTTGTTTACAACGTACTCTCAGTAATAGGTAGTCAAAAATTAACTTTAGATGGAAAATTAGAAGAACAGGAGAGAATTACTTTTGTTTACATGGTACACAGACATCATTCTATTTCAACAGAGTATAAATATTCTTCAAGTCGATCTAATAAAAATAGATGCCCCACTTAAAGCGGACCGGAGATGTAGTCAGGGAGGGACCAACTCAGATCATCCAAATTGTTGCCTCTCTTCTCTAAGTTATTGTTGTTATTTAAATTCATTTATCACCTTGGTTTATGTCATTTTAATTAAATACTTCATTTAACATTAAATATAAGGAAAAACTAATTAACTACCCAGCACTTTATAGTATGATTCTGGATCAAGCCAGAGGAACGGCCCTCTAATGATCACTTCTTCGCTCATATTTTCCAAAAACTCAGTGCAAGGAACTATGAAGAGGGATTAAAGTAGACCCCTTTCCACCCGTGTAAGCTAACATTTAGATCACACAGTGGAACATTCATAGCCTGGCACTTCCATCATTTCAACTTGGCCGGCAAGGTACCCATGCCTCAAGGTCGTTAATGTTGATTATGACCCTACGGTGTTTAGAAGCTCAGCTGGTAGTCTCTCTACTTCTGTCTTGATATCTTCTTCCTTCTTACAGCCATCATGGGATTCAAGCCCTCTGAGAGACTAGTAATGCGGTGAATCGGGGGTGGCCGCCGATAGAGCGATCACCGGATCCGAAAACTACCGCCATGGATGGGGGCTAGCGAATGTCACACAACGATTTGGTTGTGTCGGTGAAAGTGAGGTATCCACATCGATTTGGTAATCCGTATCCTTTAAACTGCATGCCCACGGCATTGGTATGACCCTTAGCATCCTCACTATGTAGAATATAGCTCGAGGAGTTTCCAATTTTGGGAGAGAGCCTCCGAGGTTGGCAAGGTCATGATCGTCGAGAACTTAATTGAGAGGCTTTGCGAATGTATCCCAGATGGGGACTTCACTCGGGGGTGTGAAAATTTGAAAAATAGGGCAGCAGGACCCTTGAGATTCTTGGGTGTGTGCCGAGGACTTCGAGGGCCGAACTTAGGCGGTAGCCAAGTGATTGGAAGACGCTAGGGTCAAGCTTCTTCTTGTGTAGACGGTCGCCCTTGGTGGGTGAGCATGCCTTGGGCACCATTTTGAGGAGATTGCATGTTAGGAGAGGAGGTCTGCCGCGACTTCCCCCTGGCCATTTCGTAGCCCTCCCTGCCCTTGTTACCGACCTTTTCCCCTTGCTCTTATTTTTTTCTCCCTGCTTCCCCCTTGGTTGGTGTGGACTTCTTCTTAAACTTGAGGTGACCTTCAATACTTGCATCGAGATGCTCTCTCGATAGAGTCCATGGTCTACGATGATTCGGCGAGTTGTTCATAGTCATTCTCGCCTCGAAATATGAACGAGGTTACTGCTATCGCAAGGGGGGTAGCAGCACGGACATGAACAAAGCACGATAGTTATGTAATTTTTCAAAGGCACAAGATTTTTCAAGACAGGGCAATTATGAGCTTCCCCTCCTCCATTTGAAAACTTTGAAGTTGTGAAGTAATGGTCCAAATGACACTTGTTGAGGAAACTTACCATCGAGAAACGGTAAAAAGTCTTGATGCCACATTAATTGTCTACTTCCCACTCCTTCCAATAGTAAGTACGGATTTTTACTAACGGTCTTTGTTCAACTACTATTTTTTTAGCAACAATGTATTACCATTATGCTCCAGAAGTGCACCTTCCCAGGCTCCTAACTTTCACGGTCCAACCTGCGCATACAACGAGCCTACTGTTTTTCTCTTGCATGCAACGTATCCATCCCAATAAAGCTATAAAGCCATATAGTCATTTGGTATGTCGAATTGGTCCATTATAGCGATACAACTGACATTAACATGCTCAGGAGCGGGGGGTCTCACCTTCCAGAGCCTCAAAATTGCGCTATTTTCACCTCATTTTACACCTCATTTTCCTTTGTCCATTGCTATCCTAGACCCAATTGGTGGGTGAATATAATTAAAGTACTTCCTGAAATGATTTACATGGCTTGACTTGCTAAAATTTTGTGATTTTTTCCATTATAAAGCATTTTGACCGGAACTAGCTGCAGAATGCAGACATTCCGTAGCTAACCGGCGATTCTGCAGCTTCCTTCATGTTTGAGTATGTTCCAGGTGGCCTCTTGAGAAAACCGCATATGGGCATGATCCACGTCATGTCTACATGGTTCGTTGCTCATCATGGAGGAAGAAACAAATTCTGGGTATGGTTTTGAACGTGGGGAACACATTTACGAAGGAAGACTTCTATTAGGACTGTCTCAGTCCAGATGTCTTTTCCTCTTCACGCAGCCACTTCAAAGAGTCCTAACGTGATTCCGATAAGGAAAGACAGTGTTCCTGAATTGTTGCAAGTATTGTTATGTGCATTTTCTTTATAAACACTTGGGAGACCGAGAGCTATGTTGGAGATTTTATGTTAGATTTGATGCTAGATTTTGTTTAAACTCTGTGCTACATTCCTGAAGACGCATAGTGTTATGTTCAAACTATTTCATCTTTAATGGAGCAGACCGTGTTGTTTTGAAAGCGTGATTTAATTTGGAGTTGAATTCCGTCAGGTGGTAGAGGGCCCCTGCCTCTTGCACGGATTTATTTTGCGTAAATTAGATAAGTCTTCTAGCTGCCTTTACGCTTTGCATTTGAATTAATAGTTGTTTTAATTAGCTACTGTAGTTGTACTCATTCAAACTCTTCCACAAGAAGAAGCTCTTCCAAAAGACTATAATGATGAATGGGAAATGACTATAGTATTGTAGGATTAGGAGTTGAATTCATAGTTGTTTTAATTAGCTACTGTAGTTATATTCATTCTAACTCTTCCACAAGAAGAAATTCTTCCAAAATATTATAATGATGAATGATGAATGGCTATAGTACTGTAGGATTTAGTTGTAGTTTTTTTTGTTCACTATCACAGTTACACTTGTTCTAATCACTCTTCCACAAGAAGAAACTCTTCCAAGAAATTCTTAAGAAGTTCAAGACATGACCGTGATAATGAGTGATTTAGTTGTGTGTTTGCACTAAGTATCATCTCTGTTCTTGCTCTTAAACGCTTGTCCAAAACATCATAATGACGAGTAGGATATGGATATGATATCTTAGTTTTTCATTGCTTTCAGTATTTTTGCTTGCATTTGCATTCAATTACACAGTCAGAATTGCCCTAATACCTCTTCCAAAAGAAGGAACTCTTCCAAAATATCACTAATGATGGACAAACAGATTGTGTAACTTCATAGAATAATGCATGATAGCATAGTTAGGATACTCCGGAGTTTAATTGCACTTAACTCATGTTCAGTTACTTTGTTTTGAGTTTGATGATGACTTTTAGTTCAACATTGTTCTAGATTAGTGGCATCTTAAGTTCATTTTTAGATTAACTCATTGCACTTGCACTTCCCATTCAGATTGTCATCCACTGCACAATAGATTACTTCAGTTGTTAAAATTAACAAGACAGCCTTCATTATTCACAAACATCTTCTTGTTCTAAAATCTACAAATGATCCATAACCATATGAACAGAAGACAACATCACTATAAGGCCTAAAGTATCTCTACAATTTCCTTATCATTTCATAAACAGAGTCCTCCCTCAAAAGCATACTTTGAAAAGAAATCAATAACTTTTGAGTAAAGGTTTTGTGACATTCAATTGAATTGCAGAATAGAGATAGGAACTAGTTCTAGAATAGAAGATCTTATGATGATAACAATGTTTTCCTCTAAATATGTTTCAAATCTCTAATCAAGGACAAAATGTTGCATCATTGTAAGTTAGTTGTTTAATTGATTAGTTAGAGGATTTGCATACTTAGTGATCATTTCTCAAGTTTAGTTTGTGTTTTGAATTATTTGCTTAAAAGTCATTATCAAGCTTTGTTTTTATTTAGTTATAGTTTAGATTCAGCTTCAGTGTTTCTAATTGCATTTTCCATTTGTTATTCATTTTATAGAAGTTTAACTGCCTTTATTGGGAGTTTCATTTTATCAACTTTCTAGGCATTTTTCCAAACATAAAACTACCAAAAGACCAAAAACATCATAAATCATCACTAAAGATCAAAAACATCACAAAACACTTCCACACAACGCATTAGGAAACAAGTACCTAGGCATACAAGCATAACTTCACTTCAGCAAGTTTACAAATCCCGGTCGATAATTTAATGAGCTCGGGTGATAGGAGACTAGATTGAGACCAAACATTTTGATACTGCTGTCGGAGATTACAAATTGATAGAGGTGTAGAAAAACAAATCATGATGCCTAATTATGATTTCTTAGATGAATTGAGAAATGTTTGCATTAAAATTCCATTATTGCAAGCCATCAAAGAAATCCCAATTTTAGCCAAAACAATAAAGGAGTTGAGTATGAAGACAACAAGAAAAAGAATAAGAGAAACCAAGAAAATTCAACTGGTAGGACAAATAGCAGACATTATGATGGGCAAGATTGTTATTCCAAAGCATCTTGACCCAGGAAATCCAGTTGTCAAAATTCACATCAATGGAATTGAAATTCAAAACACGCTCATTGATTTAGGAGCAGCAATAAATATCATGAGTAGACAAATCATGGACAAACTGAAACTTCCTAATCTTCTCTTTACACCCACACTATTACAATTAGCGGATAGATCTGTGATCAGACCAGATGGGGTAATAGAAGACATTCCAGTGTCCCTAGATTCTTGGGAATACCCTGTGGATTTCATGATCCTAACTCCCAAGAATAATCTAGGAGGCCATCCTGTTATATTAGGAAGACCTTGGTTGGCCACAGCTGATGCTTTTATTAGTTGTAGGTCCGGTGATATGTATATTTCTGATGGTAGTTCAACAAAGAAATTCACTTTATATCCTCCAGCTAGGACAATTACAGATCTAGATGAAACTCAATGGATAGAGGATGAATAATATTTACAACCACTCTTCACAATTTCAGAAATTAGTGAAGATAATCGAATTCTGAATACTCTAGAAAACTTTGAATCTTCTCCAGAACACAAACATGAATCATTTCAGGAGGGATCCAATATTGAATTTTTGTCATCTAGGCAAATGTCTCTTCATTCTATGGACAAATTTGGCAGCTCTACAAGTGAAATTTTTCCAGGCAAAACTTTGAACATAAACAAGAACCTAGAAAAATCTCAACAAGAAGAGTTAGTCAAAGTATTACAAAGACATTCTTCTGCATATGCATGGGAATACACTGACATGAAAGGGATAAGTCCTAAGACTTGTACTCATCACATCTATATAGAGGCAAATTTCAAACCAATCAGACAGCCTCAGAGATGGATGAATCCAAATCTTAGGGAAATTGTCAAGGAAGAATTACAAAAATTGTTAAATGTTAATTTCATCTATCCTATTTCAGATAGTCAGTGGGTTTCTCCTTTGGTGATTGTGCCTAAGAAAAATGGAAAATGGAGGGTGTGTGTTGACTAACGAGAACTGAATAAAGCTACTCTTAAAGACCATTTTCCCTTACCTTTCATAGATCAAGTATTAGATACATTAGCAGGTAAAAAGTACTTTTCATTCCTAGATGGGTTTAGTGGTTACAATCAAATCCAGGTAGCACTTGAAGACCAAGATAAAACCACATTTACTTGTCCTTGGGGTACCTATGCCTACCGAGTATTGCCATTTGGGTTATGCAATGCACCTGCAACATTCCAAAGGGTAGTATTAGGAATTTTTTCGGATCTAATACATGACTGTGTAGAGGTGTACATGGATGATTTCACAGTTTATGGGGACACATTTGAAGAGGCTTTAGAAAACTTAGAAAAATTCTTAAAAAGATGTCAAGAAGCAAACCTTTCACTTAGTCATGAAAAATGTTTTATGATGTTTACTGAAGGTATTATTTTAGGGCACCACATTTCAGGGGATGGGATTAGAGTTGATGAGGCAAAAGTTGAAGTCATTTCTAACCTATCCATTCCAAGTTGTCAAAGAGATGTTAGAAGTTTTCTAGGATTTACAGGGTACTATCGAAGATTTATAGAAAACTTCACCAAAATAGCATCTCCACTCTTCAAATTACTCACCAAATATTGTGAATTTAAGTGGACTTCTGATTGCCAGTTAGCTTTTGAAACCCTGAAAACCAAAATTTCTGAAGCACCTATATTAAGGGGACCTAACTGGAAGTTACCTTTCCATATCTCGACAGATGCTTCCGATACAGCTCTAGGAGCAGTATTGGGACAAAAAGATTTAATTCCCTATGCCATCTATTATATCAGTAAAAATTTGACTCCTGCAGAGTTAAACTATACTGTAACTGAAAAAGAGTTTTTAGTCGTTGTTCATGCCATAAACAAATTTAGACACTATATAACAGGCTATGAAACTTTTATTCACACTGATCATTCTGCAATTAGATATTTAATGAACAAATCAATCACTAATGGCAGAGTTATAAGATGGTTGTTACTATTGCAAGAATTCAACATTACTATTCTAGATAGGCCTGGAAAACAAAACACTGTGGCTGATTTCCTGTCTAGAATCCAAAATATCAAAGATGACACTCCTGTTGAAGATCAATTTCCTGATGAATATCTTTTTGCAATCTCTACTCAAACTCCATGGTTTGCTGATATTGCTAATTATTTAGTTTCAGGAAAATTTCCTTCAATTATGAATGCAAGGGATAAAAGAAAAATCATTAATGATAGTGAAAGATATTCATGGGTCGCTAATGAGTTGTACAACAGGTTCGGATTTGATCATTAGAAGGTGTGTTCGTGAAGATGAGATGCCTGAAATTCTCAAGGCATGTCATGATGAACCTTGTGGCGGACACTTTGCAGATAAGAGGACAGCCTATAAGATCTTTAATTTAGGATATTATTGGCCATCTTTGTTTAAAGATGCAAAGGAGTATGTCAAAAGGTGTGACAGTTGCCAAAGGGTAGGGAAACCTTCTCCTTCAGGTGAGATGCCATTACAACCTTAGGTACACATTGAACCTTTTGAAAAATGGGCTTTGGATTTTGTAGGACCTATTAGTCCTCCATCAAGACAAAAGAAATATATATTAGTTTGCACCGATTATGTTACTAAGTGGGTAGAAGCTAAACCATTACTTGTTGCTAATGAATCATCTGTAGTTACTTTTCTTTTTGAGGATATTTTTACTCGTTTTGGTGTCCCAAGAGAAATTTTTACAGATCAAGGAGCTCAATTTACATCAAGGCTAGTGGAGCAAATGATGGAGAAGTACAAAATCAGACATAGAAAATCTACTCCTTATCATCCACAAGCAAATGGTCAAGTGGAATCCACTAATAAGGTCATTGAAGGAATCCTAACAAATACTGTTCATTTACATAGAAGAGATTGGGTAGATAGGCTTCTTGAAGCCTTGTGGGCCTATAGAACTACATGGAGAAACACAACAGGCCATACTCCTTATGAGCTTGTTTATGGAAAGAAAGTTTTGTTTCCCATAGAGTTCCAAATTCAAACCTTCAAGATGGCAGTTCAGCTAGGACTTGATTTAACGGAGGCACAGAAGCATAGACTGGAGCAAATTAATGAATTGGATGAGATCAAACAAGATGCAGTTCAGAAAACAAGTCTAGTCCAACAGCAAAGGGCTAGATGGCATGACAAGTACATCAAGGAGAAGAAATTCAAAGAGGGTGACTGGGCTCTCTTGTTTGATTCAAAATTCAAGGATTTTCAAGGGAAATTTCAGATACATTGGCTTGGGCCATATGAAATTGTTCGAATTTTTGATAATGGGGCAGTAAAAATCAGAACTATAGATGAAGAAGAGGTCACTTTTCTTGTGAATGGTCATAGACTGAAGCTATACCACAAGCCACTCTCAAGAGAAGAGTTTTTCAAGAAGTTCCAAGAAAGCAATGATGTGAAGTTAATGAAGAAGAGTCTCTCTTCTTCATCAACTTGATTAAATTTTCTGAAGCATTTCTTTTTGAAAAATAAAATTAAATTAAATTAAATTAAATAAAATTAAAAAAATAAATAAATAAATAAATAAAGGTATAAACATGAAAACCAATCATTGATTGGCATGTTTATACAGAAAAGATAGGGTGAAAATCAGAGTCTCTCTGACACTCTAACTTTTCCCATTTTTGTTTTTACAAGCAGCTGTTACAAAAATCATAAGTTTAGATCCATAGTGCTTATGATCCATTTCATTTCATTTCACTCCATTCACTTATTCATCCATACTCCATTTCATTCCACCATTCATATTTCACTCCATTCTACATTTCATTTATCTCATTCCATCCTCCATCCATCTCATTTTCATGTCGAAATACAAAATTTGATGTCTTGTTGTAAGTGAATAAAACATGTCATGAATTGCAGTACAGTCCTTATGTTCTTTCACTCCATTTCATAAACTGAATCCATTCCATTTCATCATCCACTTCATACATATCATAATCCATCATCCATCTTCATTCATAACATATAACATTTCACCCATATTCCAAAAACACTCCATTTTCATGATTAAAGTGCTCTACAGGAACATTCTGCAACTCAGTAGACATTCTGTAGCTGATCAACCTTTCTGCAGCCAGACAGTCTTTCTGCAGCTACAAACCCTGAAGGCATCAATCAGCAGACATTAGAATTGCAACAAAGTGACCCAGTGTATCCATGAATCAAAAGCATCAAGAAAATTATGAAGACTCTTCCAAAGGGAAACAAGAAGACAAAGACTACAAAAATCAAATGAAAGGCAGAGGTAACAAGTTTAAATTATAATGGAATTTCATTAAAGTTTAGCATAGTTTTAGTTATGGATTGTTCGAAAAGGTTGTTTTAATTATTTTTATTGATCAATACCAATAAACCCTCCACAGACTTTGGATTAAAATTTCTCATTTCAAATTTCATATCCGATATCATTTAAGCGGTTAAAAATGGCCGAGGTATTTGAATTCTCCACGTCTCTTAACCAAATCATTCAATGATGATTTCCTCTGCCGTCGTAAAATCCTCCGCCGTCTCTTCAATCATTAATACATTCCCTCCACCTCACTCCACTACTTCATTCCGTGACCACTGCCATCACACCATTCTGTAGCCGGCATTTCATTCCGAAGACAGAGATATTATTATCACCGAGAGCAGAGCCAAAGGATATCAGTTTGAATAGCGTTGAGCATTGTAAACTCAGAGCAGAGCAAAAGGGTAAATTTGGAAGCATAACAGCGTGAGAATTTGAAGCCATTTGATTCCGTGGGTATACAAAGTATCACTGTGGCAGAGTTTGAGCATTTTTACTATAAACACAGAAGTGTAGCAGTGTGGAGTTTGAAGTCTTTTGTCACTAGGAGACAGAGGTGTTGCAGTGTTGAAATCGAAACCATTTGCTACCAGAGACAGAGGTGTTGCAGCGTTGAATTCGAAACCATTTGCTACCAAGAGCCAAAGGTATTGCAGTGAAGAAGTTGAAGTCAGTTGTCACTGTTAAACAGAGACATATCTATCCAAAGTTCAAATTGCCAACAGAGGCATCTCAGCCCGAGGTTTTGAAGCTGTTACCACTATTAATCAGAGGTATGTCATTCCAAAGTTGAAGCCATTTCCATTCAGAACTTAAAGCTATTTCAATCCGAAAGTGAAAGTCATTGTTTTTGTGGGTAGAAGAGTGTTAATTTGAACATTGAAGAAACAATCATGGGTTTCATTGTAAGGACTGAACCAGTGGGTTCAAAATATTTAGAAGGCTACCCTCAATGCAAAGAAATGTTACAAAAAATAGGATGGCTTCAATTTTTGGAGAAATTTAATGGCTTCCACAAGGAAGTCACTAAAACATTTGCAAGATCATTTCAAGGAACCGAAGTTGAAGTAGGAGATGTCAAATTTACTGTCACTGAAGTTTTCATTGCAGAGGCTACAGGGTTGCTCAGAACTGGAGAGAGATGGTTCAAAAATAGAGAATTCCACAATGACTCCCGGAAACAAATTTTAAAATCACCAGGTATGGATGTTACTGTATTTAAGAAAGGAATTCCCAGTTCTGCATTGAAAAATAAATGGAGAAACATACTACTTCTTCTGCAAAAAATTATTACATGTGAGGGTAGATATGGAACATTTTATGTCTACCACATTAGACTGATAATGCATTTTCTGGGGGAAGACTTAAACCTACCATATTTCTTGCTTCAAAGTCTGAAGAAGATGGCTTCCTGTGTCCAAAGAAGAGTTCAATTTTTAGAGACAACCCTATATCATCATGGTTTAGTCAAAATTTTGATTGAACATCATCTAGCTAAAACAAATGATACATGGGACGATTTCTTAATAAGAAATCATTTTGAAGAAGCAAAAGAACCATCACCTGAACCACAGCCTATAAGAAGAAGTAGAAAATGGAGGGCTTCAGAAGTTGAAATTGACAAAACAATCCAAGAGAGCAGTGAGGAAATCATTTTAGAAAAGTTGACTCAAATCAAGAGACAGCTTAAGGAAGAAAAGGTAATCAAGAAATCTGCCATGGAGAAAGGAGAGGGATCTTCTCAGCCTAGAAGAAGCCACAGACTAAAGGGGAAACTGAAGAAAACACTAATCAAACAAACATGGGTAATCAATATAGAAGATGAAGAAACATCCATTGAAGAGGATGTTGAAGAGGATTTTTATGAAGGAACCCCTGAAATTGACCCTGCTCAACAGGAAATTTATGACTATGTGGAAACTTTGGAGAGGAGAGCTTCAGAAAGCAGAGAGAGAACCCCCAGTCCTCCACTATCTGAAATAGATATATTAAGGAGGGATAGGTATGAGTTGGAATTACTGAATAGACACATAAAAAATGAGAATGAAATTCTCAAGGATCAAGTCAAGCTCAAAACTGATATGAACTCAACCTTATCCCTGCATATAGACAAAGTGGAGAAGACCAATGAGAAGTTGAAGGAAAGCAACAAAAAGCTAATCAGGGCACTCACCAACCTAAGGTTCAAAATTGTTATCAGAAAACCCAGAAGATCTCTAGCTTCCAGAAAAAGGAGAAGGAGAGGATTAGATGTCCTTGTAGAAGCCTCTGAGTTCATAGGATAATTTGCATGAGGACATGCAAAGAGACAGCAGTGGGGGTATGTTGAGCCTCAAAATTGTGCTTTCTTTCACTCCATTTTACCTCATTTTCCTTTGTCCATTGCCATCCTAGACCCAATTGATCAATGAATATAGTTAAAATTACTTCTAGAATGATTTACATGACTGACTTGCTAAGTTTTGTGATTTTTTCCATTGCAAAGCATTTTGACCGGAACTAGCTGCAGAATGCAGACATTCCGTAGCTAACCGGCGATTCTGCAGCTTCCTTCACGTTTGAGTATGTTCCAGGTGGCCTCTCAAGAAAAACTGCATATGGGCATAATCCACGTCATGTCTACATGGTTCGTTGCTCATCATGGAGGAAGAAACGAATTCTGGGTACGGTTTTGGAACGTGGGAACACATTTAGGAAAGCAGACTTCTATTAGGACTGTCTCAGTCCAGATGTATTTTTCCTCTTCACGTAGCCACTTAAAGAGTCCTAATGTGATTCCGATAAGGAAAGACAGTGTTCTTGAATTGTTGCAAGTCTTGTTATGTGCATTTGCTTTATAAACACTTGGGAAACCGAGAGCTATGTTAGATTTTATGTTAGACAAATTAAAGGGAAAACTGAAGAAAACACTAATCAAACAAACAGGGGTAATCAATATAGAAGATGAAGAAACATCCATTGAAGAGGATGTCGAAGAGGATTTTTATGAAGGAACCCCTGAAATTGACCCTGCTCAACAGGAAATTTATGACTGTGGAAACTTTGGAGAGAAGAGCTTCAGAAAGCAGAGAGAGAACCCCCAGTCCTCCACTGTCTGAAATAGATATATTAAGAAGGGATAGGTATGAGTTGGAATTACTGAATAGACACATCAAAAATGAGAATGAAATTCTCAAGGATCAAGTAAAGCTCAAAACTGATATGAACTCAACCTTATCCCTGCATATAGACAAAGTGGAGAAGACCAATGAGAAGTTGAAGACAAGGAACAAAAAGCTAATCAGGGCACTCACCAACCTAAGGTTAAAACTTGTTATCAGAAAACCCAGAAGATCTCTAGCTTCCAGACAAAGGAGAAGGAGAGGATTAGATGTCCTTGCAGAAGCCTCTGAGTTCATAGGATAATTTTCATGAGGACATGCAAAGAGACAGCAGTGGGGGTATGTTGAGCCTCAAAATTGTGCTTTCTTTCACCTCATTTTACCTCATTTTCCCTTGTCCATTGCTATCCTAGACCCAATTGATCAATGAATATAGTTAAAATTACTTCTAGAATGATTTACATGACTGACTTGCTAATTTTTGTGATTTTTTCCATTGTAAAGCATTTTGACCGGAACTAGCTGCAGAATGCAGACATTCCGTAGCTAACCGGCGATTCTGCAGCTGCCTTCACGTTTGAGTATGTTCCAAGTGGCCTCTTGAGAAAAACCGCATATGGGCATGATCCACGTCATGTCTACATGGTTCGTTGCTCATCATGGAGGAAGAAACGAATTCTGGGTATGGTTTTGAACGTGGGAACACATTTAGGAAGGAAGACTTCTATTAGGACTGTCTCAGTCCAGATGTCTTTTCCTCTTCACGCAACCACTTCAAAGAGTCCTAACGTGATTCCGATAAGGAAAGACAGTGTTCCTGAATTGTTGCAAGTATTGTTATGTGCATTTGCTTTATAAACTCTTGGGAGACCGAGAGCTATGTTAGAGATTTTATGTTAGATTTGATGCTAGATTTTGTTTAGACTCTGTGCTACATTTCTGAAGACGCAGAGTGTTATGTTCAAACTAGTTCATCTTTAATGGAGCGGACCGTGTTGTTTTGAAAGCGTGATTTAATTTGGAGTTGAATTCCGTCAGGTGGTAGAGGGCCCCTGCCTCTTGCACGGATTTATTTTGCGTAAATTAGATAAGTCTTCTAGCTGCCTTTACGCTTTGCATTTGAATTAATAGTTGTTTTAATTAGCTACTGTAGTTGTACTCATTCGAACTCTTCCACAAGAAGAAGCTCTTCCAAAATACTATAATGATGAATGGGAAATGACTATAGTATTGTAGGATTAGGAGTTGAATTCATAGTTGTTTTAATTAGCTACTGTAGTTATATTCATTCTAACTCTTCCACAAGAAGAAATTCTTCCAAAAGATTATAATGATGAATGATGAATGGCTATAGTACTGTAGGATTTAGTTGTAGTTTTTTTGTTGTTCACTATCACAGTTACACTTGTTCTAATCACTCTTCCACAAGAAGAAACTCTTCCAAGAAATTCTTAAGAAGTTCAAGACATGACCGTGATAATGAGTGATTTAGTTGTGTGTTTGCACTAAGTATCATCTCTGTTCTTGCTCTTAAACGCTTGTCCAAAACATCATAATGACGAGTACGATATGGATATGATATCTTAGTTTTTCATTGCTTTAAGTCTTTTGCTTGCATTTGCATTCAATTACACAGTCAAAATTGTCCTAATACCTCTTCCAAAAGAAGGAACTCTTCCAAAATATCACTAATGATGGACAAACAGATTGTGTAACTTCATAGAATAATGCATGATAGCATAGTTAGGATACTCCGGAGTTTAATTGCACTTAAATCATGTTCAGTTACTTTGTTTTGAGTTTGATGATGACTTGTAGTTCAACATTGTTCTAGATTAGTGGCATCTTAAGTTCATTTTTAGATTAACTCATTGCACTTGCACTTCCCATTCAGATTGTCATCCACTGCACAATAGATTACTTCAGTTGTTAAAATTAACAAGACAACCTTCATTATTCACAAACATCTTCTTGTTCTAAAATCTACAAATGATCCATAACCATATGAACAGAAGACAACATCATTTTAAGGCCTGAAGTACCTCTGCAATTTCCTCATCATTTCATAAACAGATTCCTCCCTCAAAAGACTACTTTGGAAAGAAATCAATAACTCTTGAGTAAAGGTTTTGTGACATTCAATTGCAGAATAGAGATAGGAACTAGTTCTAGAATAGAAGATCTTATGATGATAACAATGTTTTTCCTCTAATTATGTTTCAAATCTCTAATCAAGGACAAAGTATTGCATCATTGTAAGTTAGTTGTTTCACTGTTTATTTAGAGGATTTGCATGTTTAGTGATCATTTCTCAAGTTTAGTTTGTGTTTTGAATCATTTTTTTAAAAGTCATTATCAAGCTTTGCTTTTATTTAGTCATAGTTTAGATTTAATTTTGCTTCAGTATTCCCAATTGCATTTGCCATTTGTTATCCATCAATTAGGTTTAACTCTGTTTTTAATCACCAGCTTCTTTCCACTAGCTTTCTAGGCATTTTTCCTGCAACCATAAAACCACCAAAAGACCAAAAACATCATAAATCATCACAAAAGACCAAAAACATCACAAAACACTACACACAACGCATTGGGAAACAAGTACCTAGGTACATACAGTACACTTCACTTCAGCAGTTTACAAATCCTGGTTGACAATTAAATGAGCTCAGTTTAGGAGACTAGATTGAGACCAAGCAATCCCCGGTGGGGGGTTGGGCTTGGCCACAGCTTTAAAAATGTAAAATTTCCTTGTAAAATTATAGTAATTTCTAGTCAATTTGGGCCATTGATTAGGCGGATGATGCGATGGTAGAAGTTATGTTTAATTTGGTTTCTCTAGAAAACCCAACCCCTCTCTTTGTATGAGGGTATTGTATTACGGCTGTGGATTACATGTGTATTCTCTGAGAAGGAAATATATAGGGATATTGTGAGAGAGAACATAGAATATTACAGCGGATCTGTTGTAGGTTTTGTCTCTTCATTTTGTTGGATAATAGAAAGGCAGGACTGGCTGTTCACGGTGGACGTAACCCAAATTGGGTGAACCACATATATATGTGTCTCTCTGGTTTTATGTGTTTTGTGTGCTGGTATTTTCCACATATTTTATGTGTTGCATTACTCCATAATATATTATTTTCTAACAACTGGTATCAGAGTCGAAGGTATATTTGGCTGATAAACTCGTAGGAAATAAGGCTTCCTGGTTCGAGTGGGAGCAATGGCGGAAGATGGTAAGTTTAGGGTCGAGAAATTTAACGATAAAAACTTCCCACTATGGAAGATGCAGATGGAAGATTATCTGTATCAGAAAGATATGTACCTACCATTGAGCATAAAAACAAAGAAGCCGGTGGCCATGATAGATGCAGAATGGAACATTCTCGATAGAAAGGCACTCAGAACAATACAGTTGTGCCTTGCGCCATCAGTCACCTTCAATATTTTGAAGGAAACATCAACAGAGGGTTTGATGTAGACATTGGAGAAACTATATGAAAAACCCTCGGCCTCAAACAAGGTATTTATTATGAAACGACTATTTAATATGAAGATGTTGGAAGGTGGATTTGTTGCAGACCATTTAAATTATTTTAATATAGTTACCAGTCAGTTAAGTTCTGTAGAGGTAAGATTTGATGATGAAGTTAGAGCTCTATTATTCTTGTGCTCATTACCAGAGAGTGGGAATGGTTTAATAATGGCCATTAGTAACTTTGTCTCTGGATCTATGTAATATTCCCAATTAGCAATAGCTAATTGGAATATTTGATTTTGGTCAATTTTTCTTTAAGTAGTTAGCTTATGAATAAACATGAGTAAAGGGGCCACGACTCACTCTAAAATAAGACACACGTATTCATTAAGAGGGGGCCAAATTGGGCACGTAGCAAAAGGGGTATTACCATGGTATCGTGAGTGGAGGTGGCTATAGGTTTCGGGAGTGGCCAATTCTATATAAAGAATATAGTTTCCTCATTCTGGGATCATGGAGAATTAATGCATTAAAATCTGGTGATTGCGACTTGGAGCACGCTGGATGTTTAGCCTGTTTGCAACACTATTTAGCGCATTCAGTGCCTCTGTTCGAAGATCTCTCCCTCAGCCCCAAGGGACTTCGAGTGCCTGCTCAAGTGAGGTAGTCCCTTCCATGTCTTTATAGGAATATCGATCTGTTGTTTTGGTGGAGGAGCAGTGCATCTATTGACTGTACGACATATGTGGAGGAGCAGTGTGTTTATTGACTGCGCAGTCCTAAGTGGAGGACACATTCCATATCGGGGAAATTTCTAGTGGGTATCCGTGGAGGATCTTGGTCTATTGAGGATTTCTAAATCAGTGGGTGAGCATAATATTGGAGATCACAGATAGAGGCGGCATGATCATTGGGAGGAAGCTCAGGTCCGCAGGGAAGTATTGTTGGGCAGCGACATAGCCATTTTTTAGCAGCTGGAACATAGATCTGAAACACAGTCATTCCATGCAACATTCTGAGAATAGATCCTAACTTTCCTTGTGCAAGTTTAGATGCTATCACTTGATAACCTATTGTACTCCTCTATATTTATAAGATTAATAAAATGGCTCAGCGTTCTCTTATTTCTTGAGTATATGTGCATGCTTTATATACACATTATTGTATGTTTGCAATATGTTATTTCTTCCCTATGCATTTAGATTTCTATACCACTTGTTGTGTTTTTCCCCACACTCTTAGACGGAGCCTAGAAAGGGCCAGATAGCCTCCAGATCTCATCCTCTTTTTAGAGGTGAAATATCTGGTAAATGCCCTCCTAATCCATCTCTGGTTAGAGTTTCTTGTGCTTTAGAGATATCCATGAAAAGGAATATTACAATGGTATCAGAGCATAGATCTGGCTCAGCCTATGGAGCTAGTAGTCTATGTCATCAGTAAAAAAACCCTACATCTGCCACAGAGGTAGGAAGTACAGAGATATTGAGCGTAGGTTGAAGAACACCTACGGAGAAGGAGATTGCATTCGAGTTATGGACATAAGATAGAAGGAGCCTATGGTAGAAGAAGAGTAGAGAGAGCCAATGGCAGATGATAGCGATGTGAAACAGTTTGGGGAAGCACTCCCAAAATCAGTACAGTATCTGGCAAGGTAGATAGAAGTGATGGGCCAGAGATTCACGGCTATGGAGGCTAGACAGTGTGAAATCCCAAAGGGTTTCCATGTTGATGAGGGGTCAGACACATCCCACCATTTGCATGAGAAGGTTTCTGCTCTGCACCAGGCATCACATGGCCCCATTCATGCTACTATGCCCACTTTTCTGAGTGTTGATATGGGGACAGTAGCACAGGAAGAACTAGACTGCATAGGTGATTATTTTGCTGAGTACCAGGCAGCTGGGAAGGAGTTCAGGGATGCCATTTTATTCAAAGACTTTGTCCAGATCAAGCGAGACAACAGACCCCATGACCATCACAGAGGGAACTGGCATTATCATGATGGAGACACCCAACGCACAGCAAGCCAATTCCATTTACCTATGTTTGATGATTCATCAAAAAGTTTGAAAAATTCTTGGGTGGAGTAGATGGATGTATATTTCCAGCTCAACCAGATGACATAAATGGAGGCCCTCAAGGTGGCCACGCTGCATTTGGAGGGTGAGGCTCAGGATTGGTGGTTCCATGGAAGGGTGACACTTGGGCATTCCTCCATGAATACCTATGTCGAGTTCACTCGAAGACTGATAGGGAGGTTCGACCGGAAGGAACTGTAGGAGAACTTTGTTGAGCTGACAAGGCTCTAGTAGATCGGGAGTCCTGAGAATTATATTGCAAATTTCCTGAGGATTTCAGTAACGATACTAGATCTATCCATAGCACGGATGATCTATATGTTTGTGGAAGGGTTAACAGAACCACTTCAAGGTCCAGTCAAATACACTAGCCCAACCACACTCCAGGATGCCATTGGTAGAACTCCAGATTTGCAGGATGCCTTACCTCGGACTAGGACAGCTTACCCCCAGAAACAGGCTTTGCAGCCAAAGGGGAACGATATGAGGATTCCGCCTCCAAAGGGGAATTAGGGTAGGGTACATCTCGATGATGATGCCTGGAGGGAGTTGAAGAAGAAGAGGTTATGCTTTACGTATCAGGAGCCGTGGGCACTAGGTCACAAATGTGATTCTGGCAAAGCACATTTCATTGAAATCTTCTCCGAGAGTAGCAAGGAAGAGGATGAATATGAGGATGGGAAGGCAAGAGACAGTCAGACAGAGCAAGATCATTTTCCACTTCCACCTTTAGGGGCAAGAAGTGCAGCTTTTGCACCCATAGGGGGGACACTTGCAGCATTGTGAGGAGTAGCCAAGTATCTGATGTTGCGGGTCCGAGGAATAGGACGTGGGAAGCGAGTTTAAGTCCTAGTAGACATTGGGGCAACCCACAACTTCATCTATGCACATATGGTTGAGAGGAGAGGCATACCGACATAGAGCTTCGATGGATTTTTCAGTGTTGGTCCCAAGGGATCAGATGATGTAGTGTGCCAGGCATGTTCCAGAGCTAGCTGTGACGATGGGAACCTACATAGTGACCGACCACCTTTTCATGGTTAACATACCAGACACCAATGTGGTATTGGGTGTACAGTCGCTGATTACTTTGGGGAAAGTCACCACAAATTGGGAGGCCTTGGAAATGGAATGGGATGATAAGAAGACCGAGAAGCATGAGAATATATGTGGGATGCACACTTACCCGCCTCAGAAATTTTCAGCTCACCGGACGGAGGTAGACTTCTGGAAGGGAGACATAGAGTGGTTAGTTGAATTTCGGGCATCAGTGGCAAGGGCTACCAGGTAAACAGTTCATCCGGATATATAGGCCATCCTCGATAGGTACGAGATGGTATTTGAAGAAATACCGCCGAGAAAGCCACCAAATCGGGGGTTTGAGCACACTATTGAGCTAGAACGGGGCATCCAGGCCATTATTACCACACCTTATAGGCACCCCAAGGCTTATCGGGATGAGATTGAACAAGCCATCTAGGAATTGTTGGCTCTTGGACATATTCAGCCTAGCAGCAGTCCTTTTGCTTCTTCGGTGGTGTTGGTGAAGAAGAAGGATGGCACATTGAGAATATGCATTGATTATAGGGCCCTAAATAAGAAGACACTGAAGAATAGGTACCCCATACCACGGGTTGACGAGCTGATGGATGAGCTGAGAGGAACCCAGTTCTTCTCAAAGATCGATTTGAGATCTGGGTGCCACCAGATTCGTGTGAGGGAACAAGACATCCCCAAGACTGCTTTCAGGTGCCATTATAGCACTTTGAGTTTTCAGTCATGCCTTTCGGGCTAACCAATGCCCCAACTACTTTCCAGTCATGAATGAACCATATCTTCCGTAGTCATCTGAGAAAGTTTGTGTTGGTATTTTTTGATGATATATTGATATATAGCAGGACTTGGGAGGAGAATTTCCAACATATAGAGGTAGTACTACATATCTTAGAGGAGAAATAGTTCTATGCTAAGCTCTCCAAGTATGAGTTTGGGATGACAGATATGTTGTATTTGGGACACATCATAGGAGTGGACAGAGTGAGGGTCCACGAGGAGAAGATTAGAGCCATCAGAGACTGGCCAGAGCCGAGAAACGGGAGGGAGATTCAAGGATTTATTGGCATCTGCACCTATTATAGGAAGTTTTTCAAGAGTTTCTCTTAGCTTGTGGTACCCCTTACAAATTTGACAAAGACGGGGGCATTCAGTTTGTCGGATACAGCGCAGTGGGCTTTTGACAGGCTCAAGGAGGTTATGAGCAGTTGTCCAGTGCTTGCATTGCCAGATTTTACGCAGCATTTAGTTTTGGAGTGTGATGCATCAGGAGAGGGGATCAGTGTAGTATTGATGCAGGGAGGCCACCCTATAGCCTTCGAGATTAGAAATCTCCTTCCTCATGAGCGGTTGTATCCTATATACGACAAGGAGATGTTGGCCATTATGCATGCATTGGCCAAATTCCTACAGTACTTAGTGGGCAATAGGTTCCAGGTAAGAACTGATCACAATAGCCTCAGGTTATTTTTGGAGCAGAAAAAGCTACAGGAGAGGTAGCAGAAGTGGATCAGCAAGATCCAGGCTTATGACTTTGATATTGAATATGTCAAAGGGAAGAATAACGTGGTAGCTGATGCACTTTCACGTAGGCCAGCTACATTGTCTCTGATGAGCTTGGATACAGATTGGAGGGCTTGAAGATTGGAGGGCTCGAATCTTAGTGGAGTACTCCAAGGATATATTTTCCTATGAATTCCTAGATGGTCAGGTGACAGATGATAGATATAGGGTGATAGATGAGATCATCTACTACAAAGATAGGATCTTCTTGACGGAGGGCTCCCAACTCAAGAAGAAGATACTTCAGGCATCTCATGACTCACCTTTTCCCAGATGTCAGGGGTTTACCAAAACCTATCGGGCTATCAGAGAGAGATTCTCATGGAAAGGCCTCAAGGAGGACGTGCTCCGGCATATATGGAAGTGCAAAGTTTTCTAGAAAAACAAGGGGGAGATGAACCGTCCCATAGGCTTGTTGTAGCCTCTTCCCATTCTAGAGGGGAAATGGGAGAGAATTTTGATGGATTTCATCACAAGGCTGGCCATGGTACAGGGCAAGGACTGTATATACGTCGTCATTGATCGGATGACGAAGTACACACATTTTTTCGCCATATCCAAAAACCATACAACAACATAGGTGGTGGAGCTATTCTTCGGAGAGATTTTTAGGTTGCATGGTCTTCCCAAGACCATCATCAGTGACATGGACAGTCACTTTATGGGCAGATTCTGGTAGGAGCTCTTTCGGCTGGTAGGGACAGAGCTAACACCGAGCACCAGGTATCCCCCACAGATAGATGGGAAGACAGAGATAGTTAACAAGTGGCTGGAGGACTACTTGCGTAAATATGTTAGTGGGTAGCAGAGAGCATGGATAAAGTGGCTACATCTGGGGGAATACTGTTACAACAACACATATCACATCTCCATTAGTATGACACCGTTCTATGCTTTGTATGGGTACCATTCTTTATATTTTTTTGATATGATGTTGGGTGCTAGCGAGGCTCTGAGAGCCAAATATTGGATCTAGGAGAGTCAGGGAATCCTCTACGCTCTCAAGGATAACAGGGATACATCGCAAAACCAACAGAAGCGGTATGCTGATAGGGGTCGGGTGGTAAGATAGTTTGAGGTAGGAGACTTGGTCTACCTACGTTTATAGCCATATCGACAGTCATCACTGAAACAAAAGGGAGCTGAGAAGCTCAAGCCTCATTTTTTTGGACCATACAAGGTGATATGCAGAGTTGGACAAGTTTCCTATGAGTTGGAGCTGCCCCAAGGCAGCAAGATTGATAACATTTTCCACGTGTCATGTCTGAAGAAGGCATTAGGGCAGCAGGTAATAGTGACAAAGGAGCTGCCACCTACAGATGATGAAGGGTGCTGATCATATCAGCCCACTAGCAAGTTCTGGCCAGTAATCTCACTTAGACCTTTGAAACCCCCTCTTTCTGCCCTAAGAAATCATTTTTATGCCTATCGCTACCTTCTCCCAGCCCAAAAAATCACATTAAAAGGTCGTAAACCATACTCGAAAATATGCTTAAGGCCCATCACATTTCGGCCAAACCCCTGCACCTTTTCTCCCACGTGACTGAGTGCCAGAACCGAGCACAAAAAAACTAGGTGCTTATCAACCAACTGACCAAGCTAAATATTAGCCGTATATCTTTGCAGATCGAACAATCTTTGTGAATCACCACTGCGCCTATGTCCCATTCCATTCATCACCCAAATCGTATGTGTAGCGTCCTATCATCTTACCAAATCAACGTTCCGTAGTATATTTACCCTTGTGGTCCTCGCGCCCAAAAACACTGTCAAAAAACCGGTGGTATTCATTGCACCGCTTTTCGGAGGCGGGCGATATTTCTCAAAATGGAGCGATTCCATACAGTGTTTGCCGCGTGTCTTTGTGTATGGCCCAGAAACCACCCTCCATCACGCATTATCGTTCGATCAAAGTCACAGTGCAATATTCCCGACAACCGTCCGATCTGGATGTCTTCATCCAACGGTCGTGGTTCTCCGAAGTCGCACGAGCCTTAAACCATGTCACCAGTGCCCCTGGCCCACCATCTCATTGCCCTCCGACACAGTTTTAGCCGTTGATCTCGTCTCGAGAACTAATGGTCCAAATCATTTGCATGTCGCACCGTTGATCCCATTTCTCCACATCAACATTCCACGTGCTCTCGTCGTGCATTTGTTCGTCTCCCATATATATTCCCATTCAAAGGTCAAACGTCCATTATCTACGTTAAATCTCATGCATTCCTCCAACCCTTACCAAAACATTTCTCCGCCGTTTCTCTACATTTTATTCGTCACCACCCCACATACTTCTTCCGTTTCATCATGTCGCGTTGCTACATAGTCATCCCCATTGCATATCCATCCCCATGCATTTTTTTTCTTGACTATTTTGCATGTTTTTCAGGGTACGAGCGGCGATAAATTGCCATGATTCACAACTCTTAATTACAATGGAAAAAATACAGGAAAGTATCATTTTTCAGGAGCCGAAACCATAAAGAAATTCCTGGGAGGCTGTTGTGACAAGAATTTTATTAAAGAAGCAGGGTTAAACTCTATCAAACCCTCCCGAGTCATTCAAAGTCACAGTTGTGTAGGTCGAACATTATTATTGTAGATAAGGAGTATGAGTGGAAGGTAAGTGCGAGCATGATTGAATATTTGGAGCTGCTTCTAACCTTTTGCGAGGCAAGTACCAGGTGAATATCTTGAGATCCCACCTAAAATATTTATGCCTGAAAATAATGCCCTCCGAGGTTTTATTTCGAAGCCAGTTTCTCTCGAGGAAAGACGGAATCTCCATGTGATTTTTAATTCTAAGCATGCTTCCTAAAGAAGACCTTTACAGTCCATTTTACTTGAAAGTTAGCCCACCAGTACATACAACATCATAGAGCCATCCAAGACATGTGTGGGCACTTCTGCTGTTTGTTTAATGAGACAATTAAATGTTCATCACCTACTCCCTTTTGGAGACTCTCTTGGCTACTATAAAGCTTGAAACTTATAATTTAGGGTTCCAGATTTTATTAGAAAATTATGCAGTGAAAGGATTTTTTGTATACATTTTGGGAACTCTTGTATGAAGGCTCAAAGCCCATAGGGTCTCAGTGAGGAGGAGTTCCATCTGTTAAGAGGATTCTGGTCTTTGGTATTTCACAGTTTGTAACTTTCTCTTATATGTGTTATTTAAATAGATCATTTCATTTCATCCATCTTTCCTGTATCATGTTTTGGAATGCGAGTGGCTCACTGATTTTTGGTATGGATTTATCTTAGTTGATACCCATACTCAAACTAGTCAAGCGCTTTAAATATGGCTCATGCATGATATTCTGTTCCATTATTCATCTAAACCGTATTTCTGCTATATTAGTTTCTTTGGGAGGGTGTTTTTAAAACGCTATTGTCATGTATGGATTCTTAGATTGGTAAGCCCATGCATGGTGGTATTGTGTATCTGGATATCAACTCAATGTTAACTAATATCTCCTCAATATTTCATTCACTACATACACCTTCTGATAACTTATTTCTGTGATGTATTTCTGAATCGGCCCTCTTTACAATAAGCTGTCTCTGAATTGTCTGTTGCTTTTGTATTAGTTTATGCATATTTCCTCTGCAGTATTCCTTCCTCTGCGTCAGTTTCTAAAGGTCTTGGTCCCATTCAGATTAGTATTCCTTGTTTTACAAGAGATAGCATGAGAGCTTTTTATTGATAACTTCCTCTGTTATACCATATTCTCCTTGCTATATAAGATGTCCTAGGCACTGGTCTATCACAACTCTAGGATGTCTCTAGGAGCGACAAAATATTTTTATTTTTCCAGTTGTAGAGGAAAATTAAGAAAATCGAGAGTCCCGGAGCCTCAGGCAAAATTTTATTCCACTCTCTAAACGGTGAGCTTATGAGAGTTGGGAGTTGTGAATTTATTCCCTCACCTTGAGGACTCCATTCAATTGTAAGGAAGCATTTACTTGGGTCCGACTCAGCTGAGGAAGAGATAAATGGGTTTGATTTGGTAAATAAATGTGGCGGACGATGGATCTTAAATCATGCCTAAGCCGACTCCTGAGTTCTCAAAGGAACCAAGTGACTCCCTTTGGTGAAGGCCTCTTGGTTAGTTAAGAAGATACAGTGACCATCTTTGCAGAAACATGGATCCAAACATGGATAGGGATACAAAGCTAGATGCTTTGTATGATCAATTATATGAATTAACAGAAATGTTTGATAAAGTGTTGGAGATGTATATGGCTAATATGAATGCAAATGATAATTATTTAGAACAACCCATGCCTCTTCCAGAACAAGAACAAACTCAAGACCTAGATAATGAGAAAGACATGTATGATGCTTTAAAACCTATGGAAGATGAGGAGGAAAGTGATAAGGAGGCCCAGCAATTGCTTTTATTATGTTGTGTTAAGCTGACCAAAGAATATCAGGACCTAATGAAAAAAGCTATGAGGGGAATGTCCTTTGAACCGAGAGACCACATAGAATATATAGAATTTGATGTGGAAGAAAGCCATTCATGACCTTGTAGTCTAGCGAGTATCATCGGGTTGCGGGATTAGTCCCGAATCGGAAAGGAGATCGAAGCATCAAAATATCCTCAAGAGTTACCTGCAAACACACAGGCGAGGATATTCTAGAAAGAAGATCAGAGACATCCAAATATCACAAATTAGGCGATGCAAGAGAAAGAGGACTGTTGTTCTTCTGTCCATGATGAGAGGGGAACACCTCTTTTGACAGAAGAAGAGATCGATCAGATATCAAATCAGCAGTCACCCTCAAAAATATTTTATAGAACGCACACTCTTTCCCATTCATATTATGAGTTTGATGATATATATCCAGAAGACTCCTCTATGGATCAGGATGAAGAAGGACCTGCTGAGAATCCGACAGGTTTGATTGGTGACATTGCTTACGATTATGAATATCCTAGTTATCATCTATTTGATGATGATTGTTTCCAGAGAGAAGGTGAGTGTTTAAAACCATCATCAGTAGACCCATGGGAGGAAAGCCAGAGCCAAAAACTCCAGAGGAGCAGTGAACCCAGTCAGCCTATCTATGACACTGATGGGGAAATTTATGAAAGCATTAGTGATGAGTGTCATGTGATCAGTGGTCAGCAGACCTTCCTTTCAGAAGAAGAGGAGGAGAGAAAAGAAGAGACTCTTAATAAAGATGAAAATAACGAGCCTTCTCTTGAAAAATAAGAAGCAATGGAACAAATCACTTCTCAAGAATACATAGATCTTTTCATGGAGCTCAACACATCAGAGCAGAACATATCAGAGCTCCAAGAGGACTTAGCTGAAATATACGATGAGTCCTCCAGTTCAGAAAATGAAGGAGACACTCTTTCTCAAGAGAGTTTCCTTCTCCATCTAGTGGAAGAAGATAAAATCCTGGTTGAAGCCTGCCTGCCAGATATTCATAACCAGGTATCATTTCATGACCCTTATGTACATTTCCTGCAAAATTTTGAAGAAGGATCAAGGGTATTTTTGAGCAGCATGTTGCGAACAGAAAGAAAAATTTTCAAAGCTGTTATTATGGAACAAAAAGAGTGGGAGATGCCCCGCTTATCCAGCCTACTCAAGGAGTTGAGTAAGAAGGAACAGTCATGGTATCACTTGATGGACTGGTTGCATTGGAAGACATTGTTTGTAGGCTAATCTGTAAATATTCCAGTTAGAGTAGGGTAGGTAGGAAAAGCTCAATAAATCTTAGCCTATGAGCATGTATTTAGTTGTTTTAATTTCTGCAAAGTCCAGCAAGCCAGACAATCTAATCCAGGCTTGGTTTTTTTTCACTTTCTGTTTAGAATGTAGAGAAGAAATTTGATAGACAGTTTAATCCTAGCAGATGTAGTTTAGGTAGGAAAATGTGAGACCAATATTTTAATCTGGTCTCATGGAGTAATAAGGGTAGAAGTAGAATAGGTTTATAAAAATTGATGATGTGGGTGGTCTCCGAAGTTCTAGACACGTCCAGCGATGAACGTGATGTCCCCAGCTGGAGCCAATGTTGATCATATCAGCCCCCTAGCAATTTTTGGCCAGTAATCGCGCTTAGACCTTTCAAACCCCCTCTTTCTTCCCTAAGAAATAATTTTTATGCCTATTGCTACCTTCTCCCAGCCTCAAAAATCGCATTAAAAGGTCGTAAACCATACTCGAAAATATTCTTAAGGCCCAACACCTTTCAGCCAGACCCCTGCACCTTTTCTTCCGTGTGACCCAGTGCCGGAACCGAGTGCAAAAGAACTAGGCACTTATCAACCAAATGACCGGGCTAAATATTAGCCATCGATCTTTGCAGATCGGACGATCTATGTGAATCAACACTGCGTCTGTGGCCCATTCCATTCATCGCCCAAATCGTATGTGCACCATCCGATCATAATGGGAAATCAATGGTCCGCAGTCTATTTACCCTTGTGGTCCCCGTGCCCAAAAACACTGTCCAAAAACTGGTGGTATTCATCGCACCGCTTTTTGGAGGCAGGCGGTATTTCTCAAAACGGAGCGATTCCATAAAGTGTTTGCCGCGTGTCTCCGTTTACGGCCTAGAAACCACCTTCCATCGTGCATTATCGTTCGATCAAGGTCACAGCGCGATATTCCCAAAAACCATCCGATCTGGATGTCTTCATGCAATGGTCGTCGCTCTCTGAAGTCGCATGAGCCTTAAACCATGTCACCAACACCCCTGGCCCACCATCTCATTGCCCTCTGACACAGTTTTAGTCTTTGATCTCGTCTCGAGAACGAATGGTCTAGATCATTTGCATGCCGCACCGTTGATCCATTTTCTCCACGTCGTCATTCCACGTGCTCCCGTCGTGCATTCATTCGTCTCCCATATATATTCCCATACAAAGGTCAAATGTCCATTATCTACATTAAATCTCATGCATTCCTCCAACCCTTACCAAAACATTTCTCCATCGTTTCTCTGCATTCTATTCGTCACCACCCCACATACTTCTGCCGTTTCATAATGTCGCATTGCTACACAGTCATCTCCACTGCATCGCCATCCCCGTGCATTTATTTTCTTGACTATTTTGCATGTTTTGCAGGGTACGAGCAGCGATAAATTGCCATGATTCACAGCTCTTAATTACAATGGAAAAAATACAGGAAAGGATCATTTTTCAGGAGCCGAAACCATAAAGAAAGTCCTGGGAGGCTATTGTGACAAGACTATTATTAAAGAAGTAGGGTTAAACTCTATCAAACCCTCCCGAGTCATTCAAAGTGTAGATTACGCAGATCCAGACATTATTATTGAAGATAAGGAGTATCAGTGGAAGGTAGAGAATTAAAGGCATGTGATTGAAGATTTTGGAGCCTTAGCCTAACCTTTTGCAGGAAAGTACCAGGTCGAAGATCTGGAAAATCACCTAAAATATTTATGCACAGAAAACAATGCCCTCTAGGTTTTATTTCAGCAGGGTTTTCTCTCCAGGAAAGGACGGAATGTCCATGTGATTTTAATTCTAAGCCGTGTTCCTGAAGAGACCTTTACCCAGTGCATTTACTTCAGAAGTCAACCACAGAGTACATACAACATCACAAAGCCGTCAAGCAGTATGGGCGGGCACTTCTCCACTATTTTATTTTAATGAGACAATTAAATGTTCATCACCTACTCCCTTTTTGGAGCTCTCTTGTTCCCCTATAAAGCTCCCAAAGAACAGATAATTTAGGGTTCCAGATTTTATCAGAAAATTATGCAGTGAAAGGCTTTTTGTATACATTTTGTAGAACTCTTGTATGAAGGCTCAGAGCCCATAGGGTCTCAATGAGGAGGAGTTCCATATGTTAAAGAGGATTCTGGTCTTTGGTATTTCAGAGTGTGTAACTTTCTCTCTTATGTGCTATTTTAATATATCATTTCATTTCATCCATCTTTCTTGTATCATGTTTTGGAATGCGAGTGGCTCACTGATTTTTGGTATGGATTTATCCTAGTTGATACCCATACTCGGATTAGTCAAGCGCTTTAAATACGGCTCATGCATGATATTCTGTTCCACTATTCATCTAAACCATATTTATGCTATATTAGTTTCTTTGGGAGGGTGTTTTTAAAACGCTATTGTTATGTATGGATTCTTAGATTGGTAAGCCCATGCATGGTGGTATTTTGTATCTAGATATCAACTCACTATTAACTAATATCTCCTCAATATTTCATTCACTACATGAACCTTCTGATAACTTATTTCTGTGAGGTATTTCTGAATCAGCCCTCTTTACAGTAAACTGTCTCTGAATTGTCTGTTGCTTTTATATTGGAGTTTTGCATATTGCCTCTGCAGTATTCCTTCCTCTATGTCAGTTTCTGAAGGTCTTGATCCCATTCAGATTAACATTCCTTGTTTTACAAGAGATAGCATGAGAGATTTTTATCGATATCTTCATTTGTTATACCATATGCTCCTTGCTAAGATAAGATGTCCTAGGCACTGGTCTATCACAAATCTAGGCTGTCTCTAGGAGTGAAAACATCTTTCTGCGCCATTGCCGAGGGCGAAGTTAAGAAAATCAGAGTCCCTGGGCCTTGACATAATTTTATTCACTCTCTAAACAGGTGAGCACGGAGAGTTGGGAGTTGTAGATCCCTCACCTTGGCGACTCCACATTCAATTATCAGAAGCATTTACTTGCAGTCCCGACTCCCCTGGGGAAGAGAAAAATGGATTTGATTTGGTAAATCACTGTGGCAGACAATAAGATATTAAATCATCCACCTCGCGACTCCATAGTTCTCAAAATACCAAATGACTCCACTGGTAGAAGGCTCTGAACCGGTCTAGAAGATGCAGTGACCATCTTTGCAGAAGCATGGATCCAAACATGGATAGGGATACAAAGATAGATGCTTTGTATGATCAATTATATGAATTAATAGAAACGTTTGATAAAGTGCTAGAGATGTATATGGTTAATATGAATGCAAATGATGATTATTTAGAACATACCATGCTTCTTCCAGAACAAGAAAAAACTCAAGACCAAGGTAATGAGCAAGACATGCATGAAGCTTTAAAACCTATGGAAGATGAGGAGGAAAGTGATCAGGAACTGCCTGATTGCTTACCTATGTCTTGTGTTAAGCTGACCAGAGAATATTAGGACCTAATAGAAAAAGATAATAGGGAATGTCGCTTTGAGGAAACAAGAGACCACATAGAAGATGAAGAATCTGATGTGGAAGAAGAAACCATTCATGAGCCTCGTAGTCTAATTGAGTATCATCAGGTTCATGAGGATTGGTCTGAATCAGAAAGGGATCAAGAAAAATTAGAAGATCCTCAAGATTTCCCTGCAAGCACAACTGAAGATATTCTAGAAGAGATTCAAGAAGACATACAGCCTCCAAATCAGCTGATGCAAGAGAAAGAGGACTGTTGTTCTTCTGTCCATGATGAGAGGGGAACACCTCTTTTGACAGAAGAAGAGATCGATCAGATATCAAATCAGCAGTCCACCTCAGAAATATTTTATAGAACACACACTCTTTCCCAGTCATCTTATGAGTCTGATGATACATATCCAAAAGACTCCTATGTCGATCAGGACGAAGAAGGACCTGCTGAGAATCCGACAGGTTTGATTGGTGACATTGCTTACGATTATGACTTTCCTAGTTATCATATATTTGATGATGATTGTTTCCAAAGAGAAGGTGAGCCTGTAGAATCATCATCAATAGACCTATGGGAGGAAAGCCAGAGCCAACAACTCCAGAGGAGCAGCGAACCCAGTCAGGCTATCTATGACACTGATGGGGAAAGTTATGAAAGCATCAGTGATGAGTGTCATGTGATCGGTCGTCACCAGTCCTTCCTTTCAGAAGAAGAGGAGGAGAGAAAAGAAGAGATTCTTGAGCAAGATGAAAATAGCGAGCCTTCTCTTGAAAAAGAAGAAGCAATGGAACAAACCACTGCTCAAGAATATATAGATCTTTTCATGGAGATCAGCACATCAGAGCAGAACATATCAGAGCTCAAAGAGGACTTAGCTGCAATATACGATGAGTCCTCTAGTTCAGAAAATAAAGGAGACACTCTATCTCAAGAGAGTTTCCTTCTCCATCCAGTGGAAGAAGATAAAATCCTGGTTGAAGCTTGCCTGCCAGATATTCATAACCAGGTATCATTTCATGACCCTTATGTACATTTCCAACAAAATTTTGAAGAAGGATCAAGGGTCTTTTTGAGCAGCATGTTGCCAACAGAAAGAAAATTTTTCAAAGATGTTATTATGGAACAAAAAGAGTGGGAGATGCCCTGCTTATTCAGCCTGCTCAAGGAGTTGAGCAAGAAGGACCAGTCATGGGATCACTTGATGGACTAGTTGCATTGGAAGACATTGTTTTTAAGCTAGTCTATAAATATTCCAGTTAGAGTAGGGTAGGCAGGAAAATCTCAATAAAGCTCAGCCTATGAGCATGTAGTTAGTTGGTTTAATTTCTGCAAAGTCCAGCAAGCTAGACAGTCTAATCCAGGCTTGGTTGTTTTTCACTTTCTGTTTAGAATGTAGAGAAGAAATCTGCTAGACAGTTTAATCCTAGCAGATGTAGTTTAGGTAGGAAAATGTGAGACCAATAGTTTAATCTGGTCTCATGGAGTAATAACGGTAGAAGTAGAATAGGTTTATAAAAATTGATGATGTGGGTGGTCTACGAAGTTCTTGACACGTCCAGGGATGAACGTTTCGTCCCCAGCTAGAGCCAATGTTGATCATATCAGCCCGCTAGCAATATTTGGCTAGTAATCTCGCGACCTTTCAAACCCCCTCTTTCTTCCCTAAGAAATCATTTTTATGCCTATTGCTACATTCTCCCAGCCTCAAAAATCGCATTAAAAGGTCGTAAACCATACTCGAAAATATGCTTAAGGCCCAGCACCTTTCGGCGAGACCCCTGCACCTTTTCTTCCACATGACCCAGTGCCGGAACCGAGCGCAAAAGAGCTAGGCGCTTATCAACCAAATGACCAGGCTAAATATTAGCAGTCGATCTTTACAGATCGGACGATCTTTGTGAATCAACACTACGCCTATGGCCCATTCCATTCATCGCCCAAATCGTATGTGCACCGTCTGATCATCCTACCAAATCAACGGTCAGTAGTCTATTTACCCTTGTGGTCCCCGCGCCCAAAACCACTGTCCAAAAACCGGTGGTATTCATCGCACCGCTTTTCGGAGGCGGGCGGTATTTCTCAAAATCGAGCAATTCCATACAGTGTTTGCCACGTGTTTCCACGTACGGCCCAGAAACCACCCTCCATCGCACAATATCATTCAATCAAAGTCACAGTGCGATATTCCCGACACCCGTCTGATCTGGATGTCTTCATCTAACGGTCGTCGCTCTCCGAAGTCACACGAGCCTTAAACCATGTCACCAGCGCCCCTGGCCCACCATCTCATTGCCGTCTGACACAGTTTTAGTCGTTGATCGCGTCTCGAGAACAAATGGTCCAGATCATTTGCATGCCGCACCATTCATCCCATTTCTCCACGTCATCATTCCACGTGCTCCCGTCGTGCATTTGTTTGTTTCCCATATATATTCCCATTCAAAGGTCAAATGTCCATTATCTATGTTAAATCTCATGCATTCCTCCAACCCTTAACAAAACATTTCTCTGTCGTTTCTCTACATTTTCTTCATCACCACCCCATGTACTTCTGTCGTTTCATCATGTCGCGTTGCTACACAGTCATCCCCACTGCATCGCCATCCCCATGAATTTTTTTTCGTGACTATTTTGCATGTTTTGCAGGGTATGAGCGGTGATAATTTTCCATGATTCACAGCTCTTAATTACGATGGAAAAAATACAGGAAAGGATCATTGTTTAGGAGCCAAAACCATAAAGAAATTCTTGGGAGGCTGTTGTGACAAGACTTTTATTAAAGAAGCAGGGTTAAACTCTATCAAACCCTCTTGAGTCATTCAAAGTGCAGATTGCGCATATCCAGACATCATTATTGCAGATAACGTGTATCAGTGGAAGGTAGAGAATTAAAGGCATGTGATTGAATATTTTGGAGCCTTAGCCTAACCTTTTGTAGGCAAGTACCAAGTCGAAGATCTTGTAGATCACCTACAAGATTTATGCACAGAAAACAATGCCCTCCAGGTTTTATTTCAGCAGAGTTTTCTCTCCAGGAAAGGACGGAATGTCCATGTGATTTTAATTCTAAGCCGTGTTCTTGAAGAGACCTTTACCCAATGCATTTACTTTAGAAAGTCAACCACAGAGTACATACATCATAACAGAGCCGTCAAGCAGTATGGGCAGGCACTTCTCCGCCAATTTTTTTTAATGAGACAATTAAATGTTCATCACCTACTCCCTTTTTGGAGCTCTCTTGTTCCCCTATAAAGCTCCCAAAGAACAGATAATTTAGGGTTCCAGATTTTATCAGAAAATTATGTAGTGAAAGGCTTTTTGTATACATTTTGTAGAACTCTTGTATGAAGGCTCAGAGCCCATAGGGTCTCAGTGAGGAGGAGTTCCATCTGTTAAAGAGGATTCTGGTCTTTGGTATTTCAGAGTGTGTAACTTTATCTCTTATGTGCTATTTTAATATATCATTTCATTTCATCCATCTTTCCTGTATCATGTTTTGGAATGCGAGTGGCTCATAGATTTTTGGTATGGATTTATCCTAGTTGATACCCATAGTCGAATTATTCAAGCGCTTTAAATATGGCTCATGCATGATATTCCTTTCCACTATTCATCTAAACCATATTTCTGCTATATTAGTTTCTTTGGGAGGGTGTTTTTAAAATGCTATTGTTATGTATGGATTCTTAGATCGGTAAGCCCATGCATGGTGGTATTTTGTATCTAGATATCATCTCACTGTTAACTAATATCTCCTCAATATTTCATTGACTACATGAACCTTCTGATAACTTATTTCTTTGAGGTATTTATGAATTGACCCTCTTTACAGTAAACTGTCACTGAATTGTCTATTGCTTTTATATTGGAGTTTTGCATATTTCCTCTGTAGTATTCCTTCCTCTGTGTCAGTTTCTGAAGGTCTTGGTCCCATTCAGATTAAAATTCCTTGTTTTACAAGAGATAGCATGAGATATTTTTATCGATAACTTCATTTGTTATACCATATGCTCCTTGTTAAGATAAGATTTCCTAGGAACTGGTCTATCACAACTCTAGGCTGTCGCTAGGAGCGACAACAAAGGGGATTTGTTATTACATCCCGAGGCAATTATTGATACCAGGGAAAGGAAACTTTGGATCAGAACAATCCGGGAGTTCTTGGTGAGGTGGAAGAATTTTCCAGATGAGGATGCGACTTGGGAAAATGAGAAAATCTTGCAGCATCCATCACTATAGTTGCTTGGGGACAAGAAAAATTCTGCCGGGGAGATTGTAATATTCCAAATTAGCAATGGTTAATTGGAATATTCTATTTTGGTCAATTTTTATTTAAGTATTTAGCTTATGAATAAACGTGAGTAAAGGGGCCACGACTCACTCTAAAATAAGACGCACATAGTAATTAAGAGGGGGCCGAATCGGGCACGCAAAAAAAGGGGTATTACCATGGTATCATGAGTGGACACGGTCGTAGGTTTCGGGAGCATCCAACAGTATATAAAGAATATATTTTCCTCATTCTGGGATCATGGAGAATTAATGCATTATAATCTGGTTATTGCGAATTGGAGCACACTGTCTGTTTAGCCTGTCTGCAGCGCTGTTTAGCACATTGAGTATCTCCATTCAAATATCTCGCCCTCAACCCCAGGAGACTTCGAGTGCCTACTAGGGTGAGGTAGTCCCGTCCGTGTCTTTATAGGAAGATTGATCCGCTGTATTGGTGGAGGAGTAGCATGTCTATTGACTGCGCGACATCTGTGGAGGAGCAATGCATTTATTGACTGCACAGTCCTGACTGGAGGACGCATTCCCTATTGTGGAAATTTCCAGTGGGTATCCGTGGATGATCTTGGTCTATTTAGGAATTCTAAATCAGCGGGTGAGAATAGTATTGGAGATCACAGATAGAGGCAGCGTTATCATTGCGAGGAAGCTCAGGTCCGCAGGGAGGTATTGCTGGGCAGCAACACAACCATTTTTCAGCAGTTGGAACGCAAATCTGAAACGCATTCATTCCATGCAGCATTCTGAGAATAGATCCTAACTTTCCTTGTGCAAGTTTAGATGCTATCGCTTGATCACCGATTGTATTCCTCTGTATTTATCATATTAATAAAATGGCTCAGTGTTCTCTTATTTCTTGAGTATCTGTGCATGATTTATATACATGCTATTGTATGTCTGCAATCTATTATTTCTTCCCTATGCATTTATATTTCTATACCACTTGTCATTTTTTTCCCCACAGTCTTAGACAGAGCTTGGAAAGGGCCAGATAGCCTCCACATCCCATCCTCTTGTCAGAGGTGAAATATCTGGTAAATGCCCTCCCAGTCCATCTCTGGTTAGAGTTTCCTATGCTTTAGAGATATCCCTAAAAAGGAATATTACAATCTAGTACTTTAAAGTTTGATGATGTTGTTGGTGCTATCCTTAGCAAGGAAATGCGACGGAAAAGCTCTGGTGAGACATCGAGTAATGCTTTGAATGTAGAGTCTAGGGGAAGAAGAATGGAAAGAAGAAAGAGCTCGGGATATCGCAGTAAATAAAGGAAAGGAAGATCCAAGTCCAGATCAGGGATAGTGTGCTAGAAATGCGGAAAGAAAGGACACCTAAAGAAAGACTTTAGATCTCGAAGGGAAAAGAAGGAGACACACAGTAAGAAAACAATCATGACGAAAATGTGACAGGTGATGTGTTACAATATGCTTTGATTCTTTCTTTTGAAAATTTTACTGATTCTTGGGTTGATGATTCACGGCCTTCATTCCATGCCACACCATGTTCAAGGAGATTTTGGACAAGTTCGTTTGGGTGATGATAAACCCTGTAAAATTGTTGTAATGGGTAAGGTTCTTGTAAAATAGAAAAATGGAAAACAATTGCTATTAAACGAGGTAAGGCATGTCCCAGATCTAAAGAAGAATCTGATTTCAACAGGGCAATTAGGCGGTGAAGGTTTTGTGACAACTTTCACAGATAAAGCTTGGAAGTTCACCAAAGGAGTCTTGGTAATAGAAAAAGGCGAAAAGGTGTGTACATTGTATTTATGCAATGGTATTTATAACTCTATTAATGCTTTAACTTCCAAATGAGTAGATGGAGCATTATGGCATCATAGGCTTGGACACATGAGTGAGAAGGGGATGAAGATTCTTCACTCAAGAATTTTTTTGCCAGGTTTGAAGGATGTTGATTTGAATTTCTGTGAAAATTGCATTTATGGAAAACAAAAGAGAGTCATATTTCTCAGAGTTGGGAAAGAAAAGAAGAGTGAAAATTGGAGCTTGTGCATACAGATGTATGGGGACCTACTCAGGTATCATCTCTCGGTTTCTCTCGCTATTATGTTATGTTTATTGATGATGCTACTAGAAAAACTTGGATTTATTGTATTCAAGATAAATCTGATGTATTTGATACTTTCAAGAAATGGAAAGATTTGGTTGAGATTGAGACAGGAAAGAAGTTGAAGTGTCTCAATTCAGACAATGGAGGTGAATATTGCAACAAAGAGTTTGATAGGTATTGTTCAGAGCATGGAATTTGTAGAGAGAAGAGAGTTCCAAGAACGCCACAAGAAAATGGTGTGTTAGAAAGGATGAACAGAACAATCATGGAGCGTGCAAGGTGCATGAGATTGCATGCAGAATTTCCTTTACAATTTTGGGCAGATGCTATAGATATTGTTGTTTATCTAATAAACAGAGGACCTTTAATTTCCTTGGATGGTGGTATTCCAGGGGAAGCATGGATTTTGGTTGTGAGGCCTTTGTCCATATTAATAAAGAAAATAGAACAAAGCTTGAGGCAAAATCAAAGAAATGTACCTTTATTGGATATGGTGTTAATGATTTTGGTTATCGCTTATATGATTATGAAAATCACAAAATCATTAGGAGCATAGATGTAATATTCAATGAAAAGGTATTGTATAAGAATCAGTTGCAGGAAAAGAAACGAAAAAAAAAATCAAGGAATACACGGTTCTTGATGAGATAACTGAAAAAGTAATGGTGCCTGAAAATAATAATAATCAACAACCACAGCAGCAACAACCACCAAAATAGCAACAGGCACCTCAAACACCTGAAAGTGGTGTTAGAAGATCTACTAGGATAAGTAGACCCCTCGAACGATACTCTCCTTCATTATATTATTTATTGTTGACTGATTCTGGTGAACCTAAATGTTATGAAGAAGCAATGCAGGTTGAAAGCAGGAAGAAGTGGGAGCTAGCCGTGGATGAAGAGATGGACTCCTTAATGCATAACCAGACTTGGGACTTAATTAGGTTGCCTGTAGGTAAAAATACATTGCATAATAAATGGGTTTACAGGCTGCAGGAAGAAGATGGAGGAAAACAAAGGTACAAAGCTAGACTTGTGGTGAAGGGGTTTGAACAGAAGAAAGGTATTGATTTTGATGAAATATTTTCTCCTGTTGTTAAGATGACTTCAATCAGAACTATTTTAAGTCTTGTAGCAGCGGAAGATTTACATCTTGAACAGTTAGATGTAAAGACAAAATTTCTCCATGGAGATTTGGAGGAAGAGATATACATGCAGCAACCAGAAGGATATGAGGTAAAAGGGAAAGAAAAATTGGTGTGCAGGTTAAAGAAGAGCTTGTATGGTTTAAAACAAGCTCCAAGGCAGTGGTATCTAAAATTTGACAAGTTTATGTCTGAACAAGGTTATACTAGATGTCACTCTGATCATTGTGTTTATCTAAAAAGGCAAAATGATGGCAGCTATATTATATTGTTATCGTATGTAGATGACATGCTTGTTTCAGGATCTAACATGCAGGAAATAAATGTGCTCAAAAGAAAATTGGCAAATTCATTTGCAATGAAGCATTTTGGAGCTACAAAACAAATCCTTGGTATGAGAATAACAAAAGATAGGAAAAATCGAAAATTGACACTGTCTCAGAATGAGTACATACAGAAGGTTTTGAAAAGATTTAATATGCACAATGCAAAACCAATTAGTACACCTTTTTCTAGCCATTTCAAACTTAGTAAGGAGATGTGCCCAAAGACCCAAGAAGACATGGATTATATCTCTAAAGTTCCATATGCATCAGCAGTTGGAAGCTTAATGTATGCAATGGTCTACACAAGGCCTGATATTGCACATGTAGTGGGAGTTGTAAGTAGGTACATGAATAATCTAGGAAGAGAACATTGGATGGTAGTAAAATGGATTCTCAGATATTTTAGAGGTACCAGAAATCAAGCATTATGTTTTGGTGGTCCAAACATTTCTCTACAGGGATATCTTGATGCAGATATGGAAGGTGACAGAGATAACAGGAGGAGCACTACAGGATATGTATGTACTGTAGGTGGAATAATTGTCAGTTGGGTTTCAAAAATCCAAAGTGTTGTCGCACTTTCAACAACAGAAGCAGAGTATGTTGCTGCTACAGATGCTAGTAAAGAAATGATTTGGTTACAAAGGTTTATGGGTGAATTCGGTAAGAAGCATGATATGGGCACGTTATATAGTGATAGCCAAAGTTCCATTCATCTTGCAAAGAACTCAATATTTCATTCCAGGACTAAACACATACATCTCAAGTACCATTTCATACAGTCAGTATTGGAAGATGGAGAGTTGAAGTTGGAAAAGATACACACTAGCTAGAATCCTGCAGATATGCTAACAAAAGTTGTAAATAGGGAGAAAATGAGAATGTGCTCAGTTTAAATTGGTCTTCAAGGATGATGATGAATATGAGAAAAAGCCAGGTCCAAAGAGGAGTCATTGTCCAGCAAATGAAGTAGCGGTAGAGTTACTACAATCAGTCTCCAAGTGGGAGATTGTTGGGTGTGGAGCCTGATTTTCATCCTGATTTAGAGATCCTTGTTTTAGATGAATGCATACCCTAGGAAAATTGTACACCCTTGCAGCGGGGGGCTGCGGGGGGGACTTTTCCCCCCCGTGGGGTCTGGGGGGGCTGACCCCCCTGCTGGGGGGTCTGGGGGCCAGCGGTCCCTCAACAGGGGTTTCAGGGGCAACGCCCCCGAAGCTAAAAACAGATGTAAAATTTCCTTGTAAAGGTATAGTAATTTCTAGTCAATTTGGGCCATTCATTAGGCAGATGATATGATGGTAGAAGTTATGTTTAGTTTAGGGTATTTTTCCCTAGAAGGCAACCCCTCTCTTTGTATGAGGGTATTGTATTGCGACTATGGATTACATGTGTATTCTTTGAGTGAGAAATAGATAGGGAGACTGTGAGAGAGAACAGAGGATATTACAGTGGATCTACTATAGGTTTTGTCTCTTCATTTTTCTAGATAATAGAAAGGAAGGACTAGCTCTTCGGGGTGGACATAGCCCAAACTGGGTGAACCACGTATATCTCTGTCTCTCTGGTTTTATGTCTTTTGTGTGCTAATATTTTTAGCATATTTTATGTGTTGCATTTCTACATAATATATAATTTTCTAACAGAGTCCACTCATGTAGAACCAAACATCAGAACATGTATAAAGCTTACCATAGAAGCTGAGAGACTGAAGCTTGATACGGCACAGAATGTAGGAGTCCCTATATCACAGTACAGACAGAGACAGTCACCTGACTGATTTACTATATACATGGCTCTTATGAGCAAGTGTATCATCATAAAGCCATCTTCTTTTGAAGAAGCAACGTAGGAGCCCACATGGGTAGATGCCATGGTGGAGGAGTATGACTCTATTGTTAGAAACAATGCTTGGGTGGTTGTTCCAAGGACGGTGGGTAAATCAGTGGTAGGTTCAAGTTGGATCTACAAGGTAAAGCAAGCTATTGATGGGAGCATTGAGAAGTATAAGGCAAATTATTTTTTTCGAGGCTTCTCACAGATCGAGGGGATTGATTATGAAGAAACCTTTGCACCTATCGCACAATATTCTTTCATAAGGACCATCCTTGCTCTCTCAGCGCAGATGGTTTTGCACATTCATTAGATGGATGTGAATATTGCGTTCCTTAATGGGATCATTGAGGAAGGAAAAAAAGTTATCGATGAAACGGGAACTCTAGCCCAAAAAGACTTCAAAAACATGAAAAAATGCCCCAAAAACAAAAAGTGTGTATTCCAGAATGCATTTGCTTTTTTCTCAAGGTCAAATTTCACCTTTTTATAAAATTATGCTAAAAACGAAATTGTTTCTTGAAAAAATGATGAAAAGAAAACCCTCAAAACAAAACGAGTTAATGCTGGAATAACCAAAAAAACATTGTGTCACACTTTTGACACATTGTAACAATGGAATTAAAGACAACATATTAGGACATTGAAAAATCGTAAAATTCTAAATTTTTTTATAGATGATGTTAAATATAAACAAAATCATGTTTGAAGGGCTTATCATTTCGAACAATTTTTATCCATGTTGTTAAACATAAAATATCTTGACTCTAAACAACCGTAAAATTGTAATTATTTTCAACCATAACATTAAAGATAAAATTTCGTGCTGCATAAAAACCTTAATGACAAGTTGTAAATCTCATGTTTTTAAATCTTAAGTTTTCAAGATACTTGAACCCTGAAATTATGGAGAAATTATATGACTTAAACAATTTTTAAAAATGAATAAGTAAATGAAAATTTTATTATTCATATATTTGTTTGTTTATACATAAAAACATATTTTTTAATTCTTTTTTTATTGTTTTTCTATATTTTAAATTATAATTTTTTTAGTCTTGAGAAAATAAAAATTAAAAATTAAAATCTTCTTATATATGTTTGTTTATATTTTAAAACATAATTTATTTTTTTATTTTTATTTTCTTATATTTTAAATAATAATTGTTTTAATTTAGAAAAAAATAAAATTAATTTTTTTTTTTTATTTTTGTTTTTTTTTAAACATATTTTTTTAATTTGTTTTTGTTGTTTTTTTATATTTTAAAATTTTAATTGAATAGTTTTTTTTTTTTTAATAGTTTTTGTTTTAAAAAAATTAATTTTCTTAAATAGTTTGTGTTTGAAAAAAATAAAATAAAATAAAAATTGATTTGCCAGCCACCGGGGGTTGGAGGCAAGTTGGGTAGCCCTCGACGGTGCCGCCTAGCCAGCCTCTGGCCCCGGGCTGGGCAGAGGGTGATTATGAGAATCACCCCCAGTTGGGTGGAAGGTGATTCTCGGAATCGCCCTCCGCTGAGCCGGGGGTGATTCTCAGAATCGCCCTCCGCTCAGCTGGGGGTGATTCTCGGAATCACCCTCTGCACACCGGGGGTGATTCTTGGAATCTCCCTCCGCCCAGTCAGGGGTGATTCTCAGAATCGCCCTCTGCCCAACCGGAGATGATTCTCAGAATCACCCTCTGCCCAACCGAGGGTGATTCTCAGAATTGTCTTCCACCCAGCCGGGGGCCAGAGGCAGGCCGGGTGGTGCCGTCGAGGGCTGTCTAGCCTACCTCTGGCCCCCGGCTGGGCGAAGGTAGGCTGGGCAGCCCTCGATGGTGCCACCCAACTAGCCTTTGGCTCCCGGCTGGGAGGAGGGATATTATCAGAATCATCCTCCGCCCGGCTGGGGTCGGAGGCTGGCCCGACGACACTGTTGAGGGCTGCCCAGCCTACCTCTGGCCCTCATCTAGGCGGAGGGCGATTTCGAGAATCACCCTCCACCTAGCTGTGGGTCAGAGGTAGGCTGGGAAACCTCGATGACATTGCTCGACTTGCCTCCGACCCTCGGCTGGGCGGAGGACAATTCCGAGAATCACCCCTAGCTGGGCAGAGGGCGATTCTGAGAATCACCCCCTGCTGGTCGGAGGGTGATTCTCAGAATCGCCCTCCACCCAATCGGGAGTGATTCTCAGAATTTCCCTCTACCTAGCCTGGGATGATTCTCAGAATCGACCTTCGCCCAGCAGAGGGTGATTCTCGGAATCGCCCTTTGCCCAGCTGGGGGTGATTCTCGGAATCGCCCTTCGCCCAGCCGAGGGTGATTCTCGGAATCGCCCTTCGCCCTGCCGGGGGTGATTCTCAGAATCGCCCTCCGCCCAGCTAGGGACGATTCTTAGAATCACCCTCTGCCCATCTGGTGGCAATTCTCGGAATCGCCCTCCGCCCAGCTAGGGGTGATTCTCAGAATCGCCCTCCGCCCAGCCATGGGTGATTCTCATAATCGTCCTCCGCCTAGCCTAGGGTGATTCTCGTAATTGACCTCCGCCCAACCAGGGGTGATTCTTGGAATCACCCTCTACCCAGCTGGGCGTGATTCTCAGAAATTCCCTCTGCCCAATCGGGGGTGATTCTTGGAATCACCCTCCGCCCAGCTGGGGGTGATTCTCAGAATCGCCCTCCGCCTAGCTGGGGGTGATTCTAAGAATCGCCCTCCACCCAGCTGGGGGTGATTCTTGGAATCGACCTCTGCCTAGCCGGGGGTGATTCTTGGAATTTCCCTCTGCCCAGCTGGGGGTGATTATCGGAATCAACCTGCGTTGCCTGGCCTACCTTGGGCCCCTCGCTAGGTTGAGGGCAATTCAGAGAATCGCCCCTGGCTGGGTGGAGGGTGATTCTCAAAATCACCCTCCGCCTAGCTGGGGGTGATTCTTGGAATCGTCCTCCACCCAGCCGGGGGTGATTCTCAGAATCGACCTTCGCCTAGCTAGGGGTGATTCTCAGAATCGCCTTCTACCCAGCTGGGGGTGATTCTCGGAATCGCCCTCCACCCAATCGGGGGTGATTCTTGGAATCGCCCTCCGAATAGTTGGGGGTGACTCTCAGAATCGCCCCCAGCCCAGGCGGGGGCTAGAGGTAGGCTGGGCGGTGCCATCGAGGGCTGCCCAACTTGCCTCCTGCCCATGGCTGGGTGTACAGTGATTCTCAAAATCGTCCTTCGCCTAGCTGAGGGCCGGAGGCAAGCTAGGCAACCCTCGACGGTGTTGCCTGGCTGGCCTCTGACTCCCTGCCAGGCGGAGGATGATTTCGAGAACCAGCTGGGTGGTGCCATCAAGGGCTGCCCAGCCTGCCTCGACCTACTCGGGGGCTGGAGGCAGGCTGGGAAGCCCTCGACGGCACCACCCGGCCTGCCTCTGGCCCCCGGCTGGGTGGAGGGTGATTCCAAGAATCACCCCTAGCTGGGCGGAGGGTGATTCTAAGAATCACCCCTGGTTGGGCGAAGGCCAGCTGGGTGGCACAGTCGAGGGCTACCCAGCCTGCCTCCGGCCCCAGGCTAGGCAGAGGGTGATTCTCGGAATTTCCCTCTGCCCAGTCGGGGGTCGGAGGTAGGCTAGGTGATGCCGTCAAATTAAGGAGATTGGGTTTTGGATCTATTTTCAGGTTCAGGTAAGTTTTATTATACAAATTTAAATTTAAATATTTTATTTTTTACTTTTATGTCTTTATACTAATTTTATTACTTATTTCTTTTCTAGTTGATGATTATGTACAACACTAGCATGTTACCTACCAAAAGGAAGAAATTGCATTGCCATTAAGAAAGAGCCAGTGTAATGAAAATTTATTGAACAAAGAATTAACGCTCTTGAATTCCTTCTAGATGCGAAGCAAGAAGTTGGTTTGAGGAAAGGGGATTTTAATGAATCACGTGTGGGAAAAAAAGAAAAGGAACCTCAACCACCATTATATGGAATGATTGGAAAGGGACACTTTGGAATATTTGCAGACATGAAAGATCCATTAGAAGATGAAAATAACCAAAATGAACTAGAAAATGTTGCGGAAGAATCCATCAATGATGTTCTAGATGATGTTGAACATGTATTAGTTGATATTGTTGAGGATATTTAAGTTATGCTTGCAAACAAAGCTCATTTTTTAGATCTATTAATCAGTTTTACTTGTAATGTTTAGAATTTGATATTTTATGAGAAGAATCCTTATTTTTTGCAAAAAAACATGGGATTACTATTATTTTTTGACATAAAATTCAATAAAAATGCTATTTTCTATGTTTTTCTTTTAAGATTTTCCCAAAAATTAGTTTATTTAACATGTTTTTTTTTAACAAAAAGTCTCTAAAAGTGTATTTTTTGCATTCTATTTGTATTTTTTTGTCATATCATTCAAAGTATTGGTGTTTTAACGAAAATTATTTGATGTGTATTGAAAATTAATTGGCAATACATAAACTTGTAGAAAATATAAACTTTATAATATTGACCCTTTTTTCATTTTTTATCTATGTGAAAAAGTGAAGATATCATTAGAAATTTTTATTTTGAAAAAAATATTTTTTCTTTTTCTTTTTAAAACACAAGTACATAAATGAACTTAAAAATAAACATCTCACGGAAGAAGAAGACATTAGAAAATGTATAGTGTCAAAATCAATCCTCTAAAAAGACGTTGGTGATGATACGCCACCACTACTCAAAATCGACATTAAAAGCATCACATAAAAAAAAATAAAAAAAAATAGAAAAACTTAAAGTGCCAAAAACATGCTCAAAAAAAAAAATTGATTCTGCATCACCACTTTTCAAAATTGGGTGTTTTTCTTGCTACATCAAAAAGTAGGTACCAGTGCAGTTACTTATTTCATCGGTAACAGTGTTAGAAATGTACATTGAGTAGCTTGAAGGATTTGAGATCTTCAGCAACAATTCGCATGTGTGCAGACTCAAAAGAGCATTGTATGGGATGAACAAAGCACCACGTGCTTGGTACACTCGGATCGACAGCTATTTCACCGGACTTGGCTTCACCAAGAGTGAGGCGGATGAAAACCTGTACCAAACTGTGGTGGAGGGTAAGATTTTAATCATTGTTCTTTATGTTGATGATTTAATACTAATAGGTGATGAGAAGTTGATACACCAATGTAAGGAAGATCTTTCAAAGGAGTTTGAGATGAAGGATTTGGGCCTCCTTCGTTATTTCCTTGGATTGGAAATATGGTATCGAGAAGGCGAACAATTTGTGTCTCAAGGCAAGTATGCTCGGGAGATACTTTGTAAGTTTCACATGGAGGACTGCAAGCCCATGGATATGCCTCTTCCAGGAAATTGGAGGAAAGAGGATGCTACATCGGCAGAGGTAGTGGATGCCACTGTTTATCGACAGTTGGTGGGTTTTCTCATGTATATAGTTAATACAAGACCAGACATATGCTAGGTGGTGAACCATCTTATTCAAGCGATGGTTAAGCCTACCAAGCTCTTTGGTAAGGTAGGAAAGCATGTCCTCAGGTATCTCAGGGGCACATCTAAGTATGGCTTATGGTACGGACAGACGAATGAGGTGAAGTTGCATGGCTTCATGGATGAAGATTGGGCAGGCAGCCTAATGGACGGAAAGAACAAATAAGGAGGGGTTTTTAGTATTGGATATACAGTAGTTTCTTGGTACAATAGGAAACAATATTTGTGGCACTCATTTCAGTGGAAGCAGAATACATGGCAGCAAGTCAAGTTGCATGTGAGGCTATCTAGATGAGGAAGATCCTGGTCGGTTTGTTCGGTTGTCATTTTGATCCTACAATGATACATTGTGATAATCAGAGTTGTATTAAAATGTCGATTAATCCTGTGTTTCATGATATATCTAAACATATAGATATCTGGTATCATCATATTAGAGATTGTGTGCACTAGAAGATCATGTTGCTTCAGTACATTCCTATGGAAGATCAGGATGCAGATATTCTAACGAAGGTGCTCGGCAGGAGAAAATTCGAATACCACGGAGGTAGGATAAGGGTGAAGGATAATCCCTATCTTGTTGAGAGGAAGTGTTGAGATTCAACAAGATGATGAGCTTAGTGAAAAGTAAGAACCTTCACTAAGTGGGGCCCGCAAGCTATTTTTAGGTGTATGTCTATTTTTAGACATGGTGAGCATATTCTATAAGTTTCAGGATGTTATTTGTATATGGTTGATCAAATGTGAAAAATATATGAAATTATATTTTTAGAATATTGGGAGAAGTCTATTTATAGATCGTCAATCTAAATAAAGATGCATGCTGATCATTATTAGCCCTTAATAATAATCCGACAATAAATATCAACTTATTCTCTTGGAGCACTTTATTTTAGTGAACAGATTTGGAAAATCAGTGGGCTGAAGGAATTACAGAATTCCTAGGGTGGTTCGTGACTCATGCATGGAGGACTTAGTTATAGCTGAAGTGGAAAAGTTGTGACAAAGTTGGAAGAGTAGTTATGGGAGTTGTTATTTAGTTTAACTCAGTTAAGTGAGTTAAACTCAGTTGAGCTAGTTGTATCTAGTCTAACTGAAAGATACACTAGTGAGAGTTTAGAGAATTAATTATTTAATTAATTCACAACTAGGGACTCACTTGCAACTGAACAAATATAGTATTTAACTACTTGCATGTCAGTTCCAGTGGAGACGCAGTGGAGAGATAGGTGAAAGGGTGAGATGGACTATCTTTTGTGACTATAGTGATGCATTCAATGCATCTGATACACATTGGAGATGCTAATGAGGATTGCACAATCAAGGAAAGTCCAATTCGAATTCATTCAGTGGTCTTCTTCAGCATGGATTGCGCAATGGAGGCAAGCTGTCAGGAGGAAATAAATTGGTACATAGATATGCAAATTTCTGCATGACAATGTGTAATGATTGTTTATTGTACTGAGAGCTTGATGTACTAAGATTTGTATGAGATTATTACATGATTCCATCAATATACATAATATATGATAGTTGGGGTTTTTAGCTTTAAGCTTTCCCGTTAAACAACTGTGTTTATGTTTGATTGATGTTCTTCATGAGTTTTGCAATTGATGATTTAATTTCCCCAAGATTAACAGTGGAAGGATTCTGTATTTAGCAAGAATATAAATATTGTTAGATCCAAAGAGTTCGGTAATACATTAGTATTAATAAATTTCTACAATATGCAGATGTGAATAATATAACTCCATGTATACCCATTGCAATCATGTTGTTAAGATTGTGTTGGTGTCTAATGTAAAAAGGGATGAAAAAATATTTGTTTATATATATTGTAAGTACATACGACCAAGTAAAAGGGAATATTGGCATATCATTAGCATATCAATGTAGTTATACTATTTTTTTGTTATGTTTAATAATTGTATGGAAAGTGTATAATGTGTATGTGACAAGTGGTACCACAACGAAGTTATTACATTGGGACTAAATGTGCAAACTACCTTAATAATGATAATAACAAGTGAATTAAAAACTATGCACAATGAAAACTACATAGAAGTAGATCTGTGACCATAAGTGATGAGGAGAGGATCTGGAAACTAGACACCCATAGTCGCAAGAGGAGGTAATACCTTGCTTAACCCAAAAATTAACTCGGAGATGTGGGTACAGTTGAGTGTGGATCATAATCATAAAACCAGTAGATTACTTGAGGAATAGAAACATCATACCAACATACTTCTAGATATGGTGCAACAAATTCAGATGGAAATTATTCGATTAAGAAGTGATAACAAGAGATTAATGTGAGAACAAGAGAGAATTCTAAAAATCCTCTTAGACAGGAAGATTCTTCTCAGAACGCAACCTAGTCCTGAGACGGGAACCTGGGATGAGGGTTATTAACAACAATATGATGATAATATTGAAGGAATCCACACCAAACGAGGTAACATAAGAAAAGCTTACAATGAATTAGAGTCCAAGAATGTTTCCGATCAACAAGAAATGAAAAACTCGAAAGTGAAACTTCAGGGAGAATTAAGAAAAATTAAGCCTCCCACGTTCGATAAAGAAGTAGAAGAAGTGATTGAAGAATGGATAATTAACATGAATAAAGGCTTCCAAGTTATCAATATAGTTGCAAGCTCAAATCTCGATTTTCTATTTACCAATTGCAGGAAAAGGCTACCTTATGGTGGGAGGAAGTTAATAATGTGCAGGTAATCGAGGATCAAAATGTGACCTAGGATGAGTTCCAGTAGTACTTTAAGGAAAAATATTTAACAGAAAATGTTTACGATGTTAAATCCTGAGAATTCCGTGATTTAAGGTTGGGACAGATGACTATGCATTAGTTCATAAAAAATTCACATCCTTATTGAGGTATGTACCGTATTAGATGGATGAATAAGAAAAGGTACAACGATTGTTGAGTAGTTTACCTACCCACATGAAGTAAAGGATCGAGTTCGTCAATCCAAAGACCATGGATGAGGTGATTCAAAAAGCACGAATGTGCTATGAGCAATCGAAAATGAAAGGAGATGCTGGTAGGACTTGGCTACCATGGAAAGGGTAGAAGAGTACTCAAAATTTTAAAATTAGTAGGTAGGGTAGCTACAAGAATGTTTCAAGGAATCCATCAAACAGACAAACTCAAAAAAACCAGTAAAAATCCAAATGGCCATTAGAAGACCAACCTACTGAGGCATCCAACAAACTAGACCACGGTCAGACCGAGAAACAATTGTTGTAATGTTGGGGCTGTGGTGAAGCACACTATTATAAAAACTTCCCTCATCATGGAAGAAATGAATCTATATCCAATCTACAAGAAGCATCCATATTAGGATATTTCACTTAGAATATACCAAGGATCAATGCTCTGTTAGAAGATTGGAAACCGGATTATCAACCAACAATGATAGAACTGTAAGGTAAATTACTATCCCAGACTGTATCTATTTTGGTTGATCCTGGTTCTAGTTCAAGTTACATCAATCCTAAGGTAGTTGAAAAATGTAATTTAGAAATTCTCAAATTTATGAGTCCATGGTTGGTGCAACAAGCCATCATGGCAAAGAGGAGGGTTAGTTCCAAAGTCTCAAATTTCCCTCTAGACATAGGGAACCAACATATAAATGTTGAGTTGAATATTCTACTTTGGGTTCCTACGAATTACTACTGGGAATGGAATGGCCAAAGGGGCATTGGTCAGTGGTAGATTGAAAACAAAAAACCATTAGTTATATCGCTGATGATGGTACTCGTCAAGGGATATGAGGAATAAAGAAACCGCTCAAATTGTGCCCCATCACTGCCTCTCATCTGGGAAAATTCATCAGGAAAGGGTGTCATATTTATTATATTCAGGTATGATAACTCTAAAGACAAAACCCTTGTGTTGGAGAATATACCAGTAATTCAAGACTTTACAAATGTTTTTCTTGAAAACATACCGAGACTACCTCCAAAGTGGGATATCGATTTCCCAATTGAACTAGTGCCCGAGGCAGCACTTGTGTCACGAGCTCCATACAGAATTAGTGTACCTGAGCTGACTGAGTTAAAAATACAATTGTTGGAATTTTTGGAGAAGGGATACATCCATCCTAGTGTGTCTCCATGGGGGGCAATGGTGTTGTTTGTTAAAAAGAAATATGGTACGATGCAAATGTGTATGGATTACAGGAAGCATAACAAATTGACCGTTAAGAACAAGTACCCGTTACCATGGATAAACAATATTTTTGATCAGGTAAAAGGTGAAACTATATTATGCAGGATAGATATAATATCTGGATATCACCAGATATGGATAAAAGGTGAGGATATATACACGACATTCTTTCGAACCCGATATGGGCATTATGAGTTTGTGGTTTTTCCGTTTGGCTTAACTAATGCACCAACAACTTTCTTGAGTTTGATGCATGACACCTCTCATCCATTTTTGGACAAATTTATTTTGATTTTCATTGATGATATATTAATCTATTCTAAAACCATGGAAGAGCATAAGGAACATTTACACTTGGTGCTGAAACTATTGCGGGACCATCAGCTCTATGCTAAATTTCGTAAGTGTTATTTCTACAACAGATCCAATATCTAAGCCATGTAATCTCGGATGACGGGATATTAGTAGACCTAGAGAAAATGAATACTATTATGGAGTGGTGGGTACCTAGGAACGTATCAGACATACGATCCTTCATGGGTTTGGCTGGATACTACAAATGTTTTATCGAAGGTTTCTCTCGAATTTTGCAACGAAAAGGATGAGTTTTCAAGTGGACCAGTGAATGCCAAATAAGTTTTTAATGGTTAAAGAAAAAATTAACTACTGCCCTTCTATTGAAGGTAGCTGACCCAAATAAGGAGTTTTAAGTCTACCTTGATGCTTGTGAGGACCATGAAGCAGTGATATTCTGCTTATGAGCCACAAGACATAAAAGCAGTTTCATATGAGTCTAAGAATAAGAAATATCATGAGAAGCAATATTATTCTTATGATTTGCAGCTGACCACAATAGTTCATGTGGTCAAAGTATGGAGGGACTACCTGTTAGGGAAAAAGTTTCTGCTGAAAATGAACCACGGTAGCTTGAATAACTATTTTAAGTAGTCTGACTTGAATTCTCACCAAGAAAGGTGGAACGCATTCTTGAGTGAATTCGAATTTGAAATTAAACATGTGAAGGGTAAATAAATCGAGTGGTGGATGCCTTACATAAACAGATACATGTCCCTTATGAACTCATTTTTAACCAAGTGGAATTTAAATTTCAAGAACAAATTAAAGAGGCAGCACAAAGGGACCTCGAATATCATTTTTTATGGCAATAAGAACAAGGGGAAAACCACGAGAAAAGGTTAGACAATATCATGAATGATGAGAAATTGCTGAATTTTCAGGGAAAAATATATATTCCAAATCCACTGGCATTGAGAAAGCTCATTTTAGATGAATATGATCAAAGTCCATATGCTGCCCATCCTGGCTACCATAAGATGTTGACATCAATAAGGAAATATTACTTCTGGCCCAGAATGCACATGGAAATAACTGAATACCTCACTAGGTCTTTGGAATGTCAGCAAGTAAAGGTGGAACATCAACACCCAGCTAGTTTATTACAACCTATGCCTATACCTGAGTGGAAATGGGAAGTCATTTCACTCGAATTTATTATAGTATTTCCCAGCACTAAGATACATAACGACGCGATAATGGTGTTTGTGGATAAACTGAGTAAGGAAGCTCATTTCATATTAGTTCAGTCTCACTACAAAGAAGTGAAAATTGATGACATTTTCATGAGGGAAGTGTTTAGGTTACATGGGATTCCAAAGACATTCATCTTGGATCGAGATGTGAAGTTTACCTCAATCTTTTGGAAGCAACTCCTCACTGGTTTGGGAACACAATATCAGTTAAACACTACCTATCATACACAAATGGATGAGTAGACTGAGAGGGTGAATCAGGTCTTGGAAGACATGCTAAGAATGTATGTGATGCAGCAACCCACAAAATGGGAAGATTACATTCATTTGGTAGAGTTTCATACAATAAAAGTAACAAGGAGTCCCTCAAGATTAGCCCTTTTGAGGCATTGTATGGAAGGAGATTCCAGACTCCCATCAATTAGAGTAGCCATGAAACTAAGTTAATGCTTGGACCCAAAATTTTGGAGGACATGGAACGATAATTCAAAAGAATCTAATAGAATTTAAAAGCTGCCTAGGACAAGAAAAATGTTTATGCATATTGTAAAAGAGCACATCAAGAGTTCACCATGGGAGATCATGTTTATGTAAAAATTAAACCAAATAAAATCACATTGCGATGGACTGCCTGCGCTAAGTTTTCTCCCCGATTCTGTGGGCCTTTTCAAGTTTTGTACATAATAGGACTTGTGGCTTATCGATTGGCCTTACCTAGTCATATCAAGGTGAACAACATGTTCCATGTATCCTTAATGAAACGATATATGCATGATCCCAAGCATACAATTCATTCACAGAATGTCCAGGTACATTATAATTGCTAATATACCTTAGAAAATGAAATTTGTATAGGACTAATGGATTGAATATGGTTGTTTCAGGTCAAACTGGATGACGAATTCCTGGTAGAACCCCAGCGTATTCTCAAGTGGAAAGAAGTAACGTTGCAGAGACGAACCATCTTCTAGGTTAAAGTGGAATAGAAGCACTTCACCCAGAGGAAGCTACTTAGGAAGATGATGAGTTTATATGGGAATCATACCCGGAATTGTTTATTGAGTATATTGAAAAACACCGAGGATGGTGTTTTTCCTAAGTGGGGGAAGATGTAACATCCCCAGACTCTGATAATTTTACTTTTACTTTCATAAGTTTAAATTGGAAATTATGTAATAGAATAATAATGTGTTAAGACTAAGTAACAAATCTTGTTTATGATTAATGAATAAAATTACATGCTCATAAATTACTATAGTTGTTTAGTAAATAATTCCAATAAAATCCAGAACAGTTGGAGGAGCAATTTCAATTGTAAGAATTACCTTTTCTCTAGAGATAAATATAGGATCTTAGTGAGGAAAGGGGTTTCTAAAAATACTGGGAAAAAGAAGGGTTCACAATTGAATAATGCTGAAGGAGGAGAATGTCTAAAGTTGGTCTTGAACTAGTGGAACTCTTTAACCCATCGTAGTTAGGGATGGAATCGAGTCTCGAGGCAGGTGCTAGATATTTTAAAGAAAAACTGCTACCTAAGACTCTGGAAGGTAGCAAGTGGGGCGCTGAGGATGTGTTTGCCTCACTCACAGTTGGGTGGAACAACAACTAAAATATATTTTCTTAGATAAGTACTTTTATATTGTGATTATGACTGATTTTATGATTAAAAAAGTTGAGCATATGGTATCCTGAAACTGGTGTTTGAATACCAGAAGTTTTAAGCATCAATATTATATATATATTCTCGTATTAAATATGGAATTTAGTTACAGTGAAGGAAAGATGAATAACTATTTATTTTTTTTGGAAAAAAACTTGAGACTTGCCATTGTGAATCTACGAACCCCTATGTCATAGAGAAGACAGAGTAGGAAAAGCCATATACTAGATAGGGTCAAGTATTCTTGGTTCATGTACAACTATAGCCATCACGGGTAAGACTCGAGAGATTGGCTAATGATAGAAAACATACATTCCATAAAATCATTCCTGTAATAGTAAACTTGAGGAAATACTATAGCCATAATGAGGAAGAATGTGAAACATAACCCTGACAACCAACACAGTTGCGTTTGGGAGGACCCTAAGGGTTTGGCGTTGGACATAACCTATGGTCGAGACCTACGCCTTCATCCCTTGGGACAATGTTGAGAAATGCCAACCTTCAAACAAGAAACGTAGAACCGGCATGACATATAGATAATAATACAAGGGACAGAAGAACAAATAGACAAACTGCAAATTATTTATGGAGTAGACCCGTCATCGTAGCATTTAGAATTAACATATAAATTATATCGTTCTCAAGATGTATATAACTACGGACAATGTGATATGGGAAACATACAAGTTCATTATATACCCTAACCGCGTACATACAAGTTCATTATATAGCCTAACCGCGTAATATTGTTTAGCAGTATGAAGACCCCATGAACAAGTAGAAATATTATTTCTGAAAAATCAATATTAGACTAAAGATACGCCATGCTGCGGAACCAAAGTGATAGACTCTCCATGCATTACCATAGCAGAAAATGTATACAATATTACAGAAGTTAGAAACTCTTTGTAAAAGTTCAAACAATACAGTCACTATTCTTGGCGGGTTCACATACAATTACATGGTAATAAAAATTACATTTCAAGGTCCCAATAGGGTACAAACTTCCAGACTTGTGAGTCTGAGTAGAGCCTCATGGCTTCTGGAAAATAAAACAAGAACATAAATTATAATCTCCATGGAATTCATCTGGAAATGCTTGTGGGAAAAAAGGGGTGACCCTCAGCAAGGAAACCACAACATAAAGGAAACATAAAACATCAAATTTTCCAAAAACCCTACCTGATAATTGGAATGAACCATCGAGTAAAATGCTATTAAATATATGCAAAAATGAATAATTACGCTGTAAAGCGTTCTTATTTGAAAACAACTTTGCTGAATGAGTACGTGTACTATTATGTACCTTTGATTTGAATGTTAGACGATTCAAACCATTTCAGCCCTAGGATTAAATTCTGTTATTTTAATCGGTTATACAGCATAACAAATATCAGATGTCCGTGAGAGAGAACTCAGGTAAAGGCCATATCTGCAGCTCTGCATGTTCCACTTTTGGGATTACCCTGGGGATTCTGAAGAAAACGTTCAATCGAAAAATACTGCAGGGGCACCCCATGAGCTTCTCCTGTGAGGGCAAGATCAATCAATATCCATCCTATCAAAGGACCCATCTTGAACCCGTGGCCAGAGAACCCAGAGGCGATTAAAATAGGGGACTTGGATGCTGTTGACATCTGAGTCTTTGCCAATGGCAAGAAATCAATGATGAAATCCTCATCATGGGACATTGAATACATGCAAGCCTCGGCGACAACAGGGCTTTCTGACATAACAACAGGGCTTTCTGACATAACAGTTCCTCTGAAACTTTCAGTCAACCAAGGGCTTACCTTCTGCCTCAATGCATCCAGATCAGGCAACAACGCCCTCTTGTTTGGGTCACATGGGTAACCTGCATGAACTGAGACCTTGAGCAATCCGGGGTATTCTAAAGAGGGTGTCCCATAGAGGTAAGGGTCATTGTAACAGGCAAAGGTGGGGAATCCATTCTCTGGCAAAAATTTCGGTAAACCCTCTTCGATTTTCCAATATGCAATGCTGGTATGAAGAGGTTGAATGGGTAATTCAATCCCTGAGATCTCATTAGCAAGTTTTTGAGCCCATGCGCCTGCAGCAATCACGCATTTTCTTCCAAGTACAGAACCCCTTCTGGTACACACAAGAACCCCATCTGACCCATCTCTCAATTTCCACCCATTACTGATTTTTGTGACTTGAGCATTGTCCCTGAGTATAGCTCCGTGCGTCAGAGCCAAAGACTGGAACGTTGCAACTGCTTTGGAAGCTCGCAGGATTCCCCCTCTGTCTGTAACAACTCCAATCCAATCACTGGGCAGCTTGATTACCTTGAATCTCACAGAAACTTGTTCTGAATTGAGAACTTCAACGCATACAGCAAAACAATTCAGTCGGTGTGAAGATAGGTGTAACCAGAGGCAAACTCTTGTGCACTGAGTCCATGGGGGAGCAGAATAAATCAGGCAGGCTCATATTGGTGGCCATGGACGAGAGCGAGGAGATCATCAGTGCTCTCCAATGGGCTGCTAACAACTTGTTTGCATCGCAGGATAGATTCATTCTCATTCATGCTCAGCGCTCTCCAACTTCCCCTCTTGCAACAGCAAGCCCAGGTCAGTTTCTTCAAACATTTTTATTCCAGCTGTAATGGAGATCGGTGGGGAATTTCTTGATCTTTCTGCTGCATGAATTCTGTTTCTTGTTCATGTACCCACTGATCAGCACTGCAACAAATTTCATTCTCAGCGTTGCGAATGTCGAAGAAACTGAATACATCATATTCTGGGAACTGGTCATGTTTCTGCATGACATGGCTGCAGCCATTGTCACGTTCTCTACTATCACATATTGGCTCTGATTCTGTATGTGGAGTACTGGGCTTCAGAGATCCATAATCTTCAGCCAGTGTCTGACTGTAACATTCATTAGAATTTCCCTCCATAGACAAGTAGTGATGATCATGATCTTCATTGGAGAAGGGTTCAATCAAGGAACAGCTGCCAGCTGAATCACTGCTGCAATATACAGTACTATCATTTGTTTGTTTCCCAGCATCTGAGCTTGCCACTGGCTGTGGCTCCATGAAATCAGGATGAGTGGTAATTTCTCTGGTTTTTTCTGATGCAGAGCTACAATGAAATATCGGATCTGCTGTTAACTCTCTGGACTTTGGCTCATTCTGTGTATTTATTGGAGAAGATGAGCTGATAGCTGTATTAGAGCTTTTAAGTTCTCTTATTCTTGCAATATATTGCCCCTTTAAATCTGCTTTTAGATTGTGAACATTAGGAATCACGAGCCCTGTTGATTGGCCGGCCCTGCCAACATTTCTTTCCTTTGGAGAATCATATATTTTCTCACCTTTCCTCTGGTTGAAACGGTCACTGTTGACTCTGTTCGTGCCCTCTGTCGTCATTTTTTTATGGGTCTTGGGATCGATTCCCCTGACAGCAAGTTTCTTGCTCAAGTTAGTGTTCCAGTAGTTCTTTATTTCATTTTCTGTTCGGCCGGGGACTCTCCCGGCTATTATCGACCATCTGCCATAACAAAGAAGCAGCTATTAGTTATCTAAGCGTAGTAGATTGTAGATTTTAGAATATTTTGGCTTGATTACCTTGAATCTCACAAAAACTTGTTCTGAATTGAGAACTTCAACGCATACAGCAAAACAATTCAGTCGGTGTGAAGATAGGTGTAACCAGAGGCAAACTCTTGTGCACTGAGTCCATGGGGGAGCAGAATAAATCAGGCAGGCTCATATTGGTGGCCATGGACGAGAGCGAGGAGAGCATCAGTGCTCTCCAGTGGGCTGCTAACAACTTGTGTGCATCGCAGGATAGAGTCATTCTCATTCATGCTCAGCGCTCTCCAACTTCCCCTCTTGCAACAGCAAGCCCAGGTCAGTTTCTTCAAACATTTTTATTCCAGCTGTAATGGATATCGGTGGGAAGTAATTCTCTGTAAATTAATGCAATATTTTGGGTTTATTGATTGAAAGAGTTTTACTCTGTTAGCCACAGAAAGCAGTGGAATCAGCTTGTTGTGTAGATTCATCTCAGAGCTGTTCATGGCATTTCATCTTGAAGTGCCTTACTCTGTTTTGGGTTTGTTCTAGATGCCCTGTTCTGACTGCAGTTTGGTGTGAACAGTTTTCATGGTGCCAGTAGACGTGCTCAAGATGTTGGAAAAGGATATAAAGAAGTCTACCGAGAAGATTTTGGCCAGAGCAACGGAAATATGCAAAGCCAAAAATGTAAGGTCTACATTGGAATGAAAGGAGTTGGTGTGAACCAGATTGCAGGGTTGCTTCCAAATGAATATAAATCTAATATAGTTGTATTCATGTTCAATTGAATGGTAATATTGAAAATCCTTTTCCCTTTGATCATTGGCTGACTGTATAGAATCCCTCCTAACCAGCCTTTAATTGGAAATTGCACAGGGAAGAGTTCATCTTGAAGTGCCTTACTCTGTTTTGGGTTTGTTCTAGATGCCCTGTTCTGACTGCAGTTTGGTGTGAACAGTTTTCATGGTGCCAGTAGACGTGCTCAAGATGTTGGAAAAGGATATAAATAAGTCTACCGAGAAGATTTTGGCCAGAGCAACGGAAATATGCAAAGCCAAAAATGTAAGGTCTACATTGGAATGAAAGGAGTTGGTGTGAACCAGATTGCAGGGTTGCTTCCAAATGAATATAAATCTAATATAGTTGTATTCATGTTCAATTGAATGGTAATATTGAAAATCCTTTTCCCTTTGATCATTGGCTGACTGTATAGAATCCCTCCTAACCAGCCTTTAATTGGAAATTGCACAGGGAAGAGCTAGGTGCCCTAGAACTCCATCTTGGAGGGGGGGGAATCTATCAATACTGTGTGTTTGTGTTATAACAGTTTTTTGAAGTTTATAATATATATGTGGAAATTGCACAGGGAGGATCAAGGTGCCCTAGAACTCCATCTTGCCGGGGGGGAATCCATCAATACTGTGTGTTTGTGTTATAACAGTTTATTGAATCTAAATGGTTTATAATATATATGACATAGCATTCTGTGAGACCTATCTATATTGAAGGCTAACATACATGGAGTTTACTTTTGAGCCTTCTCTTTACTAACTCAAAATCAAAACCTATCCTTCAACAAGAAACTGATTCACATTGAACTTATGTTTAGTTGGCACACACTTCTTCACACTAGAGCACACTCCCCCAAATTATGGTGCATGCATAGTGGTACAAAAACTGTGACCATGCTTTGTGGTAAACATTCTAATGATTTTTTCCATTTTTTATTTCAATTTAATTTTTCATTTTCTCCAATTTTTGTCATCTTTAAAACAACAGAAAATATTTCTGTTTTCAGGCTCTGGAAATAACCCAGAAAACTTCCAGAATTGTCTGGCATTATGGTTTTTTCCTCTATATTACTATTTCCTATGTTACTGCTTTACAGCGTTTCCTTTGCAACATATGGTGCAATTGCTAGTATAACTCTATATATAGCCATTGTAATCATGTTGTTAAGATTATGTCAAAGCCTAATGTTAAAAATGATGAAACAAATACTATATATTGTAAGTCCATCCAACCATGTAAAAGAGAAGATTGGCATATCAATATGGTTATAATAAAAATAAATTGGAGGTTATATTTAATGATTGTACGGAAAATGTATAATGTATAGGTGACAATCACAGGTAGGAATGTGATATTCTAAGAAAAACATACCAAAAAATTTGAATTAAAGAATAAAACGATTTCTCGGATTGATTTTACTCATTATGGGATTAATCTCACGAAATCCCTCAGCTCACGATCTTATTTCCATTCCAGATTCCTTACAAATATTTTCATTCCTTTCTTGTTATTTATCTCAGAGTACCTAAGCCAAAAATCTCAGAACTTTTAACTTAAGGGAGAACTAACTCTATGAAAGAGACAAGAGAAAAGTTACTGTTAGTATATTGAGATCCCAAATTTTACCTACTAATTTGGATTGATTAACATCATGTGTAGATTGTTAAGGAAATTTATGTTTTGGATGGTGTACAATGCACTTAGATGATTAATAGATCTGGTTTCTTTCAAACATGTTGAGGTCTAATTTTTGTATCTATATTTCGCAATTTTTATATTAATAAAAAATGAGAGAAAACTACTAAACTTAAAAATAAAAAAATTAACTTTGAAAAAAAAATTAGCTTGAAAATTTGAAAAATTGGGATTGATAGAATAATATTACACATTTCAGAATGAAAATGCGGGCAAACTGAATTGGTGCCCGAACTTCAGTGGGGCTCAATTGGATTGAATCTGGTAATTATGATGAACGGAGATGAAAACTTGGGCAAATTGAGTTGGTGCCATAATTTTAGTAGGATTCAATCGGATTGACTCAGGTAATTATGGAAAATGAAAGGTGAGTTTTGTTTTTGGATTATATCAGATAATATTATTCTAATCATATAATTTAAATAGCCAAGTTACATTGAAATACTTATTTAAAATTAATTAAGTTATAAAAAATAATTATAATATAGATATAATTTAAATGATTATAAATTATGAAATGAATTATAATTTTTTTTTTTGAAATATTTTCTAGCTTAATATAAAAGATACTGTATATTGATTTTTTTTCTGTAATCACATAAAAATAAAAATAAAATAAACATACCCCAGATCGGGGTGCGGGCCAGACCTTCTAGTGGATTTTATTGCCTAAGCTGGCTGTCAGTTCTTCATTACGATCACGATCTACCATATGAGGACACGATCATTTGTCATTATACCCTTGCATGCCGATGCGATGGCTCTTTATAGCAGCTCCCAGGTTGGTTGTATGCGCATTTGTATTGTTCTCTAGTTTAGTTTTGTGGTTTGGCACAACGCAGGAGGGGATATCGTGGGTGCTTCCAATTCCTGCCAGCGACTGTTAATAGGGTTTCGGTATGTACAACCTCACTTTCACACTATTAACTCTGTGCATTCTTTGCATTATACCATGGGTTTCTCAAAGCTGAAGGATGTCTTCCTCGTTTTGCCCTCATGCTATTTACATGAAGATGAAGAGGTTAATCCTTGTTTCCGAAGTTCTTCTTTCAATTATTGTAGTACCATATGGTTTTGGAAGGATTTAGATGTGGGTTTACTTAACTGATTTTTCCTCTATCATCGCACTACTTTTCTTGGCGATTATGAATGGCTGCTTTGTGGCACAATAGGGGTTTCGTATTGCCTATGCCGACTCTGTCTATTTCTTTGTATTTTTCCCGGTTTGGTTAGCGCAACGACAGGGGTTTGTTGTTTTTCATGCTAACTCTGTGGGCTTTGTTGCATTTTGTCCGGTTCTCTCCACATGATGCTCATCCTTCGCCAAGCCGACCCTTATTACTCAGTCTGCGCACATGTATTTCTGTTAAGCCTTGCAACTGTTTCTGTCGGCCTGTCTCTTACAGATTATCTGCCTTACGTTTCTGCTCTGGTGCTTATCTTTTTCTCACAAGATTTCTGGGAGCCACTATGAAAAATTCCACATTGCCAACTCGTAAATCAAGAGGCAAGGGTAAGGCACCGAAGGTCCCAGAGCACTCTTGTAAAAGAGGGCGTCAAAAAAATGAACAGGTTGTTGAGAATCTGGTTAATGCTTATACAACCATGACCCCTCCACCTAGTCGCAAGAAAATTGAGGCATGGGATCAGCGTAGTTTGGATGAAGAAGTTGATCTGTGACAGCAGCGAGTAACACTAGATTTCCTGCTTGACCCTGGCAGTACTAGGGGTAGGGTATCTTTGTTCCAGCAAACTGTTAAGATGTATTGGTGCCTTAAATGTGTTCTTGCAACAACCCTCATGAGTATGAAGGAACATGATTCTCCTTCTTCTTTGTTATTTGAGCTTAACCATATCAAACAGGACATGACTACTATGATTAAGGTTCAGCAGTAGCAGAATGACCGCATTGGACATATTGAAGAGTAGCTACGAGATATGCAGTGGGTGGAGCTGCTTGGGTTAGATGAAGATCCAGCCCCTGTGAAATATTCTGATGTCTAGACCTTCTTCTTTCTTTTTTCTCATATATGTTTTTCTTTCAGCGATATTATAGTTGTTGTTGTATATGTCAGTATTATGGACATAGTCGTGTAGCTCTTACTGCTATAGCTAGACTGAAACAGTATCGTTTTTGGCTGGCCTTTAACTGTTTAAGATGGCCTACAGACCTGGTTTCCCTTTGGGCAGGTTGAGGCACTTTCTTTTACTTTATTATTTAAACAACTTGCTCTTTATAATAGAAAAGACAAGTCATACGGAATTCACAAAAAAAAATAATAAAAAAAATAAGCATATATATATATATATATATATATCTTAAAATATTTTGATGTTGTCCAATTATATAACAATAAAATAAAAATTAAAAAAAATAAATAAATAAAGAATAAAATTAATAATTAATAAGTAAATCAATTTAGATTAATTCTTTTAATTCTTTTTAATATCCAAAGTTAGATGGATCTAAGTAGTGGAGATACAATAACCTTTTATTATAGAAATTGTTAGTTTGTAAATAAACTTTATTATAATTATTAATTAATTACGTCGTAAAACGTTCTTATTTGAAATCCCCTAGATGTCACCGTGTCAATCTCTGAGCCATTAGATCAAATGTTAGACGATTGAAATGTTTTAGGCTATTAGATTCACAAATAAAAGTTTTATATATGTTTTTTATAATGTTAGTTTTTTTTTTAATAAGTGATTGAATTTACTTTTTGGTGACTTTGTCAAATTACACAAAAATAAAAATAAAAGTAAATTAAATAAAAAGATTGACATATTGTAATGAACATTTTAACTAGATCAAATTAAAAATAAAAATAATACTAAACTATAAAAACAACCTATGGTATTGACTCATGGTATTCATGTGGAATGTGGTTTATATAAAGGGGGAAATTAAGATGGCCTAACTCTAGATCTACCAATAGCCAAGAGGGATCAAATGTCTTTATATGCAAACCTCATTGATCCCTCTCATCAATAATACAGATATAAACTAATTATTTAATAAAATTGTTTACTAAACTATAAAAACAACCCATGGTATTGACTCATGGTATTCATGTGGAATGTGGTTTATCTAAAGGGGGAAATTAAGATGGCCTAACTCTGGATCTACCAAGAGTCAAGAGGGATCAAATGTCTTGATATGCAAACCTCATTGATCCAACTAATTATTTAGTAAAATTATTTTAAAATGTTTATAACCATTATTCTTTTAAAATTTCACTTAATAAAATGTATCTAAATTTTCATACATCGAAATATACATAGTTTTTCTTGTTCTATATTATTTTTGTTACAACTATTTTATTATTCCAAAAATACATGGTTTTTTTGGTTATATATTATTTATGTTACAATTGTTTTATTAGTCATAAGTAATATTTCTTAACATATAAAAAATTAAATTAATAATGAAATTTTTTAAAATATGTGATATTTTTAAATTTTCAAATTATTTCACACGACATGATTTATCTTGAGCAATAATGATGAATGTTCATAATTCTGATTTCTTAAATAACACTAAATTTACCTTTAATTACTTAATTGTAATATTTTGTAACTACATAACAGTTTGTAACTACATACATACTCTTTCTTTCGCTAAAAACAAACTATATACATATCTTTAATTACCTAATTTTAGCTAAAAAAACTTACATGTTTTTTACTTTAAATCCTAAGCAATTTTCATATTATATGATGTCAAACTTACTCAACTTTTTATTCTGAAATTTTAAACAATGTTTCTGCTACATAATTTTATATTTTATAATTTATTTATTTATTTTTCAATTCCAAACAAAACTTACAAAAGAAAAAGCCCACTCAGTCTTTATTGTAGATTATTGTTTTACAAAATTGATACTATGATTAACAATAGAGTAAGTTGAGACAACCTTAAGGGGTTTTTTTGTACAATTTTTATCATAACCTTTCCCTCCATCCAATATATAATGTAGAGTCTTCTAAAGAGAGAGTATATTTTAGTTTATAACTTGATACAAAATCAAAGAAAATGGCTAGGGATTTCACAAGTTATTAGTTTATAACTTGATCCATAATAAAAGAAAATGGCTAGGGATGTCACAAGTTATCATTCGCACAATGATGTATTTACGTTCTTAGTTGAAATGGGTCCTATTAGATGGATGGTGGCTAAAGACACTAAAAAATTCAAAAAATATATATGTTGTGACATCCATATTTTCTACAAACCATCCAAATTTCCCATCTTATACAACAATTTCTACTAATAACCACTCAATTTACTCTCCAATTTTTTAAAGCCCCACCCATGTTGGCAAGATCACACTGTAAAATCTAATGTTCCTCTGGCTTTTTTAAGGGGTTCATAAACAAAACAGACAACAAGAAAGTCAATATTGTGGTATTATAACTGATTTTTGAATCATTGTGACAAACAAAACATCACATTAACTCACATAGTATGTATAATGCTATAAGGATCTAAGATGATAAAATATTTTGAATCATGATAGCTAGGTGAAAACAAAAACTAAGTTGTAGCCACAAGCAAAAATTCTCTACAACTCACATAATATATCCAAGGTTGCAATGAACCTCATACATTGTGATGGACCTCATGGGAATTTTAGTGCACATAGAACACCACCCTAATAATTCTATACTCTTGATCAATTTAGAATAACCTAGTATATGTAAAATATTTTAAACAAGAAAGTCAATATTGTGGTATAATCATTGATTTTTGAATCATTGTGACAAACAAAACATCACATTAGCTCACATAATATATATAATGCTATAAGGATCTAAGATGATAACAAAGTTTTGAATCATGATAACTAGGTGAAAACCAAAACTAAGTTGTAGCCACAAGAAAAAAATCACAACAATTCACAAAATATATCCAAGGTTGCAATGAGCCCCATACATTTTGATGGACCTCATGGGAATTTTAGTGCACATTGAGCACCGCCCTAATAAATCTATACTCTTGATCAATTTAGAATAAGCTAGGATGTGTAAAATATTTTAACGAGAAACTAGACTTGTAATAATGAAATATAAAACTATAACTTAAATTTGTGAATTTACTTTGTATTTTTTTCTTATGTATATAGAGAAAGAATAAACCAAGTTTGGAGTTAAGAAAATGAACCATAACATAAATAACAATATCTCCTTCCAAAAATGTCTCCATATTAAAATGACATTCACTTTCTTGTATACAAGGACTATTGTTCTTCATATACAATTGGCTCTTAGATATGTAGATGAACTTGAAGTAAACTCTATTTTTGTTAATAAAAAATCTCTTTATTTACATATATGCTAGATAGATTGTAATTGAATGTATTTAAAATATCTTATTTGAGTTACGTGCTGGATTATTAATCACCAAAGGATTTTCACCCCCAATTTCTTATTTCAATATCTATAAAACAATTTGTATATATGTGAACATATTATGTTGGTTTACACATATGTTTTCACCCCCAATTGCCTATTTCAAAATCTATAACAAAAATTTTTGGTTTATAACTTTTATCATCAATATCTTTGAAACCTCCACGACTTGCTTCCATGGAAGCAAAATTTTCCTTTCATTCATTTACGATGAATTGTTCTCTGCAACATCTTATTTTTTCTAGGCTACTCTTTCCTATGCTATTGTCCTCTTATTTCTTATAGGTTACTCTTTCCTATGCTATTGCCTTCTTATTTCTTATAGGCTACTCTTTCCTATGTTATTGCCCTACGACGTTTCTTTTGCAACATATGGTGCAATTGCTAGTTTTATTTAATTGTAGCTTATTTTTATTTTTATTTTATTTTGGTATAATCAAAATTTCTATAAGAAATTATATTACATTAAAAATTTGAGCACAATTATTAGTAATTAATAGATGTATGTTACACATTTAACCTATAAAAATATCCATAAAATCATTTTGATAATTAGAATAAAGAGTTGAGATTTATTTCAAAAACAATTATGCTCTCTCTACTTTTCAATAAATTAAAAAATATGTTATAAAATTAAATTAAAATAAAACATTTATAAATTATGTAAAAAATGAAATTAGTTATGGGTTTTTGACATGTGGTATTGATAACCCATGATATTGTAATAAAGTTTATTTACAAATTAAGAATCTCCATAATAAAATGTCTTAGTATCTCCAGAGTCTATATCCATCATAACTCCTGAAGGGATCCAATTTCTTGATCTGCAAACCTCTTCTACATTGAAGAGATATAACTCCTAGATATAACTCCTAAATCTCTCTTGGCATTTGCAGATTTTGAGTTAAGATGAATTTAGGCCAGTTAAATTAAAATTATAGAAACCATATTTCAAAATAGGGATGCCTATTGTGTTAGAGATACATATATCCAATATACAATGAAAATATATGCAATAAAAATATACATAAATTATGTATATGTAATTAGTCATAAATTATTTTGAATTTTTTTTATGGAAAGTTAAAATATTTATGTCTTTTTAAGAAAACCTGGCCAAAGTCTTCAAGGTAATTGTCCAGGTCCTAGCCCCCTCACTCAAGTTATTATCCTAAGTCTTATCTCCTCACTCATATTATCCACATCCTATAATCTCTTCCAACTTTATGACCAAGGTATAGCATATACCCTTATCATCAAATTATCACAAATATTTTATTAATATATTTGACTATGTGTTGTCAAGTTAGCCAAGTGACCCTTCACCACTCACCTCCACTTCTTTGCAATGAAAAATTCCATGTCTATTTAAGTAATTAAATACATCATGCATTATTATATGATAATATATGTGAATTCATAGAATTCTCAAAAAATAAGGAATAAGGAGCAAATTAATTTATAGCAACAAACATATAAATAGTAAAATTAAAGGTGCAATTGTAGTGAAAAATAATCAATTTTGAGGAAATACATATTTTGATGACCCTCTCTATAATAGTAATATGTATTAGAATATGAAATCTATAAATGTAAGTAGTTTTTATTATAAATTTACAATAATCTGGAGTTAAAGATGAATCTAGGCTAGTTAAGTTAAAATTATAGAAATTATATTTCAAAATAGGCATGCTTATTTTGTTAAAGATGTAGATATTCAATAGCTAGTGACAATATATGCCATAAAAATATACATAAATTATGTATATGTAATTAGTTATAAATTTATTTTGAAATTTTTTTTATGGCAAAATCTAGTTAACATATTTTTGTTTTTTTAAGTAAACCTGGCCTAAGTCTTCAAGGTCATTTTCCATTTTCCACATCCTAATCTCAGCCAACTTAATAAACAAAATATAACATACGCCCTTATCATCAATTATCACAAATATATTATTAATATATTTGACTATGTTACCAAACTAATGAAGTGAACCTTCACCACTCACCTCCACTCTATTACAATTAATCATTTCATATTTATTTAAAAACTTCATTCCATAATACATAATTAAAGAATAAGGTGAAAATAAATTTACATGACCAAACATATAAATAATAAAAGTGAAAATTAATCAATTTTAAGGAATTATATAATGTTAAGCCATTCTCTATAATAGTAAGAAGTATTAGAATATAAAGTCAATAAATGTAAGTAGATCTCATTATAAAAGTCCAATAATTAGGAGCCTTCACTAATACAATCCTGATATGTCTTCATGTTATAAGTCACTTAGAAATAATATATAGAAATTAAAATTATCGTATTTAAATTACTACTCAAGTGGGAGTTGCCCCCATAAGAAAAAAATACAACATTTTTCTTTGTCTTATACGAGAATAAAGGCTTCCACTCTTGTTATTTTTATAATAAAATTTTCTTTATTTGTTTTGGTTCATATTATTTTCAATATTCCATTTCAACTATCATGGAACACCATAAGTAATATATGGAAACTTTATTATATGATTATAAATTCAACTTTAAATTTAAATTAATTAATTAATTTAATTTAAGTCTTTTTGTTATTTTTAAATAATGCAAAATATTTATCATTTAATGGGTAAACCTATGATTAAGGAAGAATATAGAAGAATACATGCATAAAATATATGTAAGTCTAATATCCTTTTAACATTGGTTAGTATCTCTTTTCAAATTATTTATATATAAGTTTTTTTTTCTATGTTAACCTAGATATGTGAAATGTTTTTTAGGGATGCATCTAAAACAATCATAACGTAAACTTACGAGTCATCTTCTGGTTGTAGTACACCAAGAATAGCATTTAGCTAGGTAAATTTCTAAGGTAAGTCACTTTCTAGTACTTGAAAATTGGGTAGTATGGCAAAGGGTGTATTTGAGCCTCCTTACTGTTGCGAGAGATTTAGTTGAATATTATTTTTTGAACCTATAAATATATCAAAGAGCTATAACACTTGAAATTTCTTTCTCCTTAGGACCATACAAACCATAACCTTTACATCACAAGAAACAAAATGCATACATAAAGTGGAATACCAAGAATTTGGGATTTTTTTTACTGCAATAATACTTTAAAGTGCGTAATACTCCTATTCCTATTGGAGTAACAAAAACGTGTCTTGGTCCTGTTAATACCATTATGAAATACCTAGCTTAAAACAATCATGTTATGTTAATCATGGTGTAACTCTCTTGTATGTTTTCTTATATACCCACTAATATAATTTCATGTGACCCGTCTTAATATATTCCTATCGAGACTTTGCTAATTTTGGGATAACTCTTATACAACCTTTCCATGGACCTTGTATGTCCATGACACTCACCCATAACATGTCAACCATGGACAAAGTAAATAAAATGGTCCAATATTTGACATAGTGAGTCAACATTCTCGACTAGTTAATGTGGCACACTAGAGACCAACAACCAACATTTCTTTTGATAACACCAAGAATCTAGAGGATAGACATAGTGAGGATGGAAATTTCTCTAACGAAGGATCTCACAAGGATAAGAAAATCGATGACAAGAAAGGTTTCAATAATGACCACTCTTTCTTTTACTATTCCTACATCTTGATTCCTAGCTTCTCTAAGGTTGATATAAATAAGTCTAATGGGTCTTATATGAGAGCGTGGCTTGATCAACGTGAGTGACTACTTTTCCATCCATGTCATATAAAATGACCTATTGAAACTCTAAATTAGTGTTAAATATTTGGATAAACGATGTTAGTATTGGTGGCAATGGCATAAGAAATATCTCTAAGGTTTATTACATTAAAGTAGTTTGTGAAAGCCTTGATTTATCAATTTATCTAAGATACAAATTTTATGGGCTAACACACTAAATTACATCAAATATGCATGATGCAAGAATACATTGATTTTTCTAGTATTTGGCTATCAAAATAGAAAATTTAATTGATGATATTAAAAAAAAAAATCTTTATTAATCATATTAAGGAGGATGTCAAGGCCTAAGTCGATACAAACTACCTTGCTACCTAGTTGGAGGTGATTAATCTCGATCATCATAAATATGTTATATATTATTCCTGGTCCAAACTCCCAAAAATTTGCTCGATTCCCACATCAAACTATGGTGGCTCTTCATCAACCTACACCACCCCTAAATATTTAGGGGTTGACATAGCATGTTCAAGATGATGATATAAACAATGATGATGATGTTTATATGAAGAATCCTTTAAACATGAATTTTGAATTATATGATGTACAGATGATGAGTTGGATGAGGAAGAAGATTAACGATATCAAAATTTTGAAAAGTATGAGGTATGTATTTATATGTTTTCAGTTGGTTTGTTATTTTTAGCTCACCTTAATTTTTTATTTGCCTAGTTTTTATGTTTGAATGTTACTTTGTTTCTTTCAAATATATTATAGTAAATAGATTGGGTATCATAGAATTGAGAGTGATGTGAGAGGAGGGAGAGGGGGGGGGGTAGGGGTGCCGGGCATATGAGCTTCCACTTTGATTTGGTTAGCCTTATTCAATAGAGAATATATTATTCTTGAAATGAAGAGAAGCTCATTTACGTTTATACCATCATTTCCAATTTTTTCTTTGGTTTGTTAAGAAGACGTATTGGGCAACGAGTGAACCAGGTGACACAATGGTCGGGAAAATGTGAGAAGTAAGGTTGACCCATGACTTCCCATGAATTGAGTTCCCACCAGGGGGTCTCATGATGATTTTTAGAAAATTTACGAAAGTAATGTTTAGGTGTCAAGAGACAGTTTATAATTGATTGATGTTGTAGCATGGATGTACTAACAAATGAGAATAGTTTTTTGTCATTGATTAGCTAATGATTTTTGTTGACTAATTTACAAAGTAGGGTGAATTCCCACACCCCAGGGCACCTTCACGAAGGCGGGGTACCTAGGCGTCACGTGCTAGGCACACCAAGACACCTATGCAATGAGTTGGTAGGTTGGAAAAACTTGGAAAGGGGCATCCGCGCAAAATAAGTAAGATCGGCCCATGACTTCCCATGCCCACCCAAAGTGGAAAAAAAATTAAATATGAACCAAAGTGAAACCGTTGGGGTGTTGCGTCAACAACACGGAGGTGTGCGCCTTAGGTTGGCTGGGGATGTGACTTTGGGGTCCGAGTTTCGTTGTGTGGAATAGGTAGCTACTACAATATGCCATAGATCACTGCTCCTTGACCAAGTCCCTTCCACCACCTGTATTTCTGAATTTGATATTTTTAATTTCCCGCAAAACTTCTCGAGTTTGAAGTCATGTTGCAAAAATGAGTTTGAAATCCTGCTGCGAAAATGGCATTCAATGGTTGTATGTGGACCGACTGCATTAATTATGACCAGCATTTAGTAAAAGTTGTCAGAGTGGTGTAGCTATCAGGGAGAAAAAGAGTGCAGGAAAAAGAATGGTCGTGTATGCACATACTAAGCCAATGATTGGCTTTGGCTTAGCCCATGGCCATTAATAATTTCCATTGTTTCTGGCCCCTAGTTTGACCTACACCGCTACCAGTTGTGTTGACTCCAACTCTACCTACACGATGAAGGAACATGGAAGGTGATGTCTCCTCCTCTATGGCTGAATCTATTTTAAGTGAACACATCAAATTGGAGCAGTTAATATTCTTATCCTGGTAGGTTATTTACTGTAAATAGATCTGGAAATTCTACTATAATTTTAATAATTAATAATGAAATTGTGATACTTAAGAATCTACGAAAAAATAAATTACATACTTTTCAACCATGTATTTTAACTATTTACATATTTATTATTTTTATTTAATATGTGTTTTTTAATAAATAAATAAATATATTTTCTTAAACATGTGTAACATCCATCAACACCATACTTACCTCCACAAAATTAAAAAATAGAAAAATAGAAAAACAACAACAATATTTATTACATCACCCCAAGCACACTAACACGTTATTTGGATTGACTGGGAAACTAAACAAACATTTTTGAAGCATTTATGAAATTCAACTATATAAATATTGGGATCATTATAATGTAAACCACCTCATACTATCCAACTTCATATTCAAATTGAATATCATATTAAGTACCATCCCCTATAAATTATCCTAAGCAACTTCATATTCATATTTAAAATAATATTAATTACCATCCCATTACATATTCGAGGAGGATTATTGTACACTCCACTACAAATTAGCCTAAGTATATTCAACACTATAATCTCTAAACAAAATGTCAATAACATATGACATTTCGGTTTCCATCATGAACAATTAACATTAACCAAGGCTTAACCAAAGTTTCTCAAAACACTTCTTGGCATCTTCTGCGATGGACACTTGGGTATCCTCCTCACCGTTGATTTTGCTAATGACAGTTAGGGTATAACCTGCCCCCCGTCACCCCCCTTATCGAAGTCTTTCACTCTGTTGTTGCATCGAGCCATGGCACCGCTCTGCAACTGGTTAACATTCCTTCACCTTCACGCGCAGAGAGGCCTCCCGTCAAGTGTTTAACGCTCAATTACTTACCACAGGTAGGGTTCTGTGTTCACCATAAATTGTCTTACGCTGAAAACTGATGATTCTTGTTAATTGTTGTCCATTATGATTTTTCGTTTGTATCACTGGCAGGTTATCGTATATGGTTGGTGAAGTGGTTACAAGAACCTTATATTTTTATTTACAGGTGAAGTGGTTACAAGAACCTTATATTTTTATTAAAAGGGTTCTCGCCTCGTTACATAGGTTATGGTTAGGTCAATGAACAAAGAACTCTTTCACAGTTATTTTCGGTCCCTTCAGAAATTAGAAATTTTCTCTAATTCTACAAGGGTTTGATTGTAGTTAATGTTTATATACTGATGAGACCCCATCTCGCTTTTGGGTATTTGCAGGTATGGCTTACCGATGTCGTGGTGGTTCAGTCCATTTCAAGTGCAGTTCTCCTCCAAAAAGAGATTAATTGATACCTTTCCATACCAGGTACTCTTGGAAACTGTTTTGAGGTTCAGTCACATGACTCAAAGTATTGTTGTTTTCCATTCATCTTTAGTCTGGGGATTTATTCCTTGTACTTAGGGTTTTAACCTTTTAATTACTTCTTACAAGGTTAAATGGGTTTGTGTAGCAAATCAAATTTCTGTAGAGGTTAAACTGTGAAGGACCTTCTTGTTTTCATTTTTTTCTAAGGATTCATAGTGAAGTAAGGCTGGATATGTACATTACCGTGCCACTACATTTATTTTCAATTGTATTTTATTCTGTGAGGAAATTATCTTTACCAGATGAATATTGTCGAAGTATAATGTTCCTGTATTAAGGTTGACAATATCATGGAGATAAGGGTTATGTTGTCGGTCATACTTTCTATTATGTAACAAAGGTTTCTGGATTAGATTCTATATTGTCAGTTTATGAAAAGAAATGGTTTCTTTTTTTTCGAAATAATAAAGGTTGGCGATAAACATGAAGCGTTTCCTTATATTTTTATATATTTAACTCAATAGTAACTGGTTAAGCCATTACGGCATTGAACTTGTTTTCTTTTCTCATTCCGAGAGTGTATTGTACAGTTGAATATTGTTTATATAACCTCTGCATGTTTCTGGGTCTTGTTTATATTCGATATTACATCGATGTTTTCTACGTTTAATGGTTAATTTTCAGTTTCTTGATTACATAGATGCAATTCTTTGATATTTCCCATCATAGTTTCTATGATTGTTAGGATCATTTTGTTCACTTTTGATCGGTTCAGGAATCTGGGTCATGTCTGAAGTTTTGTTTTTATTTGATTAGGAGAGCTTCTATTCCCTTTCACTTTTATAGTATCAGATTGTCTAGCCTTCGGGTGACATTTGGAGGCGGGACTAACCGGTATCAACAACAAATTCCCTTCTGACTCCCAATACCAAACTTCTTTCCTATATTTCCTACATGAATAAATCTCTGTGTTTCGTAGGACCTAACTATTACTAACTCCTAGTTCTATTATTTACTGTAGCGACCTACCACAACTCAACATATTCTTTCTTTCTATTATATAACATGTAACCTTATTCTATATTAAATTCCATCACTAGAATTATAGGAATTAAAATTTTTACAGAGCTCAAATAAACAATGCTTACATTCACAAAGAAATTATTTCCAACCACATCTATCTCATTAAGATATATATATATATATATATATATATATATGTCAACTGTCAAGTAGTTAGACACGTTTAGGGCCTCTCCTCAGTGTTTCCAACCACATCTATCTCATTAATATATATATATATATATATATATATATATATATATATATATATATATATATATATTTGTGAGTTTATTATTTTGATTTTTGACAAGATTTTCCCTTAAGCCTATGCATTTAGAAGTCTCATTATCCAAATAAATATCCAAAGGTGTAGTAACAAAAATAACCAAGAAGTACTTATGTGATGGGGTGTGATATCTTCCCCCTCTTGTTTGAACGTCATCTTCAGTATTTTATGCTTCCCCACGAAACAAATCAGGGTATTCTTGTTGCAGTAATTATTCATCCTTGGAAGTGTCCTCTTCCGGCCTAAAGTGTGTTCATTACACCTTAAATTGGGTGATAACTCACCTCTGCAACATTTTTTCTCTCTATTCTATAATACCAAAGGGTTCTACTAAGAACTCTCTGTTCGGTTCGACCTGCATAACACACATAGTATTGTCTTTAGTTCTTTCAATTCATTGAATTCAAAACAAACATACATAATGTAATCTATTTTAATTACATATACAAATTTCCAATTTATGATGTGCGAGGAATCATATATATATTTCTTAAGAAGAGAGACATGAAACACATTATGGACTTGTATATAGCTTGGTAATGAAATTATATACCCTATTGGTCCTATCATTTCCAGTATCTGGAAAGGTCCACAATATCAGGGTGTTAGTTTTGCACAACTATCCCACTTGAGAGTGCCTTGCTTGGGCTTAAACCTTACATATACATGGTCACCCACATGGAAATCCTTCTGGGTTATTTTCCTGTCCGTGTAAGCTTTTTTTCTTGAGCAAACCTTAAATTTCTCCGCACCTTCTTCACTTCCTGATGTATCTTTGTTAAGATATCAGGTACTAAAAGTACCTTATCTTCGAAGCTACTCTAGTTGATAGGAGTTTGACATATTTTCCCATAAAATACCTCAAAAGGAGTCATTTTTATTGACTATTGATAACTATTGTTATAAGAAAATTCCATTAAATGGAGGTATTCCTCCCACTTAGTTGGTTGCTTCATCACGTACATGTGGAGCATGTCCTCCAATACCCGATAAACCCGCTCAGTTTGTCCATGAGTTTGTGGGTGATATGTTGTACTGAATTAGATCTAAGTACCCAATTCGATAAAGAGGGCCTTCCAAAACACATATGTTAACTTCACATCCATGTAAAAAATTATTACTCTTAGTATCCTATGAAACCAAACTATTTCCCTCATAAATATATCTGCAATTTGAATAGTTTGGTTTGTGGACCTAACGAGGATAAAATGATCCAATTTTCTGAATTTATCCACGACTACCATAATTGAATCATTTTTCTTCTTGGACATCGGAAATCCTGTTATAAATTCCAATGTAATGGTGTCCCATTTCCATTCAGGTATGAGTAGGGGATGAAGTAGTCCAGCGGGGTGTTGGTGTTCTACTTTAACCTAGTGACACTTTAGGCACTTAGCTAGATACTCCATGATATCCCTCCTCATACTCGACCAAAAATAGTTTTTTTTAATTAGAGAGAATAATTTTTGGTACCCAAGGTGAGCGACGTAAGGGCTTTGGTGAAATTCATCCAATAAAAATTGTTTAATTGCCATCTGATTGGGAACGTAAATTATCCCATTGAAATTAAATAAGTTGTGATCATTTATAACATAATCAAAATATTGTCCCACATTATTCATTTCTTTACCTTTTTTCCATAGAAATTTTTACTCAATTTCTCTAAGGGAAACTTCCCCAATCTTCTAAGAACAGTCAAATTCTATTCGACTATAAGAAATTTCATAAACATAGTGCAATTTCATACTCAATGCATCTACCACACGATTCTCCTTCCCTTTTAGATTCTTGATGTAAAAATCAAACTCACATAGGAACATAGTCCACCTACCTTGACGGATATTTAAATTGGGTTTCTTAAATAAATCAGTTAAATTACTATGATATGTCATTAACATAAATCTTTTCCCTAAAAAATAATGTTGCCAAAACTTAACAACATGAGTAATCATAGTTAAATACAAATCATATGTAGAGTATCTTTATTCATGCTCTTTTAACTTGTGGGATTCATAGGCTATGTGTGAAAATTTGTAATACCCAGAATCCTACTGCAACAACTAATGGAAAGTCTTCTATTTATTTTTTATTTTTTTTACAAACAAATATCAAAATACATACACTATAGACTTCAGAAATAAAAATGTGGAAGAAAAACAAATGCGGAAACAAGATTTGAGCAAAAGAAAATTAGAGACACATCTCACACTGTTTTTTTTGGACTAATATCCCTGGAAAAAACCAATGTGGGAAAACCAGTGCAATAGTTGAGGGTTTTTGTATTATGTAGTAAATTCCAAGTACAAATCTATGACTGATGAATCTATCAAATCATATTGAGAAACTGTTAAGTAAATTTTTTTGAGACAAACCTCACTCCTCCACGGGAACATGACACTAAAAAAAACCCAAAATGATTTTCTCTACACTACCTTTGCACAATTACTGCATCACTCTGCGCAGTCTCTAGGTCACAACTGTGGTTTCCCTCTATTTTTGTGTCGGTCTCTTTGGTAGCTAGAAAGTAGGGCCTTCTTGCCTCCAGAAACTCAATTTGGGACTTGGCACTGACCCAATGATGTCTCCTTAACAAAAAATAGAATACCTCTCAGTCTCTATATATTTCTTGTGTAGCCTCTACGTCACTGGCTTTGTGCCGCCTTTATGTCTTCTACTGCCTCCTCTGCTATGCACTCTCCAGATCAATAATTCTTCCAACCAAAATTACTACCCCTCTCTGAAAAGAATATCTCAATCAATCTTTCCTATGAGGGTTTGTATGTATATATGAGAAAACTTAGAAGTTAGAACCATAGTTACTCTTCAAGTCATCAAAAAAGGGATGCCATATATCATGGATTTATACAGGTCTATTTGAAATCCAATAATATCGATTAAAAGATAATAACACATTCCACCATAGTGAATTATTTCCAGTGTATTTTATGTTGTATAATGGGTATGGGATTTTACTTAGAGGAATTGATGTTGTGCTTTGTTCTTCTACATATAATGAAACCACCTCCTCCTCTTTATATTGTATTTTGTTGAATGGATACAAAATTTTCTTAGAGGAATTAATGCTAAGTTCCTATGAAACTAGTTAGTTCAATGAATTAGATCCAAAAATTTATAAATGTATTGTCATCTTAGGGATTTTCATTATGTCTTGTACAATAGCCATATGTATAAACCTAAAATCTCCTACTTAGCATTTGCTTTAGGAATGTGAACTTCATGTGCCTACTATGTGTAGTCATATGAATAACTTGTTGGGTTTATCCATACTTCTGGTCTGAACTTAAACCACTCTAATAAACAACCAATTCATGATGTGAACCATGTACTCTTCATTTGTGAAAATCAAGGAATTAGCCAATAACATGTAAATGTTATTACTTGGTTTTCATCAATGGCATGGGAAGGCGCACCTAACAATCGTTCCAAACTCTCTCTAGCCATTTTCTCTGCATTACTAATCAGTTAAGCAGTGTCACCGATATCTCAAATAAGTTCAATATTGCTGAAATCGTAAGGCAGATTCAACGATTTACATTCTGAGTCTTATTCTATTAATGTAGTTGATTCATAATCCATGAATCAGTGACAATTTTTAGAGTTTCAGATCCATTTTTTGGGACATACTTTCTTCATATTCTTCTAGGATATTAAAAAACAAATCACTTGAAAATTGCTCGTTTACATTATTTGCAGTATATACCCCCACTTAAATACTTTTTATTAACCTAAACCAGAAGCTTCAACTATCCAAAATTCTGAATATCCAACTTTTATAGGTGCTATTAGCCTAAACAAGAAGCTTCAATTATCCAGGATTTTAAATATAAAACATTTCTAGGTACCATGTTGCACGTAATAGTTATAACCGTTCCTTATTTGATCTCAGAGACATAAAAATTTTAAATAACAGACATGAATAATATTGTAGGTTATGTGTATGTCTTCAGCTCTTTTAGGTGTGAGACTGACTATGAAGTTAAATTATGTTCGTATTGTTGTAAAACAGGTTTGCAAATCCAATTCATTTGTAGTTTTATTAGTTCTTCACCTACTGGTCTCTTACTTTAAGTTGAATATTTTACATATGTAAATCTTGTTGTGTGTTAAACAGGATAACTTAATTTATTACCTTATCTCCAAACTCAAATTTGTAGTTACAAATTGCTCAATGCCCACGTTTACTTGATAAAAGATAGATCCTTGAGGATCTCACACCTACTATTGCTAAATAATATGTCTCCCACCCACCTATTACTAACTTTTCATCTTCCTCATCTTTCAGCTCTAAACAACAAGCTACAATGAGAAATAACAAGAAACATCTATTGCAAGAGAATCAAACAAGTAAATACATTTGAATTTTTTTTTTTTTTACAGAATTTATTGTAACATGTAATCTATATTCGTCAACATTATCTTTTAGCTCTAACTGTGTATTTTTTCACATCAACATCATCCATACATAGATCCAAAGCATCATCTTTAGTTCTACTTACAATTGAAGAACTAAACATTCACAAAACTGGAAACCTTTTAAATGGAGATGTCATGGTCATTTATAGTACATACCTTTATAAAGTCCACAAAGCACGATAAATAATACATGCAGATTTGAAAAATGTTGAAGGAATCATGAAAATCACATTGTCCATACCCACTGAGCTCATTGAACAACATGAACAAAAGCTATCACCAGGGAAAAAAATATCAATTACAAATTTTAAATTTTTTCCCAAAACAAATTATGATCGTGGTGATTGTGACTGGATTCTGCTACTAACTTAATCAAGTACTATCAATAACATACTACCAATTTGATAATATTACAAATTCATTCTAGATATAACAGTAAAACAAATTGCAACAAATACAGAAACATATCCAATTGGAATAATTGTTGAAGTTGTCACATTTGCACAGGAAATTGGTTTGCAATATACAGTGAAAATTAAAGATGAAAATAGAGAGAAAGTAACAAGAATTACTTTGAATTGTTTTTATATTGCTATTCTCATCGTGGATTTCAATGTTGCTTGAAATAACATAAAATAACTTTTTTTTCTTGTATTACATTTGCAGTTATTCGAAATATTTTCACCAGTCTATAATGAAGTTGAAAAAGAATTGCAAAAATGGCATTTTCCAATTATGTTATTCAAAAACATAAAAAATAGGAAAGATATCAAAGAAAGAACCCTTCAAAAAATGCAATCAACATTCATAAAAAATTTGAATGAAGAAGGAACAAAAAAAGTGAGAAAATTGAGCGCTCCAACAATCTCTATAAATACACACGAACCATTACTTCTACTTATCCATATGAAATTGTTTTATCATTTTTTTTCGATTTTTACGTATACTAATTCTCTTCCTCTATGAACAGATAGAAGGAACATTGATACCTACAAGCATTTACTCTACTCCATTTGAACCACTTTGTGCTGGATGAAATTATCCAATACCACCCTCTACAATGATAGAGGACACAATAGTTAACTGTCTGAAGTGCAATAAAAATTCCTTGTTTTTCTATTCACAATGTCTTAATTGCATCGTTAAGTCTAACTAAAACACCAACTTAGAGTGTTGCATCAAAATCAAATTACTCTCGAAACACTTAGTTCCCAACCTAGCAAAAGTGTCCCTTGAAGATTATGTTTGGAAAAAACAAGCAACCGTGTATATGCTACAATATTTCAAAATTCATGGTACATTTAGAATCAACAAAGATAAGAAGATACAAAATGTTAAAAAAAATGGAAGCACAAAAAAATCTAGGTATTCTTTTGATTATTCTTCATCTTTCAACTATAAAGCACATATATGAAATTTAAATTATGTTATTCAAAATAGTAAATTTGCACTAAATTTCTCATTCTCTTTGCAGCGCCAACACTTCTGTGCACATTAGCTACGACAAGAACACATCATAATATAGAAATAAGTCCAATGCTCTTTTCAATTTTTGTATTGAATTGTACTGTTTGGACCCTCCTCTCTTGATGTACAACATGTATGCAAAATTTTTCTACATGAATAAATCATACAAATGCACATATGAAATGAAGGTTTTTTTCAAATTTTGTATAAAAAAAGTGATAGTGATTTCCAATGGAATCAAAGGGTATATTTTTCAATTGTCTATGTTGTCTCTTTTAATAGCATTGCTCTTTCAAAGGGTAGCCTAAATTACCCAATTTTGCTACATGGAAAGGATTAATGGAATATTTTGGTTAGTCACCTTTTGTTTTGCAACACCCAACATATTTCAATGAATATTTTTTTTGTAGACCATGGAAATGGAAAATATATTCACTTGTCTCATCTCCTGAATTCAGATGGAAATTATCAACAGAGAAGTAAATCAGATCAAGTTGACATTTTTTCCAAAAACTTCTGCAGATTTTCCCAATGCCGAACATTTCAGAAGTGAGAATGAATAATCCGGTCCATGCTCACAAGAAGGGGGCATTCTAGAAAATTACTTAATATTGTCTATTCTTCATAAAAGCAGTTGCTATAGCTCACATTTTGGTATTTATAACAGAGGACACCGATTGTCACATGTGAATACCACATACTAAATCTTCTTTACTAGTAGCTCAAATTTTGGTATTTATAACAAGGAACAATGATTGTCACCTGTGAATACCACATATTAAATCTGTTTTCTTGGAATCCATGTTGGCCTTGTGTTTCTTTAATCATTACAAAATCTTCGAATGGGATTATTTGTACTCACAAAATATCAAAATTTTGAATCTCAATTATAATCTTTAGTCATGTTTTGGTTGCAATATTCTATGGATCTATCTATTTTTCAACATTCCTTTTATATCTTTTGAAGTTACTATATATTTACATTAACATGTATGTTGAAAATTGTGAATCAAAACAAACAGAGGGAGATGTGTTTCCTCCGACAACACGGAGAATGTAATGCACACAAAAATAAAAATACACAGACAGATAGACAACAAGAGAAACAAGAGTGAAATTATTATTTTTCATTCATTCAACTGTCTAAAAAATATGAAGTTACATAGTTTAATACAAAATGGACGAAGCCCTAAGACTTGAATGAAATTAGATGCTAGAGCGGATGTAAAACAACCAAATCATCCTTCGGCTCTATTTATCTGTTTCCACACGAAATAATGTACAAAACGCGTTCAGAACACAAAACAACGAACTTGAAATTTTATGGATTTAAACTGTGAAACCACATCGAATCTGGCCCTCCAGTGCAAATCACAGATTGAAGATTATACCATTTAACTAGCATGTACATGGGAAAACATTAAGTCTTGTGATATGCGATGTGTCGTGGCACATTGCATCACACCATAAATTGTTTAACTTGTGGGTGCTTATATGTTGAACTCCTGAGCTTTGCGATGTGCACTTTACACTACACTCTTGAGCTTGACAAGTGCCCCTTTGTGATCCCATCGCATCGCAGATAACTTAACTTGCGGGTGGCTAGAAAAGGTAAATTAAAAAGTTTGCGAAGTGTAGGTGCGGGCACTTAAATGTTGGGTGGTGCAGTAAGTGAAAAGGTAAGGAAATAAAGTGAAATACGAAGGTTTGCGGTAGTTTTCAATATGGAAAAGGTAAAGTGTGTCCTGCTAGATCGCATCTATGTAAATATGATATTCGGTGAAGGGTTTAAGGTTAAAAATTAAATGTTGCGAAGTGCAATTGGTGATGCGGCAAGATGCAGTAAGTGTGAAGGACGAAAGGTAAGGGATAAAACGAAATACGAAGGTTTGTGTCATTTGGTTAATGCAATGAACGTAGGTGGTGGGTCTTGCCAATATCACATCGACGGGGAAATAGCTTTAGCGAAAGGCTTAAGGTTTAAAACAAAAAATTTGCAGGCTGCAGGCAATGGCAAGTCAACAATGGTGGTTTTATGAAATTAAACGCATAGTGGGCTTGCGGTACTCTACTGATGTATTTTGTATGAACGCCTTTGGATTTGAAAATTGAAGCTTCATCCTTCCCTGTACAAAAATTCAATGAAGCATGGGCTGCTGCCACTCCTTATTCATGGCGTTCATTGGGAGTATTTTCAAACCCCCCCCTTAATCACAATTGCCACCATCAATCATTCCCAGACACTTTCTGCGATAAACAAAACCCTTTTGTCCCATTGGCTTTGTGAGGATATCAACAAATGTTCCTCTAACCTGCAATGTTGCAAAACAATTTCACCATTGTTAACTAATTCTCTTATGAAATGGTACTTGGCATCAATATGCTTTGTTCTCTTGTGGAAAAAAGAATTCTTTGACAATGCAATTGTTGAGCTGTTATCATAGAAAATTGTTGTTCATTTGTCTTGTTCATGACATAAATCTCTCAGAATCCTTCTCATCCAAACTAGTTTGCATGATGCTGTTGTTGCTGCTACATATTTAGATTTTTTTGTTGATAATGAAACTATTGGCTGCTTCTTGGAAGCCCATGAAATGGCTCCCAATCCCAAATTAAAAACATACCCTGATGTGCTCTTTCTTTCATCTACACTTCCAGCCCAATCACTACCAGTGTAACCAATTAGCTTAAAATAATTAGTTTTGGAGTATATAACACCATACTCATTTGTTCCATTTACATATCTTAAAATTATCTTGCCTACTTGCCAATGTGTCTGCTTGGGTGTCTCCATGAATCTGGATATCAGACTTACTTCATGCATTATATCAAACCTAGTTGCAGTCAAATACATTAGACTGCCAACCATGCTCTTTTAAAATGTTGGATCAACATTATTGCTACAATCTTCCTTGCTCAACTTCAACCCCATGATAGTTGGAGTTGATGATGGCTTGTTGTTCTGCATATTGAACCTCTTTAAAACTTCTTCAACATACTTTTCTTGGGAGATAAAAATCCTCTTTTATGTTTTCTTTACTTCTACGCCCAAAAAGTATCTTAACAAGCACAAGTCAGTCATTTCAAATTCACTTTTCATGACTACTTTAAAATCAACAATGAGAGGAATATCATTGCATCTAAAAATCAAATCATCTACATAGAAAACAACAATAATAATTCTACTGTCATTTTATTTGATGTAGAGTGTGGGTTTACCATCACACTTGTCAAACCCATTTTCTATCAAGTAAGCATCAATCTTGCTGTACCATGCTCGTGGTGCTTGCTTCATCCCATAAAGAGATTTCTTCAACTTACACACTTTCTGTTCTTGGCCTTATATCTCATAGCCAGGAGGTTTTTTGACATACACCTCCTCTTTCAACATTCCATTCAAGAATGCTAACTTCACATGCATTTGATAAAATTTCCATTTTTGTTGTGCTGTTAAGGACAAAATTGTCTGCACTATCTCCATCCTTGCAACTAGTGAAAAGTTTTTCTGATAGTCTCTTCCTTGCTGCTGCTTGTAGCCTTTGAAAACTAGCCTTGATTTGTGCCTTTTTATCTTTCCTTCAATGTTTCTTTTGGTCTTATAGACCTATTTTACTCCAATAACTTCTTTTCCTTATGGGAGGTCCACTAACTCCCATGTGTCATTAGTTTCTATTACTCCTATATCTTCATTCATTGCTTCAATCCACTTAACTTCTTTGAATACATTTTCAAAATGGATTGGGTCATCAACATGAAAAAATAAATAAAATAAAGAATTCAGACTAGCATTATTTTCACCTTCTTCCTGCTCAAAAATTTCATTTAAATTTCTTAATCTTGGTCTTCTTGTATTTGTTGAAGATGTGCTTGGAGTTTCACTTGAACTCGAGGGAGTTTCTGATCCCTGTGGTGTGATTGGAGAAGCACTTTCTTTGTTTTTCAAAGTTGTTTTATTTCTTGCTTGTGATGTGCTCTGTTGAGCTTGTGTAGGTGGAGTAGGAACCATCGTTAAGGAATTATATTATGCAATCAATTAATCTTTGTGTTCATGTGAAAAACATGTCTTCACATTTACAGTCTTCTCTAAACTTACATCCCAAGATTCTTCTTCTATGAACTGAACATCTCTATTTATTATTACTTTCTTGGTTGATGGATTATAGAGCTTGTAAGCATTGGACTCATCAATGTATCCAATAAATATACACTTCCCCCCCTTTTTGTCCAACTTCTTCCTTAACTGATCAAGGACATGTGCATATGCCACACATCCAAATCACATGTGAGTGACAAATTTTTTTGTTCCACTCCATGCTCCTTCTGGAAATTTGTTCATAACAACTTTGGCTAGACATATATTTGAAATATAAGCTACACAATTGACAACTTTTTCCCAATACTCATTTGGAAAATAATTTTCCTTCAACATACTCCTTACAATTTCCATGATGGTCCTATTCTTTCTTTCTTCTACACCATTTTGCTGAGGTGTATACCTTGTGGTAAACTGCTTCTGAATCCCATGCTCCCTGCAGAAATGTAGGAAGTCTTTAGAGATATACTCTCCACCTCTGTCAGTTCTCAACACTTTTATGTAGTGTCCACTTTTCTTCTCAACAAGATCTTTGAAGTGGTAGAACTGTTCAAACACTTCACTTTTCTGTTTTAGGAAATATACCCATGTATTCCTTGTGTAATCATCTATAAATTTCAAAACATAATGGCTGCCAGCTAATGATGTCGTTTGCACTGGTCCACATAATTCTGAGTGGAAACTATCCAAAGGTGTCTTTTCCCTTATACTCTTTCCCGTTGGAAATGATTCTCTGTGCTGTTTTCCTAAGATGCAACCTTCACATAGGCTGTCTGGTTTCTCTATGAGTGGTAATCCTTTTACCATGCCTTTTCCATGCAACAAATTCAAACCGACAAAATTAAGATGTCCAAATCTCAAATGCCATAACCAGTTCTCATATTTCACTTCTTCTTGAAATATTTCTTGTGTGACAGCTACTACAACACCTCTTTCCTTCAAGTCTGATCTGACCTTGAGAGGAAACGTCCTATTGCTTGTCATACGCACTTTTGCAATGAGCTGTCTACTTATAGGTATATCCATGATTCTACACACATTATTTTTAAAAAAACACATTGTAGTCCTTCTGCACGAGTTGTTCAATGCTTACAAGGTTACATTTTAGGCCAGGTACATAATAGGCATTTGGCAAAAACTTCTTCTCTCCCTTCCTTTTCAATATGTTTACTCTTCCTTTTCCCATGACAGAGAACTTGCTCAGTCCTCGTTGTTACTTCAAATTTTAAACTTTAATCTAAATTGGCAAACATTGCTATGTTTCCAGTCATATGGTTACTACACCCTCAATCTAAGAACCATAAATCTTCTTCTTTTTATTGTGCTACATTACAAGTTAAAAGCACATTTCCTTTGTTCTAATTTTCCTTTGTAAAATTTACACTAGGTTTACTACCCATGTCATTTTTCTTATTTCTACGTTCATTTACATAATGACCATGTTTTTTTCAATAATGACATTGTACTTGAGATTTATCATACCTCTATCCTTGTGCTTGATTCTAGCTTGAGCCTTGGCTTGGATTCTGATTGTTGCCCCTTCCACTTGTGTTTGCAGGGATACTCCTTCTCCCTCTATGTGGGCTTCTTCCTCTTCCTCGGTAGTTTGATATCCTCGACCCATACCTTGAAAAAAATACATTTGTATCTTAAATGAATTCTCTAATGAGGAGTTTTTTAATCTATTCAATCTGTGCTCATGAGACATCAGTGATGCATGAAGCTCATCCACTGAAAACTGTGAAAGATCCTTTGTCTCTTTAATGGCCACTACTATGGCATCAAACCTTGATGGTAGACTTCTTAAAACTTTCTCCACTATTCTTCTTTCTTCAACTATCTCTCCATGAGACTTGATTTTTGTAACCAACCCAATCACATGTGTGAAGAATGAGTCTATGTTACACTACAACGAAAAGACTCTCTAGCAGATTTTTTTGAGGAACCCCTTATAAAAATACCCCAGACATCCGTTTCTAACGGAGGTTCCTAGAGGAGGTTGGTCGGTGGAGGTTTTTGTGTGGATGTAATTTGTCTGGTGCTCTTATAACCGTAAAATGCACCAATGCGTTCAACACACGAACGGACCATTGTGGTTAAAACATTGGCACACCGGACATCATGCGCTCCGTACACACCTGCCCGGTGTGTTGTATTTTTGTAGCGCATTGGTACTTTACATCAATTCTGCACTGGCACCTCTCAAAAAATGCGCGAACACTGAAACTGCCCATTCGCCCTTATAAGCATCGGGCCACCAATGCACCGAGCCACCCTGAAATCCCTGCACACCGGCACATGGTTAAATAAATAAAACATTAAGGAAAAAAACTCCACAAAACATAGGCACATTGGGAACCGTGCACTCCTAACACACTTGCCCAGTGTGTCATAATCCTGTACAACACTGGTTCGTTACATATCTACCACACCAATGCTTCCAAAAACGTGTGCAAAAATAGAAACTACTCGGTGTGGAATAAAGAAAACGCACTGGGGCTCCCATAAACCCTTCACATCGACAGATAGTTAAACAAAAAAAATTACAGCCAAAAAACCGCATAAAACATTGGCACACCGGAAATCATGCGCTCTGTACACACCTTCCCGGTGCCTTTAGTTAAGGGACTGCACCGGTGTGTGTCATATCGTTGGCACCGATGCCTCATAAAAAGTGCGTATAATAGAAACCACCCTGGGCAGAATGACAGAAATGCATGGAGGTCCCCATAAATGCCGCGCACCAGAAAGGGGTTAAATAAAAACAAAATTACGGCCAAAAAAGTACACAAATCATTGGCTCACTAGACACGGTGCTCGGTGCGTCTTATTACTGTAAAGCACTAGTGCGTTATAGCTACGTCGCACTGGTGCCTCCTAAAAACACGCGAAAATAGAAACTGCCCGGGGCTTCATACTGCAAACGCACCGGTACGCCAATAAAACCCCACACACTGGAACAAGATTAAATAAAAAAAAACATTACGGCCAAAAAACTGCATTTTTCACTTTTATCAGTGCTACAGAGCTCTCAATCACCGATGCAAGTTATCCTTGTTTGAGCTGCCCTAACATCCATGCTTCCATCGCACTTATTGCACACACTGCTTCTGTGCATTTCCACCAATCTCGAGCCTGAATTTTATAAAACAGTGAACAAATTTTCTTTTGCAAATTGTACAACCAATATGCCTCCTCGATGAGTAAATGTACTAGTATTTTTTTTGTTTTTCTATAATTAAACCTTTTAGCAGATTATAATTTCAAAAAACCTTAAAATTAACCATTAAAAAAAAAAAAAAATTGTCACGCGATGCGCTCGAGCCGTTCGTCTCACACCGGCTTGCGGTGCTGCCTGTAAATTTACAAGCCGCACCGCAACCGGTGCTAATGGTATCTACATCGGTTATGGGCCATTATCGCGAGGCGCACCATGTTATTTAATTTTTTTTTACAAGTGCGGTGTGGTCGTTTACCCGCACCGCACCGTTGACAATGGTGTATCATGGCAACTCGGTGCGTTGACGAAATTATCTGCCCTAGGGTACGTAATTTTTTCAATGCACCGCATACCTCAATTCAACATTGTCAATGGTTCAGGCTGGTAAACTGATGCTAAGGGTATCCACACCGATTCTAGGGTAGATGTCGAAGGCGCATCGTGTTATTTTAAATTTCTTTAAAAAGAGTAGTGCGGTCGGCTACCTAGCCGCACCATTGACCTAGTTGAATAGTGGTGATGCGATGCGTTGAAAAAAATAACCACCCCGGGGTGGCTATTTTTGTCACCGCACGGCTTACAATATTTGGTTTGTGTCAACGGTGCAACATTTTAAAATACCACACCGACGACTATGTATGGTGACAGGAGGGCGGTGCGCTAACTTAGATATACGCCTCGGGGTGTATAGTGTAGTCAGCGCACCAGCCTCCTTTCACCACACGTAGTGAACGGTGCCCTAAAAACATTTTCTGGAGCACCACTTTCAGTGCGTTGAATATCATTACGTGCACCGTGTCTGGTGTGCTCTATTGAAATACACACCGGGACCGTTCCGTGAATGTGTTTTTGGCGCACCGATTGTTGTTTTATTTATTTTTCAAAAAATATTTATATATGTATATTTGTAAATACATGTGTCATTTAATAAAATAAATTTTTTTAATATGTCAATCATTCAGAGATGTGAAAGGAGAGAAGAGGTGCAACAACAACAACAACAGGCAAAACAGTATAACATGGTTTTCCTGTGCAAGGCAAGAGAGAGGGAGAGAGATGCGTACCCTCACCCTATTACAGCAGCGATGCAGGGGATCCTAAGGCAGGTAGGCCTCCTCAAGTTCTATGAGGAGGCTACTTCCCTAAAGTCCCATAGTTTTTTTTTGAGAAATCTTATTTGAAGGTAGAATGCCCAGCAACAGGCTTTCCGGATTGGTATCAACCAGTGGTACATGCCCACTGAGGAGGATGTATATTTTATTACAGGGCTATTGAGGAGAGGAGTGGATTTTCCCTCATTCTCCGAGGTTCTAGTTGGCTGTGTGCAATGGAGTCAGTTAGTTTACTCCCATAGATACATTGGAGCAAATTTAGTATCTCCAGGTCACTTGAGGGCAGTTACGTATTGGTGCGTATGGTCGTGAGGAGGTCTAGTGTCTCTCACTTATCATTTTGACCATTTCGCACAACACCAGTGACGGGCAACGCATTAGTTGCTAGCGTGTATATTATGTTGATTCTTTACTACAACAGCCACGACTTGTCAGGTGGTTTGCCATTTTTTTTGCGACAGTTCTGTATATCATTAGATAGATGTAATTCTCATGCACAAGGGAGGGTCAAATTCCCTTTTTCTTCAGAGCTTTTTTGTTTATTTTTTGAGAGGTTTCTAGAGACGAGGCCGTATTTTATTCGTCAACCTCGTAGGCTGATTAATGATGCATGTATGCACACGTGGGGGCAGATGATGCCCAAGAGGGAGGAAAGTCTTTTCCAGCGAGGATATCAGATGATGCACTGGAGTTGCTACCTAGTGTTGATGAGCATCCGTTCATTATAGTCCCCTGTCCTTATGTGCGGTTGGATTAGCGACGGTGTGCCAACAACCTCTTCATAGCTGATGATCCGCCAGATGATAGAGACAATATTAATTTTTTATTTAAATTTATTCTAACATGTTCTTTAACTTGTTTTTATTAAATTGTGTAATGAAATTGTCTAATTATTTTTGTGTACTTGTATATATTTTGCAGACATTGGCTCTTTTGATGGCGAGGAGATGCCGCCACCACCACCTGATCCAGGTGTGGATCCTGATGAGGATGAGAGCATGCCAGATATTGCAAAGGATCATCAGGAGGCTGGTGCATATCAGACACCCACTCCTGCTGGTGCGTCGGTGCATGGTCGACATCTTAGTGATGCTAGATACAGGATGGAGTTGGGTGACCAACTCATTGCATTGATTGTTGAGGCAGGCATCAGGCCCACTAATTACAGAGACATAGAGGCCGATGATAGGCTATTATATATGTGGATAGGCATGCCGCATGACATGTACATCATGATGCGGCATGTTATAGGAGTTACGATAGCTTTTACGTGACTGACGAGGACTGTTGCACATTACGATTGAGCTGCAGCACGTGATGGGCAGTCTGTGAGGCATAGCATACAATCATCTCATGATCTTTCCCCTCGCATCGCGCCAAATGAGCATGAGCCTCCACTAGCATCTACCAGCAGTCATCATGGAGAAGAGGTTGGACCATCGGCCACTAGTACTGATATTGATGTTGTACTACCACCAGCTGATCCATGACATTTATATTACAGTTGTATATTTTTAACATTATTCAGTTATATATATATATATATATATGGTCCATGTATTTTATGTTCATGTTGCAGTTGTACGTAATTTACATGTTGGTGATCATCATGATGTGTGTATTGTTAGGTCATGTTGGATATGTTCATTTAATGTGCAGCTTGTGGATAGATGTGTATGTGATAGCATGAGTTATTTGACACGAGATGTATATTTGATGTTTGTGTTGTATTGATGATGTTAATATATAATGTTAATTGTGTTTTGTTAGATGATCATGATCACGATGATGTAGTTAGCAATTTTGAATGTGTTTTTTAGTCAAATATGATGTTTGTATGATGGTTATCATGAACGTGATATTTATTAATTAATTTAATACCAAATGATCATGATATTGTAAATTTGTAATCTTTGTGTTTCTAATTGTATTTAAAATTCTAAAATTGTAATTGTAATGGTATATATGTAAATTTCTAAAATTTTAATTGTAATTGTAATTGTAATTCTAATTCTAATTGTATTAATGTGAGATGAATTTATTAAAATTTGTAAATTTGTAAATTTTAAATAATTGTAAAATAATAAATCTAGAACAATGTGATTTATTGTAACGTAATAAAGTTTACAAAATAATGCAAATAAATTCATGTACTTTAGAACTATCATTATTTTATTATGATCTTAGATACAAAAAATAGAATTAATTTATACAGTACGCCATTGTTTTTGAGATCAACATAATTGAAAATTATCAAGTGAATTATTGATTTTAACAATAACACAATGCAAATTACCAATTAATTCAAAATACATATTATATTAATATTTTGAAAAACCCATCTTAAAAAGTATAAATATTGATGAAATAACACATGTACCATATCACTCTCAGTTCTCATGATCACCCTCATTATCTTCTAGCTCGCATGGCATGATAACGCTACTGTTATCAAAAATATGTTTTGATCTAGGGTCATGTGTCAATACGAACCACCAATCCCTATCCAAAACATCTGGGTAAAAAAACAACTGGTTGCAGTGTTTAGGGAAAACATAGGGCTCCTTAGCTTCATCCCAGATCATTTTAGATTTGATACATATCAGCCCACTATCGCGATCTTCCTTTACATTATTCCGATCAAAGGTGTCCCACCACTTGCACCTAAAAATAACACATTGGAAAGAAGAAAAATCCACTTCAATGATCTCTTGTATCTTTCCAGTGTAGCCTAATGTCCCTCATACTAGTTGTTGATCACGATGGCTAGATCAACTAGATTGATCAAACTCAACTTCCACTCCACAGTCTTCTGTGATGTTTCCAGCATCGACATTTTCTGTGTGAAAATGGTGTCCATATGCCCACATAGATAGGAAAAAATGCACCTATTATAAAAAAGTTAAAAATATCATAGTGTCATGTGTCTTATAAATAATAATCCAACAGTTAAAATATGAAATGTAGATGTCTTAATATAAGTTTCAAATTTACATATAAATTAAAAATTATTATTACCGAGTTGTTGCACCCAATCCCTACATTTATCGCATCCTCTTCAGCACATGGGTAACGACCAATAACATCGTATTTATCTCTAAATTGGTCAGTAACCAGATTGTAGGGGCATATTTTGGGCATATTTGATTTTAAATGATCAAGATAAGGCACACTTCTACCATTCAACCATCTGAATTCTTTCCTGCCACCATCCCATTTCATCCTATTTTATTCGTACAATGCGACCCATGGTTGTGTCGCTTCAGAATTGTAAAGAATGAATTTATTGATTGCTTCAATTTCTGCATTTGCTGGTGAAATCAAACCAACATTATATAGTACTTAGAGATCAAAATATACGTTAATTATTTTTTGTAAATTTGAAAAATTATAAGTCGCTTACTCTTTATCAAGTGCTTTTTTCCACTTGTTTGGAGCAACTCTCCTTCTCTTTTGTCTTCATCCATTTCATCATCCCAAATCACTGCACCTAGTCTGTTGTTGATCTGCTTGATGTACTCACTGGCATAGTAGAAAGACTCATATGATATGTACCCCTCTACCATAGACCCCTTGAGTTTTTTCCTTTTTCGAACAAAAAATTTCAATTTCTTCATGTACCTCTCTAAGGAGAACATCCAACGACAAGAAACAACCCCAAATAATTCAACCTCATGTACTAGGTGGATTAGAATATGAACCTGTAAGTCCATGAAACTCGTCGGCATTTCCTTCTCAAACAGACAAACAATCTAAACTATCTCTTGATGCCACTGTGGAATGCTAGCCACATGAATCTCCTTCGACGTGATCCAACGTACAAATGAAGATCATCTAGATATGGCATGTCCTAGGTCTTGAGATAATTCATGTTTCACACACCCACACATGAACAAAGGATAATGACACTGAAAAATTATAAACACGTGCAATAATATACAAAATTAGTTATGTTTTATAATGATCCCCGCATGAGATAAAATTTATTAATATAAAAAATAATAAAAGCATGCTTTTGACATTATACGTACTCTTAGAAGATTCAAATGGTCATGCAATTTCAACCCGGACAAATTGTCATCCATAGTGAAGCAGCGTCGTAGTGAAGACCATTTTGAAGTTGGCCCCCTCACATCCATTATAACTTCCTTTGCCAAAGATATATCATCTTTTTTTAAAATCAATGGGACACCACCTTCTTTGAAAAAACATGAATTAGAGGGACCAGCACCTGCCTCTGATTCAATACTTTCTAATTGTCTTGGCCAATGTTTCTTTTTAGTTTTTGAAGTAATAAGATCTTTCCTAATAGCCAATATGTCACTTTGTTTCGTTGATATGTGCCTCCATAAAGAATATGAAACATTTTTAAATATATGCATGGGGTCTAATAAGTGGGCAATCTTAAGATGCTCCCAATATGGGAGGTCATAAGAGATAGATTTCCTTTACATCCCAATGATAAATTTTTCAACATAGGTGTCGAAGAAATCTGGATCATCGAACATAGACTCCCCATTTGAATCGAACATTTCTATTAACTCCGTCTCCTTCTCTCTCTCATATGCTCTAAGCCATTCAACTGGTGTCATTATTGGAGGCCTTTGGGTTCTCTCTCATTTACCATTGAAAGCAGATGTTGCTCTTCTGTAAGGGTGTTGTTCTGATAGGAATATCCTGTAGCAATCATACATTGGCTTTCGTAGGTCCTTGGACCATCTAGCTTTCAAAGAAGGTCCACAACATTTACATCCAAAATACCCTTTTGTTACAAGACCTACGAGATTATATTTGTACACATTAATTAATATGCATGGCATGTTAAAGAATATCATGAAGATCAGAACAAATATTACAATGAATTAAATATCTAATATGTGAAAGAATATTGTTACATATATAAACAAATAAATAAATTAAACATGTAATTTACCATAGCAAACTCCTAAGCCTGGATAATCATGTGTCGTGTAAGCACATATTCCATACAATGTAAAACTCCTCTATGCTGCGATGGCTCTTGATACATCGTATACATTTATCCCATCCCATAATTCCTGCAATTCATCTACCAGTGGTGGTAAGTAGACATCTATATTCTTCACTTGTCTTCTACCAGGGACTATGAGAGGAAACATAAGATGTTCATTCTTCTCGGACAACCATGGGGGGATATTGTTATTCATCACTACTACAGGCCAAACAGAATAGTTGGTGTTCTCGAGGGAATATGGGTTGATGCCATCCATGGCTATGCTAAGTCGTAGACTTCGTACTTCATTATTGAATTTATCGGGCCATGTATCCTCTATATGCTTCATGGCTATTGAATCAGTTGGAATTCACATAACTCATAACTCACTTCTATGTGAGGCATTCCATCCCTATAACATAGCTAATTCTTTGCAATGAAAGAGCCTTTGAATCCTTGGGATTATAGGCATGTTCCTCAATTAATCTTAAAAGGAGGACCAATACGTGATTTAACCTTCTTTTTTTATTTATCATACCTGTCATGCCCACATTTCGGACACATATCTTTGTCTTCATATTCTCCTCTATATAGAATACAATCATTTGGACATGCATGATATGATATGTACTCAACACCCAACATTTACAACAATTTCTTTGCCTCTTCACAGCTACTGCACAAGACATTATCACTCGGAAGTACTTTATCTTTGAATAACCTGTAGTTGGTGATCATGGAAAAATATATTAAGAAATGTACATTAATGTCGATATGATTATTGACGTTCATAAAATTTAACATTTGTAGTGTTCATTGCAATGTATTGATTATATTTAAAATTTATATAAGGGGAGTACTTTATGGTAACTTACCTCAAAAGTTCCAAGAAACATGCATTCGACAAGCCAAACTTTGCTTTCAAGTTGTATAGTAAGATCGTTGTCCCCAAATGGGTAGAATTTGATTGACTGCTAGGTCCAAAGAGATGGGTGGTGGAAGAAAATTTAAGGCTTTCAAAAAAGGTGTCAGCGATATGAGCATCATCCCCTAGCTGATCATCATTTTGGAATGCATCTAAGAACATTATCTCCATGGCAGTCGTATTCCTCAAGTAATCATCCATAAGCTCTATTTTATTTTCTCCTTTGTCACCTTGTGAAGAACTACTATTGTTGTAGTCATTCCTAATTGGTGAATCTGGACGTAGCGGGAATTGAATCTGTAGTTGATTTAACCATTCTTGGTATCGTTCCTCTCCGATTTTTTCTCTTAATTCAGTCTTCTCTCGATTTGACATTGTCGTGGGGTGTAACGAAAGATTGTAGGTAGGTCGTTCATCATCACTATAATCCTAATAATTAAAAAATAAATAAAAATGAACATGATTAATACAAAATATATGATATCAATTAGTAACCACATTGACAATATTTCATGATTATAAATCAGTTTGATGTTGAAATAATTACATATTAATCAATATATATACCAAACAATTATAATTATAATTACCATAATTGTCCTGGGATTGTGGCTAGAAGATGCAATATTGTTACAATTGGCAGGGTGAAGCGGTTGTCCGTTTTCATCTACCAAATACACCTTGTGGTATGCAGCTCCTGATAAGAACTTTCGACGTTTTGGAGCAATTTGAATATTTTGTGCATCTGAACTTGATGTTGAATCAACATGAACCTGCAAATTTGTATACATTATAAATTTAATGAATTTGTGCATGATTGACTGCATGGATAAAAAACATAAATAAATTGAATTAGATAGTGAAAAAATAAAACAAATCTGAAGTAAATATTACGTCTCCAGATTGATAGGGAGAACTCCACGATGGACTTTGAGAAATATTATGGAACGAGCTGGATTTTGAAGAATTTTTCATTCCATATAATATATGATATTTTCTCCTTTCATTTGAGCAAAACAACAATAAATTTTGGTGCACAAACCTAAATGTAATTCCGGTGCGTAATGTACAGCTAACCGCACCGGTGCGTTTTTTATATTGCGCACCGATGCAGTTCGATTAAAGGACGCACTGGTAAACGAATAACCGCAAATAAGAAAAGCGTAACCCTATTTTCTTTAAGTGAAATAAAAAGCGGTAAACTGAAAAATTGGCGACAAAATATTTTTGAAAATCTAATTTCATAAAACATTTGTTTAAATACTAAACACTTTTCATTATTTCACTATTTTTGCAAAAAATTTCGGCCAGAGATTTGCATGATACATACTTGGAGCAAACAGAGCACGAGAGTACTGTGGAGCAGGGAAATACGTTCGAATAGAAGTATTAAGACAATCAGAATTCTGAACCTTTGGTGATTCAAACCCTGTACCATAGAATTTCAAACGATGTGAGTAAAGTTTATTGTTTTTTTGTGCTTTTTTCTGCAATTTTTTTTAGTAAAATAAAACACCAAAGTCTATTGTTTTTTTTACTTTTTCTGTAGTTTTTTTATGAAGTAAAATAAAAAAATAAAAGCTTATTGTTTTTTTTTTACTTTTTTTTTTCTACAGTTTTTTTTACCTTTTCTACAACTTTCAAAAACAAAATAAAAAAAGAAATCCATTTTTAAAAACAAAACCCTATATTCTTTTTTTTTTTTTGCCCTTTCTTCTCACTCTTTCTTTTCAATTTAGATTTATAGGGTTTGTATAGTCAAAAGACATCCAACCCACGAGCTGACTTGCATAATTGGATGCCAATCCATGTTGGCCCTTACGTCAGCCTAAAAAAAAAACAGATTTTTTTTCGTCGGTGCGCCCTGCATAACATAGCGCACCGGTGCGCTTTGTTATACCAGCGCACCGCAAAAGTACAGTGAAAAAAAAAAAAACATTTGTTTATTTGTATGCCATATGTAACATATGGCACCGGTGCACTATTGCATTATGGCGCACCACAATCGTGTTATTTTGCAAAAAAACCATTTTAAAAACAAACCCTACATTCTTTTTGTTTCTGCCCTTTCTTCTCCCACTTTCTGTGATTTCAGAATTAGGGTTTTTCAATTTATATTTATAGGGTTTGTATTGCTAAATATAAGCCTAAGACATCCAACCAACAGGAGGACCTGCATAGTCAGACCCCAATCCATGTCGGCCCTTGCGTAAATTTAAAAAAAAAAAAAAATTGTTGGTGCACCGGTGCGCTCTGTTATCCCAGCGCACCACGTAAGTATTGTGATAAAAAAATAGGAAAACAAAATATTTTTTTTCTCAGTGCGCCATTTGTAATATATGCAGCCGATGCGCTATTTCATTATGGCGCACCGCGAATGTTCTGTTTCGAAAAAAAAAAAAACTTTCAAAAAATACAAACCTTACATTATTTTTGTTTCTCCCCTTTCTTCTTCCTCTTTCTGTGATTTTAGAATTAACACTTTTGAATTTAGATTTATAGGGTTTGTATTGCTAAATATATACCTAAGACATCCAACTGACAGGACGATTAGCATAGTCGGATTCCAATCCATGTGGGCCCTAGCATGAACTTAAAAAAAAAACCAATTTCTTTTTATCAGTGCGCCAGGAGTAACTTAGAACACTAGTGCTCTGGATTGTACAAGTGCACCGCATAAGTAATGTGATAAAAAATTAATAAAAAAAAATTATCGATGCCCCATATGTAAAATATGGCACCGGTTGATGCTAAAAAACTAACACTAGATGATTTTTATTATTTTATCATGGTTTACTGGTGCAGTCATTGACATGTAACACACCGGTGCTCCTTGTTGACATAGAGCACCATACGGTCTATTATACTCTTTTTGCAGTGTGTTTGGAAGATAGCCACACATCGGCGTGGGTGCATACACCATGAATGGTGCACCGGTTTCTTGAGTTTTTCTTTTACTTGAAAAGTTGACAATTTATTTATAAATATATTAATGAATGATATGGTATAGGTTTCAGATTGATAAAGAAATCACTGACAAGAGATCAAGTAACAAAAATACTGATAACACATCAAGAAAAGCAAAAAAGGCAAGTTCTTTGTAAATTATTTACAAAAATTATTATTTTTAAAATATATGTAAGTTTAACTAATATGTATTGTTCACTGTGTATCATGTAGAGCGACAAAATGACAAAGCTCAATAAGTTTATTTCTGATCTAGGACCAGACAAGAATAAAAGCTTGAGGGATTGCAAAAGGATGAATCAGGTGAACGAAAAAATACTATCGATCCAATATGAGTTTCTTTTTTTAGTTTTCATTAATAATATAATTAAAATTATTAGATAACATGTGTGAAATGGTCTATTAATTCACATCTGTTTAATTTTGTTCTACAGGTACCAACAACTCAGAAAATGAATGTTGTTCTAAGAAAAGAAAAAAAATAGAACATGCAAATGAAAATGAATTGCTCCTTAGCTCGTGTGGAGTGGTGTTGGAGGTTAATGAAAGGGGGAAAAACTTTTACAAAAGTTTGAGGAATCTAGTGGAACTAATGCATAGAATTTCTTTCCACTTACAATACAAAAACCAATCCAATGACTCCAATGACCAAATTTTATCTAAACTAAAAGAAGAGGTTCCAGACAATTGGTTAATGAGACATGTCAAACTTTTAATTGCAAAAACGTACAACAACAAAAAAGAAGGAATGAAAAATTAATATTCCTTTAGATAGTTGTCTAGAATTATTTATAAATATCACTTTTGTTATACTTAATTTTCATATATCAATATAAAAAATAAATAGTTTATTGTCATTTTACATTTTCAGGAAGATTATGAAAATCTCAAAAGATGAACGAGCTGATATCAGAAATATGGCAGTAGGAATGTCCAAAAAGGCGTACAAGGAGATGGTCAAAGAAATGGACAAAAATGCATCGTGGGAGGAGCCATCTCAACAACAACATGCTTGGAATGTAATATGTAATCATTGAATTTTTCGATCATTAGGTAAAATAAATAAACAACTTAGAATTAAATATTAATTTTCAAGTATTTTCTTGGAGAAAAGAAAAGAAAATGGAACCCATTTAACACATAAAACAGGATGAAAAGGAAGAAAAAGGATTGATATCTAAGTTTGTGAGTAATTGGTACTTCCTTATAACAACTTAACTATATTTCATTTTTTTTATTTTTTAAGTTGTTTTACAAAAATCATTATTGAATGTCTTCAAACAGGTGCTAACATACAAAGAAGAACCATGAGAGGAATTGATTGAAATTGGGTTAAATATGGGTTGTGAGTATATGTTGGCATATCATAACTTAATTATGGAATTTGTAAGCATATATCGATCTTATTTTACTTAGGTCCGTCTATAATTAATAGAAAAAATAAATCTTTTATATTAAATATATGATTTGTTATGGGGTATAAAACTTACAGGAAACAAAGTATGGCACTACGCCAACAAATCAAATCTTGAAAGTTGGCATGTTACATGGTTTTGAAAGAATGTGTATAGCTTATGAGTCAATTTTTGCATTGGTACGCCATTTCCTTTCGATTTACATTGATGTATATTATTTAATATTGCAATTTTCATTATTCTCACCAATGTATATACACTCATTACAATTTATTTTTATGTTTGTAGATAGAAGGTGAAGAAGAAGAAAATAATCAACACCGTGAAAAAAACATTCCTTAAAATAACCGAAGTCATGGAAGGAGCTCTAGCAGTGACAACAATTCAAGTGAAGAATGATGATCACTATGTTTCGATATCAAAGCAAGGCATTGTATTTTTTGAAAAATGTCTATGAAATCATACATTTTCTTTAATGTAATCGACATAGTGTCCCAAATGAAAGATAAAGGGATACCAATAACTGTCCCATTTTGTATGTAAAAGAATGTCTTATATATATATAATAAAAAATGTTTTAATTTATTCTATTGCGTTCTATATTGTCGCTATTGCGTCTTCCATTGTCATTCTCAAATGCACTAATAAAAATTTAATTCATATGAATATTGTTATAAGATATATATGTGTCGACTTTTGATGAATAATGAATTTTAAAAAACCCCAATAATTATGATATGATATAGCAAATTAATCCAAACATCACATTCAAATGCATTAATAAAAATTTAATTAATATGAATATTGTTATAAGATGTGTCGAATTTTGATGGATAATGAATTTAAAACAATCACAATAATTGCACTGTCACAGGTTGATGTTTCTAAAAAATACAAAATGAAAACCAGTGCGTGTAATCTTATACCAGTGCGCTTGTATTCTTTAGTGCAGTGGTGCATTTTTACGAGCTATGGGCACTGCACAAATACCAAAACCAGTTAAAAATATCGAGGCGTTTGTGTGGTACGGCGCTCCGGTGCGTTTATGTCTATATATACACCGGTGCCGTCTTACAACCTATGAGCACCGCATGAATACCAATACCAATTATAAATCTCTGTGCGTTTGTGTGATACTATGCACCAAGGCCTTTTTGTTTCAATGCACACCGATGCATTTGGATGACCCATAGGCACTACACGAATACTGATACCAATTATAAATCTCAGTGCATTTCTATGATACTGCACACCAGGGCGTTTATGTGTCTATATGCACTGGTGCATTTGTATGACATATTTGTATCGCACTAATACCGATACCAATTATAAATCTCAGTGCATTTGTGTGATACGACGCATCGGGGCATTTCTGTAAGACTACGCACTGGTGCGTTGACACGACCTATGGGCAGCGCTCAAATCCCAAGACCAATTAGAACAGCCTCATGCATTATATCACCAACACTACGCCCGGTGTTGTTTTATACCTTAACGGCTCGGTGCATTCTCCTTCGACTGCCCTGGGGCTCTGGCTATAGGTACGCACCAATGCATTAAATCCTTATTAGCGCATCGATGAAAAAAACATCTGTATTAACCTCCGGCCGCCCATTTTTTTTAGTTGTGTTGAATTTACATTAAAAACTCCGCCAAAACGTCCGTAACCATAAACGGATGTGGTAGCATATGTTTTTTTGACAATTTTGGCCAAATTTATAACACTAAAAACCTCCTTTATAACCTCCGCTAGAGGGTCTTTTCCTTGTAGTGTTATCAGACTCTTTCATACAAAGAGTTTCAAAATCTCTTCTCGGCATTTGAAGTTTTTTTGTATTCACCTTTGCCATGCCTTGATAAGCTGTCTGGAGGTCATACCATGCCTCCTTAGACTTTGTTTCTACTGAAATCCTTGGAAAAATAATATCATGTATTGCTTTGAAAATATAGAAGAGGGCTTTGGAGTCCTTCCTATTATCTCTCAACAAATCTCTTTCTACTTATGTCAAAGCATTATATGCTGATGCATCTTTTGGCTCTTGGAAATCATTTTCCACCAGCTCCCAAATATCTTGTGAGGAGAACAGAGCCTTCATTGTAATGGCCAAGCAATCATAATTCTTCCCATTGAATTGTGGCAGTTGGGGATTAGTCAAGTTTGTGCCCGTTGCTGCCATCTTGACTATGTAAAAAAACCTTCTCACTACTGGAGAATCAACTTCTCAAACAATCTTTTAGCTTCTTTAGTAAAGATTCATTCTTTCACTAAGAGCCTAGACCTGCTCTGATACAATGTTAAAAATTGTGAATCAAAGTAAACAGAGGGAGATGTGTTTCCTCTGATAACGCATAGAATGCAATGCATGTTGAAATAATAATACACAGACAGACAGACAGCGAGAGCAACATGAGAAAAATTATTTTTTTTTCATTCATTAAACTCTCTGAAAAATATGAAATTACATATTTTAATACAAAATGGCCGAAGCTTGAAGACTTGAATGCAATTCAATGCTTGAGCGGATGTGAAACAACCAAATCGTCCTTCGACTCTGTTTCTCTGTCTCCACATGAAACAACGTACAAAATGCGTTCAGAACACAAAACATCAAACTTGAAATTTTTTGGATTTCAACTATGAAACCACATCGCATCCGGCCTTCCAGCGCAAATTGTAGATCGGATATTATAACATTTAATTGGCACGTACATGGGAAAAACTTAAGTCTTGCAATATGCAATGTGACGTGGCACATCGCATCACACCATAAATTTTTTAACTTGTGAGCGCTTATCCGTTGAACTCCTGAGCTTTGTGATGTGCACTTTGCACTACCCTCCTGAGCTTGACACATGCCCCTTTGCGATCGCATCTCATCGCAGATAACTTAACTTGCGGGTGGTTCGAAAAGGTAAATAAAAAACTTTGCGAAGTGCAGGCTGCGGGCACTTAAACGTCGGGTGGTGCGGTAAGTGAAAAGGTAAGGAAATAAGTGAAATAAAAAGGTTTGCGGCGATTTATAATATGACAAAGATAAGTTGGGTCCTGTGAGATCGCATCAGTGGAAATATGACATTTGGTGAAGGGCTTAAGATTAAAACTTAAATGTTGCGGGCAAGTGAAATTGAATATGATGCAGAGTGGTTGGTCCTTTGTTTGCAGTGCGCGGCGATGTAGTAAGGCGCGGTAAGTGCGAAGTGTGAAAGGTAAGGGATAAAACGAAATACAAAGGTTTGTGTGGTTTGGTTAATGCGATGAAGGTAAGTGGTGGGTCCCACCAATATCGCATCGGAAAGGAAATAGCTTTGGTGAAAAGCTTAAGGTTTAAAACAAAAACGTTGCTGGTTGTGAAGCTGCGGGCAAGGACAAGTCAACAGCGATGGTTTTATGAAATTAAAGGCAAAGTGGGCTCACGGTACTCTACTTTTGGATTTTGCGTGAATGCCTTCGGATTTTAAAACTGAAGCTTCATCTTTACCTGCAAAAAAATTCAATGGAGCATGGGCTGCTGCCACTCCTTATTCATGGCGATGATTGGGAGTATTTCCAATAATGCATTATTTTGAAACGTATGTTATGACTATATCAACCTGATGCTAATATTTATGGTTCTACTATTCCATGTATTATAAAATGAAAACCATTTGCAGCATGCCAATGAGCTAGAGATATTATTCATTAATAGCCTACACTATAGACTCAATTGAGGCATCAATATAATTGGGCTCTGGCAATGTAACCTCTAAAGAATAAAGAAATATTCGCAAAGCAAGCAGTCCAATCATTTGTTAATGGATTGGAAATAGAGGACAACAACCACTTCCATTGGCCGGAGATTAACAATCAGTGGCATCATTAACCTCTAATCCTCATCAATTTGAGCTCCAGCTTTCGCTTATCAGTTGGTATTTTTACATATATTTGTAGGCTTTGATGAAATTTTACCATAAATGGAGCACGTTTATGTCCAAAAGAGATAAAAATTCCTATGTAGTTAAACCTTTTACTCCTCTCATGATGTATTTAATATTGTACATATTTTAAATAGAACATATTCAGGATAAGCCTTTTCACGTGAACAAATTTTAATATATTTCTCTTCAAGATGAGATTTTTCAGGTTTGAAGTGTGTCACTTAAGTTTTTAGTCCTCTGTCCTGAGCTGATTTATCCTTTCAAATTCGTCTGATGAAGGGTTTACTTATGCTAAGATTGAAAGCATACATTGGCCTTGCACTTAAAATTGCGCAGATTTTTCCTCCACTATTGGAAATTTCTTTTGATAATGTTTATTGATGTCAGTAAAAACTGCTAACTAAGATGGATTCAACATCTGATCTTCTTCTTTTACGTATGTATATGAAATTTCAAAATTTCATTCTTTCACTGTTATTTTCAGTATTATTTTATCATTTATTTATTTTTAAGTTTCTATTAACATTTTACATTTTTTTTAAAATAGCCCCATTCAGAGTCTGGATTAGAGATTTAAAGTATTTGGTTTTAGAGAGGTACAATACATTCTCCTAATACATTGGATCCTGACATGACCCCATACCCGTTATGCTATAGAGTATATACTAAACAGAAAGCAGGACACTTCACTTCATTTTGCTAGATGGTAATTTCAATAGAGAAATTTTAGAGCAAGTTTGGAAAAATTAGCAATCTTTGAACAACACCTTTGCTATAACCTGTGACACTGTTATTTTCCTTATGAAAACTTCTCCAAGAAGCCATGCCCCTGAAGCCTGAACAGTTGAAATGTGAGATATGTATCCAATAAGTCTAATCTATGTTGTGCAATTCATCTCACTAGCTTCGTTGGTGAGGATTCCAGCCTGGTTTGCAAAGCAGCTGAATATTACTAAGTCCACATGCTACTTGTACTATGAGATGGACCCTTTAACAGCCTCGACACACATAAATGAAATTTCAGATGTCCAAGGTTTGACATAGTCTACGTAGAAAAGGATCAAAACTATGCAAGTTCAAAAAGAAACCAATTATTTCTTTCATGGGTCTTTAAATTACTCCAACCTAGTCCAGAAACAATGCAACATATTAACCTTTTTAGCCTCACAGACGATCTTAATTTTATATATTTGGGTGACAAACCCAATACCCACACTCATATATCCTATATCATGGGGTGTAAGCTTGGGGTATATAGAACACAATCCTCAGCAAGAGCTAGATTATATTGATGAAAGCAACAACAGATGGTTTGACATAGTCTATGTAGAAAAGGATCAAAACTATGCAAGTTCAAAAAGAAACCAGTTATAGATTTGAGACTTCTGCAATGAGTGTTTTGTGTAGAGAAGTTTTCCGGTTTAATTGCATCCATTTTTGTTGATTTCGACGTTTCGAACCCAGCCAATGAGTTTCATCATCAGGAAAAGATCCATGATGAACCTCAATGATGGATCTTTTCGTGATGATGAACCTCATTGGCTGGGTTCGAAACGTCGAAAAGAAACAAATTATTTCTTTCATGGGTCTTTAAATTACTGATGATGAACCTCATTGGCTGGGTTCGAAACGTCGAAAAGAAACCAATTATTTCTTTCATGGGTCTTTAAATTACAGCCAACCTAGCCCAGAAACAATGCAACATATTAACCTTTTTAGCCTCACAGACGATCTTAATTTTATATATTTCGGTGACAAACCCAAGACCCACACGTATATATCCTATATCATGGGGTGTAAGCTTGGGGTATATAGAACACAATCCTCAGCAAGAGTTAGATTATATTGATGAAAGCAACAACAGATGGCCCCAAGATCAAACCCACATTGTTTCCCATTCACTAAATCTAAACAAATATGGATGGAAATTTTGGATGGAACATTTAAAGCTTGATGACCAATGTAACAAGGACCCATTAAGGCATTTTTATTTGAATGGCATATAAAAAATCTTGCATCTGTCCAACCACACCTTACTTTCACAGATTTATTTTCTTCAGAACCAATTCAATCCCTGTTAAACTATCTACAGACTATGAATTGACCAAAACAATTGTGGCAACTATTGGGTGTGGAAATAGTAGAACTTTACTTCATGAGTTTTAATGAAAGACAATGTACATAAGTTCATGTTATGTCCATCAACAAAATGAAGGCTGGCTCCTCTAAGAGGAAAACTTACATTGAAATCATCCTCAATAAAAGAAATCTCCTTCTTTCCCTTCTGTGCAACTCAAAATAAAATAACTAATACATCACCCTTGTTTATATTATTTTTTATATTATGTAATTTAAATTTATAATTTTAACAATTTATTTATTTTGCAAAATGCTAAAATGTCAAATAATTAAAATAAATAATTTAAAATTACAATTTTAATAAATTTTTGTTCTTATAAAATAAATTAGATTTAAATTATATACTTTGTATTATTATGTTACATGCCCTTGAATTTATTTCTTTATTCCAAGATTCATTTTAAATAATAAAAAATTACGATCACATCCTAAATTATATCACAAAAAATAACAAACAATAAGACAATGATGTATTAAAAAAATATTTGAACAATCATATATTTAAAAACGGTGATAGAGCTTATGAGAATTTACTACTATATATCAGCGTATCCATGACGGTTTGGAACTCTGGTAATATTACCATATTTACAGTTTAGATAGGGAATCAATTTTCGAGGTTTTCACTATAATTTTTTTTTTAATTTTATTTGGAGTAGTTTATAATGCGATTTTTTGGAGTTTTTGGTGTTGGAATCTGGTGAAAAAGTTTGAGGTAAAATTTTGTTTTTTTTGTTTGTAAATTCAGTTTAATTTTATTTGGAGTAATTTATAATGCGATTTTTTGGAGTTTTTGGTGTTGGAATCTGGTGAAAAAGTTTGAGGTAAAATTTTGTTTTTTTTGTTTGTAAATTCGGTGGGTCCAGTCCATTTTCTATTTATATTTTTAAAGGCAGGCTACAAAATATAAATGAGAGCAGTTAAACTTGGCTTCAACCTGCCCGCAGAAAACCAGGTCTGTTGGCCATCTATAAGCATGATAAGCAGTCCAAAACTGAAATTGTTTCATCCTCCTAAACTTTTCCTGAGCTGTCTGTTCTATGATTCCTATACTTGCTATCCTAAAGCAGTTAATACTTCTGTTTTTAAACAGTAATATCATCAAAATTTAAAACATCTATGTGTTCATTCGCTCTAAAAAACATACTGCTATATTTCTGAAGAAGACACTGGCGCTGGGTCTTTTGCACTGGTACCCGGCATATCGGTTTGCTGTAGCTGTTGTAAAATCTGTTGAAGGATTTTTTCTATCCTTCCCACCTTATCATCTAGCCTACTAACTTTATCCACCGTCTGGTATTGAGTTATCTTTATGTGCTGTAGTTGGTCTTGAATTTCTAGAATCTGAGCCTGCATGCTTGTCCCCTGCTTGGCTGCTTCTGCTTGGGTATACACTGGATGAAAGCTTTGCGTGGCTTTCGCTATTAAGCATTTTACGATCCAATATGTATGGACAGTCTGATTGAATAGGGTGAGGCGCCCCCGCGTGTTTCGTGGGTCTTGTATGAAGTCCAAAATGTCTGCTTCTGTCTCATTATCCTCTGGTTCTGTTTGGATATCCCTCTCCCATCCTCGAATGACCTGCCTTGTGTTAGAGGAATTACCTATCACATAGGTAGCAGCTAACGTTTCCAAGTGTTCCTGGTTTGTCTTACGTCCCCTTTTCTGCGGGACTGGTTCACCTTGCTCTGGCTGTTTTCCTTTGGCAGCCTCTGTTTTAACTCTTCGTTTGAGGTAAAATTTTGATTTCTGTTATTTAAACTAATTTTTTTTATTGTAAATATAAATTCAGTACCCTAAAAAATTTCTAGGACATTTTGATTGTGCAAGTTATCCATCAAATTTCTGTTTTCAATAATTTTTTTGGCAAATTTTAAAGAAATTAGACCAGAAAAATCCACTAATTTTTTTTTCAAAAAATCACACCAAAAACAACTCCATTTAATTTCAGATATGTAACTGTTTTCAACTTTTGGGATCCAGATTTTCAGAGTATATCCAGATTTTGGAAATAGTTTGCACGATTTACATAATTTGCCCGCTAAGCCACTCGATGTTGATGGGAAGCCCCGTATAATATTTCTTGGGCAGGGCCGGAGTGGAAAACCGAATAAAAAATATTCAATATTAATAAAATGCAACATTAGAAGATTTTAGATTTTATTACGTATTTATGGATTATATAATAGATATAACAGTTTCGATGTGGGAATTTTATATCACAATAAAGTAAGATTATGTAAATCATAATTTGATAGATATATTTATTTTAAAATAAGTATTTAAAATTTTAATTTAATTATTAATAATTATTAAATAAATAATAAAATATTAATTTTCATAAAATATTTTAAGAATAGATTTTAAAAATATTTTTAATAAAATATATAATTATGTTAATAATTAAAAAATAATATACACAATTTCCCTTTACAAACAAAATCCTTATTCTTGTTATTAGTCTTTTTATTTTGTAAACTATATAAAATTATAATAAAAAGTGTTCTTTATTTTCTTAAATTCTTTTTTTATGAAAATCTAAGAAAGTACGCAGGCCATCGGAAAAACATATAACAAAAAAAAACATGCGAAACATACTTAAACAGTCACTTTTGAAAAGACAAACAACTTTAAATGGCCAGCACTGGTCTCATTCAGATCAAAAATTTCTTAGAATTCCACACCGTTTGAATCCAAAAAAATATTAGATAGTTGCTCTGAAAAGGTCGGCTTGCGTCTGAATTCTTCTTGTCCCACACGGTGTTAGTTATTTTGACTTTATTGCGGGTAGCATCTTGTGCATGCAATCAGAGAAGATTCCAAAGTTGTTTTTTGGGTGAATATATAAAATAAGGTGACACAACACCTTTGAACGTGCTCATGAAAGCTTATCCCAATTTCTCATTTTCCACTTGCTGAGTAAGTCCACTATGTGAACCGATGACAATAAAATATAAGATAGATTTAGGTATAGTGTAAGAAGCACTTTATATATTATAGATATTCAGTTAAAATAATTAGAATATTTAGATAATAAATGTTTAAGTAATTTGAGATTTTTATTTTCATTTTTATTTATTTATTTTAAGTGGATTTAAGTGAATGATAAATAATTTTTATATGCTAATTATAATATAAAGATGTAGAGAACATTATATATATATATATATATATATATATATATATATAAAGCTTTCTCTTGGAACAACCTAAAAGAGTTAACACTACCAAACAATTTTTTTTTACATCTAAATGTCTTCCAAGCAGCACACAATTTTTCATTTTCAATTGGTTATAGTCAAGATAGTTCCAGTGAAGATAAACTAGAGATGTATTTTAAAATTTTGATATATGTCAAGAGAAAAATGGATTAAAATAAGTGAACATTGTTTATTTTTTATTAAATGATATACTTATAATATAGTAGGCTCTATATGTGTCCATAGTTTCATGGACAAAAAATTTGTCTAGTCTATAGAAAATTAATGTAGAAAAATAGAGATATATACATATTTTTTTCACAAAAAAAGATATTCTTATGTATTCAATGTCATAACCACTAGGTTTTTGATACCAAACCTATATCTAAAGAAACTAAGTCATCATGCTCATAATATTCTTGCTAGGGAAAAAAATAAATGCAAAAAACCATGTTTGTATTCCAAGCACTAAAAACGTGCATGAATTTTTATTGATAGGAATGTTTACATATTCCTGTCAGTAGGAAAACACAACTAAGAGGGAAATGGTTGAGGTGGGGCTCGTGGTGGGAGTTGTGAAGCGATAGATCGACAGAGGGACATAAAGCCAAATGAGAGAGAGGGCAGGTGGGGAAGAATGAGTGGGTGAGTGGGAGGAAAAGAGGGGGATGAAGTGAGAGTGAGTGAGACTCAAATAGTGAGACAAATAAGGAAAGAGGGTGTGGAGAGAGAGAGAGAGAGAGAGAGAGAGAGAGAGATCTGGATTTATGCAGGAACGCAACAAAATAAACATATTACTATATAGATGCAGCGGAAAAATCACTTCATTTCATTAATATCAAATAACTGAAATTTTCTTACAGACAGAATGAAAATAAACTAGCTAGGGCACTGGTAGCTATCTCTGAGAAGAAATGTGGTAGCTACAGACCTTTGAACTGAGTTACAATGAGGCTCAAGGGCCTATTTATTATTTAGAAACAATGGAAAACCCTAAACATCCAAAACCCTAACTCTAGGAGATGAAGCGCCAAAACTATGGGCCCCATTTGGGTAAATTGGTGTTTCAACTTCCCACGAAAGTATCTTTGGCATATGATCTTTGTTTGATGCGAATCATACCTTGTTAGAAAGATCTAGCCGAGGACTATCCAGTTTTCCCCAAAAACGTCATTTAGGGCTTCAAAACGGATCCAGAAGTTCAGGACCCGAATAACTGCTAAAAATAGTAAATTGTGCCGAAACTGAAAAATTGAAAGAGACAATGGTGGAGCCCCAAGTGGAATAGGCGGGTGACCACCAATATCCACCTGGATCATTCCTCCCCCCTTAGGAAGCAATGGTCCCCATTGCATTAAGTTCCTCCATAAGATGAGGAAACTTCTGCTAAACTTGGTCCCTGATGAACCACTTTCTTTAGTGCAGGAGTTGGCCAGCTTTGACAACCTGATATAGTTGGATATTCTGTTGGCGAGTGTTCTTGATTTGCATGTCCATGATACAATCTGTGGTGGCCTGTTCCATGGAGTTTGGGTTTAACTCTGTTGGTGTGAGTTGTTCTGAAATGTTAGAGGTGTCTAGTAGAGGTCGAAAGTAAGGATGAAGGCGGTCCACATTGAATAATGGGTGCAGACCAAGGAATGGTGGAATACTGAGCTCGAAGGAATTGTTCCCTACAGCCTTGGTGATGGTGTATGGCCCATATCGGAGCGGGCGAAGCTTCGGTGGGGTCCAGTGAGGCGCTCCTTCTACAAAAGTAGCCACACTTTGTCGCTCACCTGGAAGTTGTGTGGCATTCGATGTTCATCATGTCGTTGCTTGTACTTAGCATTAGCTCTGTCGAATATTTCATGAACCTGTTGGCGAATGTGTTGAATGCGCTCGATGAAGTTATTTGCTTTGTCAACTTCCAACTCGACATGAGCCGAATCGACCTCAGTAGTTGCAAATGACATGGCTACGTCAATGGGTTATTGTGGCTGGAATCCCAAGCCCACCTGAAAGTGGTTGTGGTCGATTGAGCTGTGGAAAGCTCGGTTATAATTGTGTTTTACATATGGAAGGCTCTCGTCCCATGTGCGTGGATGCTTGGAATTGTACATGCACAGAATGTGTACAATGATTCTGTTGTCGACCTCTGTCTCACCATCTGTTTGGGGATGGAAAGTTGTGGACTTGGTGAGCTTGGTGTCCAGCATTGACCAGAGGCTAGACCAAAATGTGCTGAGGAACCTGCTATCCCAATCTAATATAATAGACTGTGGGATCCAAAAGTGCACCCACACTCCTTCAAAGAAGAGTTTATCAGTGGCTTTTGCTGTGATATTCTTCTTGCAGGCTGCCATAATGGCCATCTTGGAGAATCTGTCGATGACCACGAAAACAAAGTCATTTCCATGTTTATTAGAAGGTAGGCCTGACATGTAATCCATGGAGATGGATTCCCAAGGTCGACTAGGGGTAGGTAGTGGAGTATATAGGCCTTGCCTCTTGATGGTCGGTTTGGCAATGGCACAAGCAATGCAGGATCTGATGTGCTTGCCGACATCCTTTCGAAGGTTCGGACAGTAAAAATACTTCTGTAGTACTGCTACTGTTTTTATGACCCCAAAATGCCTAGCGACTCGATTGTAGTGTGCTTCCCATATCATCTTGGCACGCTTGGTTGAAGGAACACAAAAGTGTCCCAAGTGACATAAAAGTGCATCTTGGAGGTGAAAATTTGCAACTTGCGTACCCCCCAAGAGTGCCTTGTATGTGTGCCCAAATTCTGGGTCGCTCTCGTAGAGAAGCAGCCAATCAGAAGTCTCATGGCCACAAGAGTTGAGAACGGTGGTGAGCGCCATGATCGGTGGTCGGTTGAGACAATCTGCACCATTATTGGTGCTAACCTTCTTGTACTTGATGTTCAAATGAAATTGTTGCATATATGTGGACCATTTCTGATGGTGATCATTCTGCAACTTCCCTTGTGTCTGTATGAACTGCAGGGGCCGGTGGTCTATGTGGATGATTGTTTCCTTCCCCAAAATGTAATTCTTCCATTATCGACAAGCTTGCACAATGGAATACATTTCTTTGTCATAAGTGGGGTACTTGCGAATTGTGTCAGACAATGTCTCACTGTGATATGCCACTGGATGTCCCTGTTGAGTAAGAATCTCCCTAATAGCATAGTCAGAGGCATCTTTCTCGATCTCAAATGGTTGTTGCAAGTCTGGTAATGTGAGCACTTGGGTAGAATAGATGCGATTTTTCAATTCCATAAACGCCTTCTATTGAGATTCTGACCAAAAGAATTTTTCTCTCGCTCCTCCCTTGGTGACTTCACTCAAGGGCCAAGTGATATGAGAGAATCCCAACATGAACCTATAGTAGAAATTAGCAAGACATAGAAAGCTGCGAAGCTCTGTTATAGTGGTTGGGGCTGGCCAATCCCGAATGACTTGGATCTTGGTTGGATCCACATGGACCCCCCTTTCATCAATAATGTATCCCAGATATTCAACCTAGGTCATGCCAAAAGTGCACTTCTCCAAATTGGCACACAACTTGTGTTGTTGCAGTGCTTGGAGGACTTTTCGGATGTGGTGGAGGTGCTCTTCCCAAGTCTAGCTGAAGATCAGAATGTCATCCAAGTACACCACTAAAAATGAGTTGGTGAATGGCTGCAAGATGTCATCCATCAACCTCATGAAGGTTGTGGCAGCATTCATCAACCCGAAAGGCATGACCAGCCATTTAAAAAGGCCTTCCTTGGCTTTGAAGGAAGTCTTCCACACATCAGAGGGTTCAATTGGTACCTAGTGATACCCAGACTTCAAGTCAATCTTGCTGAAATATTTTTCCCCTTTGAGTTGGTCCAGAAGTTCATCAATCCGTGGGATCGAGTACCTATTCCAAACAATGATCTTTTTCAGCTCTCGATATTTAATACAGAGTCTCCACGTCCCATCCTTCTTCTGTACCAACACGATTGGGCTCCCACAGGGCCATGAACTTAGTCAGATGTGACCTTTCTGTAGTAGCTCCTGAATTTTCCTCTTGATTTCATCGTTCTCTGGAATAGAGCGCCGATAGATTGGTCCATTGGGTAGCGGCACACTTGGGGTCAGATCAATCGGGTGCTTGTCCTCACAGTGCAGAGGAACCCCTGTGGGTGAGGTGAAGATGTCCTCATACTCCTTCACAAACTTTTCCATTTGTTGTTTTCGTGCAGAGGAGCCCTGTCTAGAGGTCGTGGCCATAGTCTTCTTCTTGCCCTAGGGGCGGATCATCAGGAAAAAAATTTCTTGGTTTTTGAAATGAGCATACTACATTATTTTGCAGTAACCAAAGAGATAGCGGCAAGAGGTGGTAACTCTGGTATCCTGTACAACTTATTTTCCAAAGTAACAATAACAGTGCATGGCCGAGACTCATACATAGCATGGCACTTCCACAAGTATGGTTGTCCTAATAATACATTAGAAACATCAATAGGAGAAATGTCATATAATACCTCATCCTTGAAGGGCTTGATGCTATAGGGAAGGCGACACTACTGGCTGACGCGGAGATCTCATCCTTGGTGAAGCCACCCGATGGTGTACAGATGTGGGTGAGCTATGGTCAGCAAGCCCAACCTCTTCACGGCGTCTACTAAAATGAGGTTCTTTTGGCTCCCATTGTCGACAATGAACTGTACCGAGGAGCCCTTTACCCACATCTGGGAGTGGAAGAGACGTTCCTCCTCCTCTACATCTTCTGGTTCCTCCCTCTGGATATCCGCAGTGGCAATAGTGGCGTTGGGCTCTGCATCAATAATCTGTTTCCATTTTTCATTCCCCTTGTGAGGTTCTACTTCAGAGTCAGAGCATGCATCTGACTCAGAAGCCCTCATCTCAGCCACTAGTGACTGCTTGGCCCGACACTCACTTGTGTTGTGAGTGGAGCTCTTATGGAAGTCACACCACTTGCGCGTGTCCTTCTTTCACTTTGCATTGTTTTTCTTTGGTTGTGGCTTTGACAGGTTGTCTTGAGCCACCATGCCTTGGCTCTGTCCTTTATTCTATAGTTTGGGAGCACCTTTCCCTTTTTTTTGATTCGCAGATCCAAAGTCTCGCTTCTTCTGTTTGAATTTCTTCTCAATCTTGGCAGCATACCGATATGTCGTACCAAGCAAGGAGATGTCGAGGAACTCCATTTCCTTCTGAATGTATCTGTGCAGACAACTGCGATACTTTAGCACCAGATGTTTCTCTAAATCTTTGATAACGAACTTTGTGCACAGGGTATGGAACAGATTCATCAGCTCATGCACATCTTGATCCCTTTTTTGTCGCAGCGTGGTCCATTGTATGTACTTGGCCTCATAGCTCCCCACGGGATAATACTGTTCCTTGATGGCATCTCAGAAAGAATTCCAAGTTGGTACGGTTGAGAATAGAGAGGGTTTTGTCTAGTCCTTGTTCTCAGAGTAGGTTTCCCACTAGCCCTTGACATGGGGGGTAGCTTTGAGTAGTGCAAAAATAATCTTCTCCTGGTCGGAAAAGTCATGAACCAAGAAATATCCTTCTAATAGATTCAACCATCTATCTACAACATCTGCATCTATTTGACCCTCAAATATGGGAATGTCAAAATTTACTTGTACCTTAAAAGGAGTCGGACCTCCAGAGTGGCTGCTGGATGCAGATGCGCTGCCAATGGGCAGCCATTGAAGGATCTCGGCAAAGTTATCCATCATCACGTTCCTTTGTTTTTCTAGGGCCTCCTCGAGCAATATTTTGATAGGATCTCCTACTCCCTCATCTTTCTTTTCATCCCCCATGGGTGTTCGTCAGGGTTTGCAAGGCTGATCTTGCAAAGGTTCCACCAGATCGAGCCCTAACTCCTTATACCCCGACCTCGTTGGGCACATGCAAAGAAGGATCGAGAAAAAGCAGACCGCTCTGATAGCACTAATCCATATTTATGCAGGAATGCAATGGAATAAACATATAACCATAAATACAAAGATGCGGAGGAAAAATCACTTCATTTCATTAATATCAAAGAACTGAAATTTGCTTACAGACAGAATGGAAATAAACTAGCTAGGGCGCTAGTAGCTATCTCTGAGAAGAGATGTGGCGGCTACAAGCCTATGAAATGAGTTACAATGACGCTCGAGGGCCGATTTATTATTTATAAACAATGGAAAACCCTAAACATCCAAAACCCTAACCCTAGCAGATGAAGCGCCAAAACTATGGGCCCCGTTTGGGTAAATTGGTGTTTCAACTTTCCAGGGATGTAACTTTGGCATACGATCTCTGTTTGATGCAAATCATACCTCGTTAGAAATATCTATCCAAGGCCTACAAATTCTGAGTGAGAAACATTGGTCTATGGGCCCATGTTCCTCCCGGTTTTCCCAAAAAATGTCGTTTAGGGCCTCAAAATGCTTCTGGAAGTTCAGGACCCGAAAAACTGCTAAAAATAGTAAGTTGTGCTGAAAATGAAAAAATGAAAGAGACAATGGTGGGGCCCCAAGTGGAATAGGTGGGTGACCACCAATATCCATCTGGATCAGAGAGAGAGTTGGATGGGGGTTTTAATCAAGGAGAGAATAACAAAGGATGGGAGAGAAAGAGGGAGATAGTGGGGGATGAGACAGGCAGAATTAAAGATAGAGAGATGTTGGGGTGAGAGTGGGGAGATAATGAGAGAGGAAGGGAGATGGAGACAAAGCTATATTGTAGAGAGAGAGGGGTGGGGAATGAGGGAGGGAGGGAGGGATAGGTGGAGAGAGAGAGAGAGAGAGAGAGTTAGCTATAAAGAGGGAGGGATATATAAATATAAAAATGGGGAGAAAGGATGGATGGAGGGAGAAAGGTGTAAAGAGACACGGAGAGATATTGAGAAAGAGATGGAGTGAGGGAAGAATGTGTGTGTGTGTGTGTGTGTGTGAGAGAGAGAGAGAGAGAGATAGACTTGAATGGGGAAGAGACAGGGGTAAAGAGAGAGATATAGAGAAGAAGAAAGAATGGTGGAGGTGTGTTAGTAGACCAACCAACTCCCCTCTCATTTTCAATATTATATGGGCCCCTCTCTTTTTATTGTCATTTTTCTTTTATTTTTATAGTTATTATTTGGACTATGGATTAAAAACTAGACTTTATTAAGACATTCTCTTTGTGATTGCCATATGGTTCTAATAAATATTTGAATCTTGTATCATTTTGTTGGAATTTCATCATCTATTTCAATTCTGTAACAGATAGTACCCTATGCTTCTAAGCTATATCTATGTGGTTACAAGTCTTAAAATACCTAAATAGTTACTTGATATGGGAATCCCTATTCTGGTTTGAGTATATATATTTCCATTTTATTATTTTGTGTAAATATTGTTTATGTTACATTTCAATAGGTTTTGTGAATTTTTATTGGGTCTCTTTCTATCTTGCAATACAACGATATGATGACCATGTGATGAAATGTCCTATTTCATAAATGTAATGGTATCTGTTGTTTCTAAAATTTATTGGTTATGTTTAATATATATAATTTGAATTATATGGTTATGATAAATGGTTTAAATACTTTATCTTTTGAACCTTGTCACCCTGTCATATTATTAATTAATGATAAATATTTCAATCAACCCACCAACCTTTAACCGTGGTCTTATTTCCATCACAATTATTGATATAACGTCAACTTCTCTGCACCATCAAGTGCAATGATAAAACTTCTCAATCCATTGTATTATGAAACAATAGGTACCAAAGTTAATATTATTCAAGAATATTTATCTGTTGTGTAACCAACTCCAAAAATAGAAGAAATGAGATATCAACGCCTTAGAAATAAGCCACTTCGAGGGGGCAACCTCCAATACATTACATGAATGATCAATTCTTGGATGATAAAATTTACAAAACCTCCTTTCTATATATAGGAGTCCATGGGGCCATAATGTAATCCTAGTGGGCCACAATGTAATCCTAGCCGACCTAACAATAATAATTTAAGGGCACAATAATAACAAAATGGGGGTTACAGGGGTACAATAATAACAATAAGGGGGGCTACACTAACATAATAAGGGCTATACTATTAATATAGGGACTTAACATGCCCCTCTCCTTCAAACAAGTGTTGTCCTCAACGCTTGATTATTTCTTGATGCTTCTGTATAAAATTATCATCCTCCCATGTGAAATATTTTACAGGAAAGTTCTTCCACTTGCTGAGATACTCTGAAATTGATCGTACTTGTCGAGTTCTTGTTTCTATGACTGCTTCATAACTTCTTTCGATGTGATGTTGATCTTCCCGTTGTTTCATTAGATTCTGCACCAAAGTTGGGTTATCCTTTGAGAGTTGGAGAACTTGTTGTTGATGCTCGATGTGATCTTCCACTAATTTATCATCCATATTTTCTATTATTTGATCCTTCAAACCATCCAAATTAGCCTCCATTTCTGCTTTTAAACCATCAATTTCATCTTCAATTTCTCTTCGTAAGATCGAAACTTGTTGTACTTGGTACCGTAATTTTGATATCTCATCCTGCAATTCTTCCTCTTCATGTGTCATAGTATAGATTTCTGAGGGCTTAATGGGTGTCAAATTCTCTTTAGAAGGCATTTCAGAACCCAATACTGAAATATATGCTCAATAGGCCCTTGGAATCACTTCAAACCGATTTTTCAAACAAGACTTATGCAATTCGGGAAAAACAATACACACCTTTTACTTGCTTTTGAGGAGCTCGATATTGAAATTGGATTATCTCTGTAATTGAAAATCTTCAATATTTTAAATTCAACCCTGCAGTAGCCCTTTGAAGCTTCTTTCAAATGCCACAGGTCTGACCTAATTTGGATTCTCCAAGACAAAGTTGTGTCCAATCTCCCACAATGACCTAATTTTGGACTAGTTCAGTAGAGCGAACTTGTACGACTTGCCACGTGTCACTGTTTCATCCTCTGTCCCTGAAATTTATATAAAAGAAACTACAGTCCGTGCACTTGCGACCAATTTTTACGGCACTCCAATCCGATCCCCAGAGAGAGAGTTATTGAACTTTTCCCACTATCACCTCTTTGAGATGAAATTCAGGAGCCTGAAAAAGCACTACCTTCCACAGATCATATCTCCAAAAATATTGCAAACCAAGCTCTGAAATTTTTTGAAGAATTTCCTCAGGATTTTAGCTTCGTACCATATGAGTTTCAGATTCTGAAACTTCGTAGAAAAAAATTTATAGCGAAAATTCCACGATGACCTGTTTGGAGCAGCGAAACCCTAGAATCCAAAGCTCTGATACCAAATGTTGTGTAACCAACTCCAAAAATAGAAGAAATGAGATATCAACACCTTAGAAATAAGCCACTTCGAGGGGGAAACCTCCAATACATTACATGAATGATCAATTCTTGGATGATACAATTTACAAAACCTCCTTTCTATATATAGGAGTCCATGGGGCCATAATGTAATCCTAGTGGGGCCACAATGTAATCCTAGCCGACCTAACAATAATAATTTAAGGGCACAATAATAACAATATGGGGGTTACAAGAGTACAATAATAACAATAAGGGGGGCTACACTAACATAATAAGGGGCTATACTATTAATATAGGGACTTAACATTATATTGATTAAATATTATTGATAATTGATGATATGGCGGGACACATATGATACATCAAATACAATTCTTGCCACCTATTAGAGACATTCACTTTGGTCACATTTTCACAATTATTTCTTGGTAATTCTTACTTTGCTGGCCCTCAAACTTGCAACTTAAGGTTTCTTTTGTTAAGGCCAAACCTAACCCCTTTAATAATGTAATAGGCCCAAGGGGTTCCGTAAGATCCATGATTAGTTAGTTTAATAAATAAATCATGTAAGCAATTAACCACATTAATGATGATTGTAAGTGGTTGACCCACACTATGAAAAAGTGACCACAATCAGTTATAGTTTGCCATAACTAACAAATAAAGTGGTTAACCTGCATTATGGAAGGGACCATGAGTAGTTAGGTTTTTGGATCTCATGAAACTATATATAGTCGAAGATAGTATGGGAGTCTTATCTTGTGTTGTTGTAATTAAGATCTGCTCTACTAGAGGTTGCCCCCTTGAATAGGAAGGTGAAAAATATTGCTACTGATATTAATAGAATATTTCAATTTTATATCATCGCATTGCGTTATTTTATGTGTTACCTCTAGTATATTTTTCACTTCTGATATTTTATGCAAGTTAAGCATACTAAAAGTGGTAGCATAACACTTTCCCGAGCTAGTTGCACCACCAATTTTAGCAAAACAAATATTTAGGCAAGAGGCATGTTTTGACTTCTTTAAACTAGAGAGATTTTTCATTACGCACATCAAAAGGTGGTTGGGGAAGCACACAGACATGAAATACATCAAATCTATTGGACTCCCTTGTAACCCTTGTTGGTACCCCTTTGAGTAGTAGCACATCAAACAATGCATGTACACAGACTTTTATTCCATGTATTTATAGTATATCAAAAGTCCCCCTAAGTTACCCCAAAAAAAAACTTAGATAAGACATTGGTCATCTTGCTACTACAATACACCGAGAACAACACTTAGGGAAATTATTTGCATGTACCAAGGGTAGTCAGGCAGTACGAATGAGGGCACGATCGATCCGCTTTACTTCATGATCTAAAATATTGTGTTGAGTACTACTTTTAGACCCATACCATATATCATGATCTATAGTGTGTGACACTCCTTCGTGTCATAGTTCCCTCACTTCTTGTTGTTGGTCATCACATTCCTACACATTTTTCAGTATTTAGAAGTTGGGGTTTTTTCTGCTGCAATATTGAGAAATTGTGATAGATAAATTCATACACATTTTGTTGTGTCCAAAATTTGGGATTTCTTTCGCCGCAGTATTAATCAGTTGGGACCACCAAATTCCTACACATTATGTAGTATCAAAATTTTGGGTTTTTATCTCCCGCAGTATTTATGAGCTCAGAGTAATACTCTTATTAGAGTATAAAAAAATGTCTGATGGTCCCAAAATTCTACTTAAAAGAGTTTTATACCATAGGATCCAGGACGACAAGATGATCACAGTGATACCATTCTCCAGTAAGCGACTATTTTTTCTGCAATCCCATTTTTTTTACAAGTGCTTTCAAGTGACCTACATCAACATAATCCTTGTGTCACACCCATTGTAACCATACTAATTGTAAGTAATCCAAAATTTTGACCTGGAAAATTGTATGGTAACTACGAGTGCGCAAGCTATGGAAAAATTCAAGAAAAAAAAGTGGCAGACCTAGAGGAAAGCATCACCACCAGTGTCCAAGATGCAATTGAAAGGGCCCTGGAACCATTACAATAATTCATCAAGGCTAAAGACCCTGTTGTCGCACATATTGTCAAGGCACCGCGACAATGCCTCAGATTGGGTGCTGTCACTCTTATCCCCAATCTCTCTATTTAAGCTGTCTCCTTGCAAGCTAAGGGAGGTAGACCCTATTATAAATGAGAATGACAAATCTAGGAGACACAGCTAAAACATCAAATACTTGATAGAATGAACGAGATTCCACAGATCTAAATTAGATTTCACATTTAAAACTAGTGCCTTATGGAGTGAAATAAAATCCCGTTATGCAATTATAAACAAGTAAGTGACGATCAACTGTTGCTTATTAAAACACGATTGATCACAGTGATATTTACCTGAAAATTCCACAACCATGAATAACATTAACATGAGAATGCCAGATGCTTAAAATATTTCCGAAATTAAGATGTTCCAATATGACGCAGTTCGAAAATTAAAGTACTCCACAGTCAATATTCAGATAAAAATTTGAAGCTCATTTGACTACAGAAAAATTGAATTTTTTTATTTTTTTAATTATTTTTGTATTTCCTAGATTTTTAGAATTTTTGGAATTTTTTATTTTTTTATTATTTTTTATATTAAATCTAAATCTAAATTAAAACCAAAAAAATTAAAACTAAAACTCAAACTATGCTAAGGTTAAAATCTAGCTAATTTAAAACTAAGTTAGAATTAGGCTAAAATTAAAATAAATCTAAAACTAAAATTAAACTAAGACAATTAAAAAATGAAAATTTAAATCCTAACTCTAAGCCTACTCTAAAGCTAAACTAAAATCTAAAATTAAACTAACAATGAAATTAAAACAAAAAAAATCTAATTAAAATTACAAACTATGACCAATCGTAAACTAAACCAAAAAAATCAAATTTAAAATCCCATGCTAAACTCATGCTATTATTAAAATCTAAAAACGAAGATCTAATTAAAAACTATAACTATAACTAAAAACGGAAATAAAATTTAAAGCATCTAAAACCTACGTTAACAAAAAAAAGGAACCCCAATAAAATTTAACGCTATGAAAACGCACGGGCTTCTGAGTTTTAATGATGTGTATGTGTTGGTTTGTTTTCTGCAGGTCGACTGATCGACGGAGAAGGACGAGGCTTCGACGGAGCAAATGGACGTAAGGGCGGATATGCAGGCAGAGCAGATAGGGAACGACGGCGAGGGAACAAAGAGCTCAACAGTGGAGGAGAAAAAGTCGAGGGCAGAGAGAGAACGGGGTCAATGAAAATTAATGTTTTGTGTTGCAGGTGGGTGACGGAGCTGGAGTGCGAGAGAAGTTTCGAATTGCAGATCAGTTGGACGGAGGCTTAATGCAAGTCGAGGGCATATAATAAAGGATTGGATAGGAAGGTAGAGGGATTAATGCAAATTGATGGGAGAGGAAGGGTCGAATTTATTATCTGATGAAGGACGGATTTGCAGGAAGAGGGTTGAAAACGATAAAGAGAGGATGGCATGCAAGCATCAAGTGAAGGTTCGAACAACGGCTAAGTAAGGTAGCTTGGACAGCAATGAGGGGATGGCTTGCTTCACAGAGATGGATGGAACATATGAGCAAAGGCAGAAAAAATTTGATAAACCCAGTACACAAATGTCTCCCAGCAAACTTAGAATTTCCTTCAATTTGCGCTCCGATTTTTATGCTCCTTTAAACCAAAATAATGCTCAGATTTGTCCACAGTAGGAGTTTGAGGCCGGATCTGGCCTTTGGAGGCTAGATCTGCCTTAGATCTTAAAAAAAATTCTGATTTAAACCATGGACCTGCAAGAAATCAGCTGGATCTGAAGATACACACCAAGAAAAGATCAAACACCTAAAGAAAATTTACAAATTTACAACTAGTTTACAGATTTAAAACCCTCATTGCCAGATTTAAAACATTTTAGCACAGTTTAGAAATTAAAATTTTTAAATGAGAGGCACAAGCCCTTGAAACCCTGCAAAATCACAAATATCGTAAGATAGACCTGGAATTTAACAAATAAAGAGCTTATCAGATTTATGTTTATTGAGAGTCGGCTGGTCCAACCGAAGACTTCCCTAGATGCCCAATTTTTAAAAAAAAATTCCCTGCACACTTAGTTCTAAATCTTAGATCGATAGAGATTTAAGAAAAAAACATGAGACCTTTGCAGAAAAATCAGAATGTTATTTTATAAACCCAGAAAACTGCACAAGATACCTGTATGCATATTAATCCATGAAGGCCATCAATCATAGAATACAAGAAACAAAGTAGCAGAGTTTAGAGACAATTCACCACATAGATCTGAGAAGGAACATCCAGATTTGTAACTCCGAAGTCTTTATGCTTTATTCCTCAAAAAATTTACAAGAGCTTCTAAGAACAAGTGCACAATCCTAAGATCGGATGACTCAAGAATGAGAAAGACCTCTAAATTTATAGGACAAGATCTCTAACGACTAGTTTGGATGATTCTTGTCAAAATAATCTCAGTCGTTCAAAAGATTTAATCATCTTTTAATCCGGAACATTGAAATTAAAATTTTGGGAAAAAACGAATTTATCATTTAATTCAATTTTAATTAACTCAAAAATACTATTTTTGAGTTAATTACCTCAAAATTTTGACTTTGACTTAACCACCAAGGCCCAAGGGTCCAAAATTTCTTAAAATTATCAATATTCCCTTGGCTTGGGGCTTTCAAAATCATTTTCCAAGGACCCACAAATTTTGCCTTTAAAGATTTAATCCTAACTAAGGACCCTAAATTAATTAAATTTCTCGTTTAAGATTTTATTAATTAATTGACCAGAAAATTTAATTAATTGACTGAGAGGGGATTATAATTACTTTTCCAACCCTATTTTACATGAGATAATACATTTACATACATGAAGGGGGAATACCCATTTGTATAGTCCCTCAAATAAATACCCAATTCTATGACTCAAAATATGATCTAGTAGACCAAGTAGCTCAAACTACTTTTACAAGGACTCGATAAAAAACACTAGGACTCACTTAGCATGTTGATGACAAAATCCACCCTAGCTTTGGGGTGAGGCAGGAGGGAAAAACTCTGCCGATCACTTACGTGAATCAGTGAGACAAAAAACCTCCTAGGATAGAGATCATCAACAACATACTAGGCTTACCTAGGTTGTTACATACATTGACGGTCTTACTTAGATCATTTACATCATAACATGCAGAATGGGTTTACATCATTTGCAAAACTGTCGACTGATGATGGAATCTGAATGGCGCAACCACGTCGAACATGAAGAATCCCATTTGAAAAAATGGGGGTGTACTGCTATGGGGTAGTTGACAAAGTGCGGTCAACAGACCCCATTGGGGAGGGGAACCATGTTGGTGTGCACCTAGAAGGAGAATATTTCTATAATCGATATGCGGGGTATCATCGTTTCCACAAAGGTCACAAATATTCCTACAAGAATGCACCCAAGATTGACATACACACATTTGACAGCTCTAACCCAGTATTGTGGGTGGCACAAATGGAAAAATATTTTCACCTGAACAATATCTGGAATGTTGAAACGAACTACATGTGGGATCTCTTTACTTGGAACAAGAACGCTGGTAGTGGTGGCAATGGCATCAGAAATGCTACACGATAAATTCAACTTGGAATATGTTCTCTAAAGCCATTTGTACCTGTTTTGACAAGGACTCTCACTTTTTAGGTCACCTCATGAAGCTCAAACAATATCGTATAGTACAAGTCTTCATTACAGCATTTGAACACCTAGCCATTCAGACTGAGGGCCTAGGGGACACCTTCTTTATGGAATATTTCATCAATGGCCTCAAGGAAGCCATCCAGCCATATGTTAGAATGCATTAACCCACTACTTTTTTAGAAGCTTGAAAACAAGATTTATATGCAGAAGTGGCTATTAATGCCCAATTCAATCGTCCTTCATTCAGATCAAAGGCTCGTCCCACCTCTATTAGTGGCCCATCCCAAACCCACAAGGTTCAAAAGTTGTCGCCAATGGAAATGGCCAAAAGGAGAAGACAAAGACTGTGTTACTATGTGATGACAAATATTCATGAGGACACAAATGCAACGAACAAAAGTTCTTCCATATTGACGCTACTAAAAACAGCGAATCTGAGGAAGTCTCTCTAGCTAACATGCCTCAGGTGGAGGATGCGAATTATCAAATGGCCACTGAAGAAGTAAAAAATACTACACTAATACGAAATGAGCATCCATGCATTAGGAAACATTTCTTCTCCACAAATGCTTAAAATTGGAGGCTTTATTAAGCATAGGCTAGTGGTGGTGTTGATTCACAATGAAAACACGCGTTTAATTTTGTCCATAAGTGAGTAGTCGAGGTCCTTCATTATTTTATGAGGGTAGTATCCAATATTCAAATACTTATAGCTGATTGAGGGAATAAACCATGAAATGCAAAAGACATTGCGAAAACATTAAAATTCAAATTAAAGATTACCACCTTAAAACCCATATATTTTCCATTAAAATAAAAAGCTATGACATAAACCACATTACAATAAACTCCCAGGAGTTATTTATGAACTTCAAAATAATTCTTTTTTTTTTAAATTAAAAAGTTAACTAATTTAATTTTAAAAATAAAAAAATAAATATATTTAATAAAAATATTAAAAATTAAAAAATAAATTGTAAAGAAAATAAACATCATAATAATATAAATTTATTAAAATAAATATATTAATATTTTTTCATTAACATTTAACTAAGTTATTCAAACTACATGTGATTTTATATACATAATAGTCTTCTTCTCTCAATTGTCTTGTTATTTCATTCTTAATTTACATCATTTGGTTTTTTAAAATAATAATATTTACTATTTTATAAGAAAATTAATAAATTTATGATAAAAAATAATTTAACATTTTATTTTACTATACTTATTTTTTTAATATCAAATTATTTAATTTTAATCCAATATTATTAACAATTCTATTTAATCTCAAATAATCACAATAATTCCTTCAGCACCTAGATCAACGAGTAACTTTGAATATTAAATTATTTAATTTGAATAAATAATTATTAATAAACTTATTAATTATTAGATAATGTATTTCTGGATGGTAGATTTGTTGGCCATAAAATATCTTATTAAGGTACTTTCTCTAAATTGACTAACCATGTGAGTTAGGTTAAAGGTTAAATTGAATATGCCTAAAAATTATAGTAGTAATTTATAGCCTAGAAACATAATATATAATAATATTTCACCTGTTTCAATCTTTAGTAAAAACATTTCTTTAAATTGTATACTCTAACTATGGTAGTAGAATATATTTATATATTTATTTTAAATAATAAAATATTACAATTTCAAACACTTTAAATTTTTAATATAAACCTTCAAATATTAATAACATTCAGATATTAATATATGAACGTAAACATTTAAACAATGATATATTAAAAATAAATGACAGAGCAGCATATAATAACGGTTTTGAACTTAGAATTATAATATTTACAGTTTAGATGCGGAATCAATTCCCGAGGTTCCGGAGACGTCGAAGGCCACAAACAACCCTGCCGTGCCACTGTGGAATGAATGGTCCACTTTGGCACGCATAAAGTTGTTGGTAATATTTCCATACTCGTCCCGCCTCTTTTATCTTCTGGCCGCTAGGGTTTCGCACAGAATCCAGAACCTATATGAATTAGGCTTCCGTACAATAGTTTTGATAACTAAAACCCTAAAATTGAATTATCACAATAATATTGTCTTGGAGTAAACTTAAATTTACATTTACATATTGCTATAATATCTTAACATAATATTATTTTTTGATTTTTTGATTAAAATTCGTAGAGATTAAATTTCTTCGATAAATTAAAGGTTGTATAAATTAAATAATTATTTAATATTAATAAATATTAATCCATAATAATAAATATTAAAACATTTTTGTTAAATATAAAAAATACCTAAATCATAATTTTATTTTACATTATTATTATTATTTATAAAAAAAATCATAAAAATTAAACATATATACATTCAAACAACATACATTATTATTGTTATTTATAAAAAAATTAATATAAAAATTAAACATATATATATATATATATATATATATATATATATATATATATATATATTCAAAATAGCATGTTACAAATTAACTAAAAGGAATTAGCCTATATTTATCATAAAAATACTTAAATAAAAAAATTATTAATTTATTTTTATCATGAAAATTCTTAAAATGAAAATAACTAACAAAATCAAACCAACCATTTTGAAAGCAACTATTCAATATTTTTTTATTTTTCTTTTCAAAAGTGAAGGGTGAAGATATTTCTTATAGTATGATTAGCATGCCTTGTTTGTGAGGTAGAGAGTAATAACACAGATAATATGTTAGGTAGCTTGGATTGTGTTTTGAGATTTTTTTAAACTAGCAATTGCACCACATGTTGCAAAGGAAACATCGTAAGGTTGTGGTATAGGAAAGAAGAGGTAGTAGGAACTTTCTCGGCTCAAACTGATCCTCTAGAATAAGGGGTGGAGAATTATGTTTACTGGACGTCAAATCAAAATATCCATATTGGGTAATTGATGTGGAACAACTTCTTTGTTATTAATTACATGTAAGATGTGTTTTTTCATAATGGATGAGACATTTTGGCCAAAGTACTCCAGACCTCTATATGACGAAATCTGCATGTTTCTTTTTTTTTTTTTGCATGAAGGACGCACTCGATTTTTATGACCAAGTTGGGAAGTCTTCACCCTTCCATGAAATTATTTGCTTCTATCACATTCACAATGTTTAATTCCTCTGATACTACTCCTAGAACTCTGACTCTGCTCTACAGCTAGAATTATTTAATGGAATAAAAACTTATCACTATGACATGATGTACTTCATAAGAGATTACTAAGAAGCTTAAGTATGGTAAATTCACCTTCACCTATCATTTGAACATAGAGCATAGAGTTATCTTAATTCCTCTTTGAACGACCAATATTCCACTTCTTTGGAACTTTTCACCTCAGTCAGAATAGAAAACATCATGAAGACCCAAAAGTAAGAAGAAAAAAATCAGCTCATAATCAGGGAATCTAAGGACTTCTTTAAGGATCATAATTCAAGACTTTAGTGCCTTTTAAAGATCATTTATTTTCCCATAAAATAAAAAGAAGCAATCAAATTTTGTAGTGACAAGAATGGGAACAAATTTTAAATGTAATAATTCACTTCCCTAGTGATAATATATATATTTTTTGAAATGAAATTATTTTCCCGATCTTTTAAATAATAGATTCCTCCCCAAGTGACCCTTTAGAGATTATTTTTTTTCAACTGATTGCAATAGGTAAGTTTCCTTTGTCTAGTATTTTTTGATTCATTGAATTTAAGGGCAGAGGTAAAGATACTACTAGACAAAAAAGAGAAGAGTGACAATCTCTTCTGATTTTCTCATGTGGGCCTTCTTCATTTGATGAGGTAGTAGGAACTTTCTCCTCTAGAATAAGCGGTGGAGAATTATTTTGAGTGAACTACTACTAATGTAAATTTGACTCCTCCTTACAATTGGATTGTTTCTCTTCTCATAACTCTATCTCACGTTATAATTCTAGCTTTCTCTTGGTTATGAATAAATTGTCTCTATATCACTATTGTCTATCTCTTTTTGAGTGCTTGCTTGAATCAGTGAGATAATGTAGCTCATCTGGATTCCAAAATCCTTGAGTAACCAATTTTCTAATTATTCCTCTTCTTTTTTTAATTCTGCTATTTGGTTCTTCATAACCATGTTAACGTCATTTCCTTCTAAAGAATCGTACATTCTTGATAAGTATCCATTGTCCTGCTTTTCTTCTTCCATATACTTCAGATCTAAATGAATGGAGCATGAGATAAGGTTCGTGACATTTTCCAAATTCCTAGATTTTTCATTGCACTTCTAATGTGTATCACAGAAAATGGATTCCATACATTCAACGTTATGCCTTTTTAGGGCTTGTTGTAAGGTTGGAAGCTTCTCTTCACCATTTCTCCTTTCTTATGTATCCTTCAATTTGATACAAATAATTTTTATCGGCCCCTTTAAAGGTAAATTTAGTGTTATTTAAGAAGCGAGAATTATGAACATTCATCATTATTGCTCAAGACAAATCATGTCCTCTAGCCTTGTCAACATCGTTTCCTTCTAAGGAGTCATACATTATTGATAAGTACCCATTGTCCTGCTTTTCTTCTTGCATATACTTCAGACCTAAATCAATGGAACATCAGATAAGGTTCGTGAGGTTTTCCAAGTTCCAAGATTTTTCATTGCACTTCTCATGTGTATCAGGGAAAATGGATTCCATACATTGAACATTCATCATTATTGCTCAAGATAAATCATTTCCTCTGAAATAATTTAGAAATTTAAGAAATATCCCATATTTTAAAACATTTTATTATTAATATATTTTTTTATATATTAAGAAATAATAGTCATGAATTATAAAACAGTTGTAACATAAATAATATAAAAAAAAAACATGTATTTTTGGAATAATAAAATAGTTGTAACAAAAATAATATAGAACCAGAAAAACTATGTATATTTGGATGTATGAAAATTTAGATACATTTTATTAAGTAAAATTTTAAAAGAATAATGGTTATAAACATTTAAAAATAAATTTATTAAATAATTAGTTTAGATCCAGAGTTAAACTTGATTTAGGCCATCTTAGTTTCCCCTATAAAGAAACTACATTCCACATGAATACCATGGGTTGTATTTATAGTTTATCATTATTTTATTTTATATTTTTATCTTTTATTGAAAAACTATGTATATGTATATTTGGATGTATGAAAATTTAGATACATTTTATTCAGTAAAATTTTAAAAGAATAATGGTTATAAACATTTAAAAATAATTTTATTAAATAATTAGTTTAGATCCAAAGTTATGATTGACTTAGGCCATCTTAGTTCCCTCTATAAAGAAACTACATTCCACATGAATACCATGGGTCAATACCATGGGCGGTATTTATAGTTTATCATTATTTTATTTTATATTTTGACCTAGTTAAAATGTTCATTACTTTATGTCAATATTTTTATTTAATAAAATAACATTATAAAAAACATTTATAAAAATATTTACTTGATATAATGGCCTAAAATATTTCAATAGTCTAACATTTGATCCAATGGCTCAAACATGGACACAGTGGAAGCTAAGAGAATTGTTTTCAAATAGTAACGCCTTACGAGGTAAATATCAACTAACTAGTAATTGCACCATATGTTTCAAAAGAAATTCCCTAAGGCAATAGCATAGGCAAGAGTAGCCTAGAATAAAGTTGTTGCAGAGAAGGAACCATCGTGAAGGAATGAAAGGAAAATTTTGCTTACATGGAAGCAGGTAGTGGAGGTTTCAAAGATATTGATTATAAGAGTTAACAACCAGAAAATTTTGTTATAGATATTGAATTAGGAAATTGTGGGTGAAAACATATATGTAAACCAACATAATGAAATAAGTTGTTGCAGAGAAGGAGTCATTGTGAAGGAATGAAAGGAAAATATTTCTTCCATGGAAGCAGGTCGTGGAGGTTTCAAAGATATTGATTGTAAGAGTTATCAACCAGAAAATTTTGTTATAGATATTGAAATAGACAATTGTGGGTGAAAACATATATGTAAAACAACATAATCTGTTCACATATACAAAAATTTTGTTATAGATATTGAAATAGGAAATTGGGGTGAAAATCCTTTGGTGATTAATAATCCTCTGCATGAAATGAGCATGTAACTCAAATAAGATATTTTAAATACAGTCAAGTACAATCTATCTAGAATAGATGTAAATAAAGAGAATTTTTATTAATAGAAAGATATTTTAAGTCCATCTACATATCTGAGCCCCAATTCCATGCTTGTCAGAAATTGTATATGAAGAACAATAGTCTTGGTATACAAGAGAGTGAATGTCATTTTAATATGGAGAAATTTTTGGAAGGAGATATTGTTATTCATGTTATGGTTTATTTTCTAAACTCCAAACTTGGTTTAGTCTTTCTCTATATACATAAGAAAAAAAAAATACAAAGTAATTTCACAAAATTAAGTTATAGTTTTATATTTTATAATTACAAATATAGTTTCTTATTAAAATATTTTACACACATCTATTCATTCAAATAAATTATATTTTACATATGCTTTATCATATTATTTGATTACAAAATTATTGTACTCCCTACTAATTAAAACAACTTTACCTACAACAAGAGCGTACCACACGTAGAAAAACATGGACATTAATAAGAAGTTGCAAGAAATTGTCTTTGATGATAATTTTCTAGATAATATAGAATCAACTAAAATTTAAGAAATAAGGCTACTAATTCATGAATGAACATATCGAGATAAAGTAAATTGGGTGATCAAAAATCGTTTTCAAGGTATTTCTATCATAGCACAACCTTAACTCTTAAATATATTTTGAAAGCACAAATATCTAAGAAATATAGTTCAATTATTGGGCTAAAATAATTGAATGCCAAATTGAAAGAACTTGAAATAGATGTGGATGTACCTGGAAATGATGAGGAAATGAGAGATGTAGAGGAACTTGTCAATAAGAATATTGACCACACAAATGAAGTCACCCTTTTAATATTTTAATTTTTTTCAATGTAAATGTCAAGTTCAAATTAAAAAATTAAAAATTTATATATTTTTATGTAAGGAAAACATCTTACCTACAACAAGATCGTACCACACGTAGAAAAACATGGACATTAATTAGAAGTTGCAAGAAATTGTCTTTGATGATAATTTTCTAGATAATATAGAATCAACTAAAATTGAAGAAATAAGGTCACTAATTCATGAATGAACATATCAAGATAAAGTAAATTAGGTGATCAAAAATCTTTTTCAAGGTATATCTATCATAGCACAAGCTTAACTCTTAAATATATTTTGAAAGAACAAATATCTAAGAAATATAGTTCAATTATTGGGCTAAAATTATGTAGTGAAAAGCTTTGTTTAAAATTTCAGAATAAAAAGTTGAGTAAGTTTTACATCATATAATGTGAAATTAGTTTATGATTATAAAGTAGAAAACATGTAAGTTTTTTAGCCACAATTAGGTAATTAAAGATATGTATATAGTATTTTTTTTTAAGAGAAGAAATTTGATATTCATTAACAAAAAAAAATTCTAAAGAGTATGTATGTAGTTACAAACTGTTATTACAAACTATTATAGTTAAGTAATTAAAGGTATATTTAGTGTTAATTAGGAAATGGAAATTATGAACATTCATCATTATTGCTCACCCTGTGAAATAATTTGGAAATTTTAAAAAATATCACATTTAAAAAAAATCATTATTAATTTAATTTTTTATATATTAAGAAATACTACTCATGAATAATAAAACAATTGTAACAAAAATAATATATAACAAAAAAAAACATGTATTTTTACAATAATAAAATAGGTGTAAGAAAAATAATATAGAACAAGAAAAAACGAGAAAAACTGTGTATATTTGGATATATGAAACTTTATATACATTTTATTAAGTAAAATTTTAAAAGAATAATGGTTATAAACAATTAGAAATAATTTTATTAAATAGTTAGTTTAGATATATATTAATTATGCGAGGGATCAATTCTCTTTTCACTCTAAAAGAGGTTTGCATATCAAGACATTTGATCCCTCTTGGCTCTTGGTAGATCCAGGGTTAAGATTGATCTAGGCCATCTTAATTCCCCCCTTTAAATAAACTATATTCCACATGAATACCATGGATCAATACCATTGGTTATTTTTATAGTTTATTATTATTTTATTTTATTACCTAAATTCAATTTAACTTATTAAAACATATATAAAACTATTTACATTTACATATAAAAATATAACAAATTTTTAATAACAATATTTTAACTTAAAAGTCACCAAAACCTAAATGAAATCTAACTTATTAAAAAGAAAAAAAATAACATTATAAAAAATATATATATAAATATTTACTTGTGGATCTAATGGCCTAAAACATTTCAATCATCTAACATTTGATCCAATGGCTCATACATGGACAAAATGGCAGCTAGGGTAGTTGTTTTCAAATAAGAATGCCTTATGACATAAAAATAATATAGAACAAGAAAAAACGAGAAAAACTGTGTATATTTGGATATATGAAAATTTAGATACATTTTATTAAGTAAAATTCTAAAAGAATAATGGTTATAAACAACTAAAAATAATTTTATTAAATAGTTAGTTTAGATATATATTAATTATGAGAGGGATCAATTCTCTTTTCACTCTAAAAGAGGTTTGCATATCAAGACATTTGATCCCTCTTGGCTCTTGGTAGATCCAGGGTTAAGATTGATCTAGGCCATCTTAATTCCCCCCTTTAAATAAACTATATTCCACATGAATACCATGGATCAATACCATTGGTTGTTTTTATAGTTTATTATTATTTTATTTTATTACCTAAATTCAATTTAACTTATTAAAACATATATAAAACTATTTATATTTACATATAAAAATATAACAATTTTTAATAACAACATTTTAACTTAAAAGTTGCCAAAACCTAAATTCAATTTAACTTATTAAAAAGAAAAAGAAAAATAACATTATAAATATATATATAGAACTATTTACTTGTGGATCTAATGGCCTAAAACATTTCAATCGTCTAAAGTCTAAAATTTGATCCAATGGCTCATACATGGACACAGCTAGGGGAGTTTTTTTCAAATAAGAATGCCTTACGACATAATTACGGCATAAATAATTGATATTTATTAATTATGAAAATAAATAAATTATATTAAAAAAAGTTGATAATTGAAAAATTAATGTTTTGTGTTAATATATTTTTGTTGTGATATAAAATCTTTGTATTTAAATGATTATATAATTAATAATCACTGAATTATTTAAGAAAATTTAGACATAATAATATATCATAGACTTGAAATTTTGGGAAATCTAGATTATAATTTTCAAATTATTAAATTTGAAATCCTATTAGTTTTTAATACTAATAAATCTATTAATAACTTCAAAATTATAATTAAATTACTATAAATTTCAAATTTTGCAACCCAAAATCATTTAAATTTCCATACAAAAAAATTTCTAAACGAAATTATGACCTTGATAAAATTATTTATTTATCTCAAAAGTCACCATCATATCCCAAAATTAAATGTAGTTTTTCATAGCTATAGATTTTCTTTCTTATCTAATCATTTAGATTCATTGATGTTAATATATAACGGAAAATGAAATTTTATTCTCTTCTCATTATTTCCAAGCTACCATTATTTCTGGTTTTAAATTTGTAACCCAAGTTTTATACCAAATGATGTGTTTTGGCTAATATTATACATTGTTTTCACCATATTGCCATAGTAATCCACGAGTGTTGTTGTGGTGTGGATATGTTAAGACATTAGAGAAGCCTCACTTCATGCATTCATGAGTGTGTTGGTTTCATTTACCTAAGTTAATTAGAATGAAAGAGATTTAATTTCGGATTTAATTGATGTTGATGATATGTCTATTGAGACTAATTTTTGGTCTATTGGATCTAAAGAAAAGAGCTATTTAATTTGATTTAAAATTTTATTCCTATGCTCAAAAATCTTGGAGAGAAGCCTCCCGAACTCATTATAATTTTGACATCTTAAAAGACTTGGAAGGTCAGTGTTGCAACAAATATTATGAAATTGAGCTCTAATGTGGTTGTACACGGCGCACTCTAAGAGGAAGTGATTTTCGTCCTCGATGTTCATATTCTCATAGAGATGGCAGATCCTTTCCATCCATGGTGTTTTAAGAACTCTCCAACTACCTGTTTCACTATGGAGCTCATAAGAGTTCGTTGTAATCTTAGCTACATTAATTTTCTTCTTTAAGCTAACTAAAATATTTTATGTTATTATTGATTTTTTAAAAATCAATTTATTTTATTAATATTATGAAAACTTATTTTGCACTTATGATAGTTACCAATTTTTAAATTTCAAGTATAAATAATTTTTAATTCTTTAAAGAAATTAAACCACTTAAATAAATAAAAAATTAAAAAAATAATTTAATATTAAATCCATAATATTTAACATTTCATTTATAATCTTGTATTAAACTTTTATTTTATCGAATTAGGTTATCTTAATTTTAAATTAGTATATTATTCAATCGATAAAATTTAACATTTTATTTATAATTTTCCAAAAAAATAAAAAATTGGAACAAGTCCAGTTTCATCGAGGGATATTTGCAGATTCCTTACGAATCTTAGGTGGACATTTCAATCAAACTCGATCTCTGTTTGAAAAAGAAGGGCGTCGCAGAAGCTGAACCTTTTCTCTGTCTTGTTTGAATATTTTATAGAAAGATTAAAAATAGTGGACATCTCCACCATCAATGGTCCTTTTACTTGGAACGATAGAAGAGGTGTCCATAATCAAGTAGCTAGTCGGTTGGAGTATTTATTTATTTATTTATTTATTTTTATTTTTTTATTATCTGAGCAGGTGTTGCACAAAGACATTTATATCGAAGCAGTCATACTACATTGTGTTGGGTAGGCTCTTGGCCAATCATATTAGAAATTGATTTAAAAGAAGAACTAAAGAATCAATCATTTCACTTTGAATTTTTTTGGTTAAAGGAGACAAGATTCCTAGATAAGATCAAAGGCCGGTGGGAAGAGATTATTGTGAGTGGTAAAAATAAGATGATGAAACTTAAGGAATTGAAAGATCAATTTAAATTATGGAATAAAAAAGAATTTGGGATTATTTTTGAAGAAAAAATAAAATTTGAAGTGCAAATGTTTGAGGTAAAACAACACGTGTTTCTTGAAGGGATAATGTGAGAGTTAAATAATGAGGAAGGTATGAATGCAATTCAAATTTTTTTTTTCATAATTCCATGTTGCAGCGTCATCATAATAACAAGATTTTCTCCGTTCTGGGGACAAACGGTGATAAAAAACTCTTTCACTCGGATATAGGGCGTGGATTGGTAGTCTAGAACTATCATATTCTATTGGAATCCTCTTTCCACAAGAAATTTCATATTGATAATATTATTGAGTGTATTCCGATACTTATCAACAAAAAAACTCTTTCACTCGGACATACAGCGTGGATTGGTAGATTACAGCCATCATATTCAACTGGAATCCTCTTTACACATGAAATCTCATATTAATAATATTATCGAGTGTATTCCTATACTTATCAACAAAGAGAAAAAATTGGTGTTGGTGAGACCTATATCCTTCAAAGAGGTTGATTGGTGGTAATGGAAATTCCAATAAATAAATGGTCTCGACATGATGGATTCACTTTGGAGTTTTATCAAGTATGGAGAGCTTTCCTTGCACACGATATCTAAGATTTGGTGGACACAAATTTAGTCGTTGTTGAGAGGCCTTAATGCTACCTTTTGTTGGACATCAGATAAATTAGTGCTCCCTGTGTTTTTTGCGATATGTGATTAACCACCTCTCATGGACATGTTAACTCTGTCCATGTGTCTGTTTACTAACACTTGTTGGTTTTGGTGTACAACAATAATCACGATTCCAACAAGTAGTATCAGAGCCAAAGTCTTGAGTTCGAATCAAACCCAGCTTGCACCAGGGGGGGGGGATTGTTGGAGATTGTATAAACCAACACTCCCCATGTGTTTTGTAGCATGTGCTTAACCACCTCTCATGGATATGTTAACTGTAATTATGCATACGTTTACTAACACTTGTGGGTTTTTGTGTAACAAAAAATCATGATTCCAGCACCCTCATCACCCTGGTTCCAAAATCAGGAAAATCAGAAGATCCTACTATTGTTCACCCTATAGAATTATGTAATGTCCTCTATAATCTGATATATATTGTTATTGTAAATCTTCTAAAACCCATACTCTCTATTTTTATTTCACGAGATCATACTGCCCTCGTAGAAGGAAGACAAATCTCAGATGGGATTTTTACAGCTCAAGAAATCATTCACTCTTTGAAAACATCAAAGAAACTAGGTATGATGATAAAGTTGGATCAGTATAAAGCTTATGATAGAGTTAGTTGGGACTATATGTTACATATTTTGGATTCTTTTTAGTTTTCTTGTAATTAGATATCTTGGGTTTTTTTCTCTCATATCCTCCCCTTTTCTCTCAATTCTAGTCAAGGGCTTATCGTCTCCTACGTTCAAATCATCTAGAGGATTGAGACTGGGAGACCCCCTTTCCCCTTCTTATTCATATTGGCTATGGAAGGTCTCTAAATATTTTTCTCACATTGTTGTTGACAGGGTTACATCAAAGGTTTGTGGTTTTATGGTGATGATTTATTGATCACCCATCAACAATATGTTGATGATGTATGTTTTTTTGGTATTCCCATTCTTAAGGAAGATAAAGGAATTCAATAAAAATTACAAACTTTTATGGAAGAATCTGGAACTTATATTAATAAGGAGAACACCAATATTTTCTTCTTTAATGGTAAGGAATCTATTCAGTTCCATTTAACTCAAGTTTTGGAATTCCACAGAGCACAAGTCCCTTCCAAATAGTTGGTTGTCCCATTAGTCCTATCTCCTAAGCGTGTTGAATTTCTATAAGACATATTAACAAAAATTTCCACTAGGGTAGAAAATTGGGCTTTTTGAGCTCTAAATTTTGCGGGTAAGTTGATTCTCATGAAGTACATTTTTCATGCTCTTCTAGTTTATCAACTACCTTCTATGTCGATTCATAAGATAGTGTGTGGCAAGTTCAGATAATTGTGGTGTGATTTTATGTCAAGAGGATCCAATAAATCCAAGTGATGGTTGTTAGTGGTTTGTGAGAAAAATTTTAAACCCAAATCATCTAGATGAATTGGTTTATGAGACCCTGAATTACTAAGCAAAGTGCCCAAAGTCAAACTACAGTGGCAGTGGGTGAAGGGAAGAAATAAATTATGGAACCAAAGTTAGTTGAGTGAATATGACTCATTGATGAAACATGAGGATATATTGCATTATAATTCAATCACTAGTGGTTATTTCTTATAGATGTGGGTGCATGATTTTAGTGGAATAGTCCGGTAATATGTCTTCTAGAGAATGAAGGTAGGGGAGAGAAATAAATTTTGGGAGGATGCATGGAAATAGATGTCACGATCGAAGAAAAGAGGAAATATTTGTGACCTCCAATATTTTACAACGAATTTGGGTGTGGTCAATATATCTGATTATTGAAAATATATGGAAAGCACTAAAGTTTGGAGAATATGGAAGAATACAATAGACGGGCCTACTTCTCCACAATAATTTCCTTGAGAAGATTTGCTTTAGGACTTAAAAGACATGATGATCAAATGCTCCAATGACTATGACACTCTTAGATGGGGAATACTTCTGCTTTGTACCCTTTTTAAAAGAGGAATATTTGATTGTCGTAGATCATTTGAATATCTAGAAAGATAAAATATGGCATTGGATTTGATCAGGAATATGGTGGCCAAAAATCACAACTTTTTTATGGTTAATTTCCTAGCACAAAGTTCTTACTTGGGATAGATTTCAAAAGAAAGGTTATGAAGGACCCTCTTTATGATTTCTTTGTTTTCAAGTAGAGAAGAATTTAGAACACCTATTCCTTTCGTGTACATTCACCTAAGAGGTTTGGGATATTTTCCTTACCATATTTGGTAAAACTCGTCTCAATCTCCCAAATATTTCTACGATGTTGGATGAGTTGCAGTTGGTAAATTTTTAAAATCCTATAATTAACAGGGCATTTCACCTTCTAATTGGCTTTATATTATTGAATTTGTGGAAGGAAGATAATGGTAGTATTTTCCAGTAGAGAAAACGAACATATATGATGATAAGAGATATGCTCCTATCAAATCTAAGGGAAACACATAATTTTTCAATTGTCTTCCATTGACTAGGAGGTCGATGAGACAGAAGTTGGTATTTTAGGGAGCCTTAATTTGGATCAAGAAATGTTTCCTCCACTCTTTGGGCCAAACAAGCTGGCTCATTGTTTTATCAAACTCTTCTTATCGTCACCCTTTGCGTAACTTTATAAAACTTAATTTTGATAGGGCTTCAAAGGGAAACTCTAGTCTTGCAAGATTTGGAGGAAATTTTCAAAATGCAGATTCTATCCCTTTGAGATTCTTCTGGAGGAATTGTGAATTGGAAAGTAATAACTTGGAAGAATTTTTAGCATTTGAGAAATATCTATAGTTGGCCATTGAAGAAGGCTTTCGATTGCTCAAAGTGGATGGTGATTCTCAACTAGCTATACAATGTATGAATAAAATTTTACATGGGAAACCTAATTCTAAAACTATATAGAGTTGGAGATTATATGGGGTGGTGAATAACATTAACATTTTTCTTGGAAACATGGATTATGTAATCATACAATATACGAGAAGGACAAGGAATAGGGTAATGGATTTATTGGAAAATGTGAGATGTTGATTTAAGGATCTGAATCTTGACAAGCCTTGGCCTCCCATAAATTGGGTTGAATATCTCTAGAGTAAGCATGGTTTTATTGAAGAGGATAAAATACTGTCTAATTGGGGTTCCCCGATGGGGGTGTAATATTTAAGACCATTTATGACGAACAGTGTAACAAGATCCCACTTGTCCGTTTCTGGACATGGCATGGCATGAAATGGTAATTTGGCTCGAGTTGATAACGTTACGTCCTCTCACTTTAAATGCATGGTTACAATAGAACTATGTTTGTGGAGGTATCTGGTGCAACATAGTGGAGGTGAGGTGACCTACTCACTTGGTTTCCTCTGGTTTGTTGGTAAAGTGAGTTCTGTGGGATTGGGAGTAATTTTCTTTTTCCTCGTTGCTATTAGTAGCCTACCTTGCTCCCTATGTTTGTTGTTGAAGAATTTTTTCTGGTATTGAGAGTGATTATCATTTTTTTTATTGTTGTTAGTATAATTTTGTGCTCTGGTGATATAGGGGCATCCTCATCCAGAGGTTTAGTGAAGTTAATGACCGATTTAAACCAATGTTTTTCATGTTATTCCCGCATACTACATAGCATGATCTTGTATTCGAATTGGTGGTTTTTATTTCAAATTTTACCCTCGAAGTTCATGACTCTACAAATATCTCATTTCCTTTCATAGTTATGGTATGTGGTTGTTGATATCTTTGTGATTTCTCGTTCTGGTACTAGTACGAGGGTTTTCCTTTTTTGCTTATAGGTGCAAAATGTATTTTAGGTATTGTGCCACTTCCCCTTCTACAACTATAGGCTAACTCTTTTTCTATGGAATTGGGTTTTTGTAATCATAATTGGGAATTCCCTTTATCTAATTATATTTCAGAACACCGTGATAACCCCTCTATTGGTTACTTTATTTCAGCGTAGTTTAGTGGGTTGTTTCAGACTATATAATTTTAGTGTGGTGCAACATGAGTGTGGTCCTAAGAGTGCTGATAGGGTTATGCCCTTAGTGTGTTGTGAATTCTCTATCTCCTTTGAATTTGAACATTGTTTGTCATGTTTGGGGATAAATTGTTTGTGTATTGGGTTGATAATCAAGGTTCAAAGCCTTATTTCTCTGTTTATTTAGTTGGTCATGGTCCTCCTTTGGGTTGTTGGAATTAATCTCTTATACCAACTAACATGCCTCCTCATTAGAGATAGGAAAAACAAAGAGGGGGAGCTAGCGATGCTGGTTCTTAACGTCTTAGGCTCTTTTCTTAGGAATCATTTGCATCCTATTTTGATTCAATCCCTCTGGAAATACAAAATGAAATGCATCAACTACAATCACAGGAGTTTGGGGATCATCCTTACTTTTATGATTCAGAAATTGGTGATAATTGTTTAACATGGCTTCCATACCCAATAAAGTTAAGGAAGAGGAGATTTTATTTTCTCCATTCCCTCTTGGTTTACCAACAACTGGACACTCTCTTGCACATGGTTTTAAGAGGCAAATACGTGGATAATTACAAGCTCTTTGTTGGGTAGGAGGATATCAATTTCCTTTTAAGGAATATTTGTTACTTTCTTGATGATATTGATTCATCTGAGTAGGGTGGAAGGTTATGTGGTATCGCATTTAGCCTCAAGGGACCTGAATGATAATCCTCCAAATTTTATAGTTATATCTTCAGATTAAGGATGGTGATTTCCTTTGAAGTTTTTGTTTTTCGTCCAGATGTTTTATTTGGCTTTTCTTGTTCCTCATGGTTCTATCGATGAATACATACGATGATGTTACTTTAGTACATGGTTCGTTTTTAGCACCTCTCTTAATATAATGTTCTCGGCTCGCGAATATTGTCCTGAACTCTCTGTTTTATGGGAAAGGATTTGAACAAGTTGTTATATCCCTTCTTATTGATATCTCGAATAAATTTTGGTGGATGGATTCACAATGGGCTCATCTACAAGTTAATTTTTTGGTTTCAGCATTAAATAATTATGGTGATGGATATTTTGGATCTTGCATACATTTATTGTTGTACTCCTTCTCTATGGAACATGTTGATGCTCTATTGATGTAACTTTTCCTTGTATTTTTGGATGGCCTAGTCTAGGCTTCTATCCTTATGCATTGTTCTGGTCTCTAGTTTTTTATTTCATTTTGTGGGTAGTCGACACGTGTGTTTTAAATGCTGATGGTTATTGTAGTTTTTGAGAAAGTCTACACTACAATGTTGTTATATTTTTTAATAGTTGCATACTTAGTTTGAATATACAATATTTTATATTAATGAAAAATTCTTTGCACCAATTTATAAAAAAAAATGGTATTAAGCAAAGGTATTGCATTTTTAACCCAAAAAAAATTACATTTTATCTATAAAATACATTTAAAATGATACTTTCCTATTTTATAGGTCGCTTGATTTTTGTATATTTTATTTAGAGTTCACTTTTTGTTTGCAATAATTAAAGGAACATCATTCTTAATTAATTACAGTTAAATCATAGATTTCTACATAAGATTGGAATTTTAAATGAGAAGACAAAATCCTTCCATACACAAAGTAAATTAAAAGTAACATCTAACACAATTGAACCTCTAATATCTCCATTCTTGATACTAACCTAAATATAATGCTCCTTATATTTAACTTTCGATAATAAACACCTTTATTCTAATCAAGAAATATTAGACTTATTTAATTATCAAGCTCCATTATATTTAAATTTTGATGATAAACTGCTTTAATCTAATGAAGATCTATTAGTAAATTGTCACTACATATCACTACAACTTGTCCAACCAAAATGGGCTACCATATTATACTAGCATTTGCACCAAAATGGTGCAAAGACATGCCAATAGATGTGTAGATGGATGTAGAGTGATGTATAGGTAGTGTTATAGGAAACAAGGATGTGGACGTGCAAGGCATTAGGAATTAGGAGGCGAGGGTGGGGGGAATGGGAAGGAATTGGTAAAGTAGAGGGTTGCATGTGGGACATGGGTGGGTTATCTAAATATTAAAAAAAAAAATCGGGGAAATTAGATGGCTTTATAGAATCACCGAGGAGATAGAGATAGCCACAAACTAATAGGGTACACAATGAATCAAGCAAGTAAAGACTTAGAAATTCAATTTGTTGAAATAGCAAGACAAAAGAAGAAGAAGACATATATTGAAATGTTGACATGCACCATATCGCATTGATTTTCTATAATTATTCTTTTCCTAATCCATGACCTTATCAATTCCCCACACTTCATGAAATCTTCATATATAAGAGGTGTTTTAGGGTTTATTTTACCATCTGAAAATATATACAATAACATTTGAAACATAAGGGTTTCTAATGTCTAATTAGAAGTCATGAATTGACTGGTAAAAGGGGTTCACAAGTCAAGTATCTCTTAAAAGGTCTAATGTGCCGAGGGGACTCACTATGTGGGGTATATATATATATATATATATATATAGTAATGCAATTTTTTTTTTCTTTTAAATATTGAAAACTTATTTGGTTTTGAAAGACAAACATTATAAATATCATTGGTCAATGTTAAACTAATAGTGGTTGATGGGAAATTTAAAGAGCCCTTTTATAACCTTCATTTCTTATTCCTTACAAGATCATGTTACATGTGCTACCACTAGGAATGTGGTCAAACTATCTTGTCACACTATTTGAAGTAGAACAAATTTAATATTAAGAAATAAGAGTCTAAAATATTAAAAAATACAAAGAGATATTACAATTACACCAAGTAAATAAATACAATTTTCAGATATAATAGTAATGATTAGAGATTACATTTAAGACTTCTCAAAAAATACATATAATAATATAAAAATATATAATTATATATATTTTTTAATACATATATACAATTTTCTTTTTATCTTACAAAATACATAATTTATTTATTTCAATACATTTTTTATTCATAAAAAAACTTGCTCCATACAATACTCCAAATTAGAGATAAATTAAATTGACATTACTAAAATTTGGAAAAACTAAATTACAAAGAAACCTCATTAAAAAAACCAGATCTACAAAAAATATATGGCTTCCTATCCTAATTAGAAGTAATTTGATAGTGGCTTATAAAAAATCTCTCAAAAACAAGCAAGAGCAAGCTTGTAGTCCACATTGTGATACCATGTAAAAGTGTCAAAAAAAAATTAAAGATCAAACTACTAAACTGAAAATACCTTCTATGAAGAGAGAATGATTATAGAACAAAAGAGAAATCACTTCATTGTTTTTAAAAAATATGATTTATAAACCCAATGGAAACTAGATAACCACAAAAAACTTCTTCAATAAAACCTTAACAACGTTATAGTCCCTAATTATTGATTAAATAATTAGAATTAATTTGATCTATGGAACATGTCAAATTCCAGGTAGAGCAGGGAGCTGGGTGTAGCATGGGGAAACCCAGGTGCTGTAAACGAGCTTCTCCTTGCTGTGTTTTTATGTTTCATTGCTATCACTGGTTTATGTTGGGGGCAATATTGTTTGGAAGGAAGAGCACATTCTCGAGAGTCTCGAATCCCTTATACCAGTGCTATGGCATCTCCAGTTCACCTTTCTAAGTACAACGACAAAAATGTTTCATTGGGTGTTTTTTTTTGGTCAAATTTATACTGTGGTTGGTTTTATGATAAAGATAAGATAATTCTTTTTACTGAAGTCCTACAGATCATTTCCACAAAGTAATTCGTTCGTGATATGATAAAGATAAGATAATTCTTTATATTGAAGTCCTACAGATCATTGCCACAAAGTAAGTCAATTTGCCTGAAATTTTCATCGGTACAATGCAGTAGTGTGAAAGCATCTCCAACGCAAATATTGAAATAAGACAGATAAACAATAGTGTCCATCTGAGAGACAAATATCTAGCCAAATAATATATAGAGGAGGTTGAAAGTGGAGTAATCATGTTATAATATAGCCATTTATTTTCTTGTTGTAACAATGGATGCATTGTATCTTAGTGATATGAGGCGCTTCCGAGGTGTGCTCAAAAGAATCATTTATAGACCCTAAAAAATGCAGAAACTCTGATATGCATCATAACTCCAACTATGCCATGGAAAGGAACTATGTTGTACTAATATGGTCTCTAAAACTATGGTTTTCCATTTTGGAATTAGTATTTTTAGTAATTGATAATCCGTTTGTAACAATTAATTTTCTTGTTATAACAATGGATAGATTCCAGCTCAGTGATAGGAAGCACTCCATGAGCGTGCTCAAATGAATCATTTATCCACCATAAAAAATGCATAAACTCTGACATGTGTCATAATTCCAAAATGCCATAGCAAGGAACTTTTTCATGCTGAGCTAGTCTCTAAAAGTATGGTTTCTCATTTAGGAATCACTGATTTTAGCCATTGATTGTTAGTTTGAAACAAGCTATTTTTACTACATTGACTCATTCAGTAGAAATTAGAAATACATTACTAAAAATATAAAGACAAAATGGTTTTCTTCTAGTTGAATGCTCGCTTCCACCGTTCACTCTACACACTCAAAGGTAGTATGCAAATATATGGCCCACATGTCTCAGATGTTGGTCGTATGTAAAGCCAAGAAATTCTAGTGAAAAATTTAATACAGTTAAAATTTTACTGATGAACATGGGCAGTCGCTGAGTTTCCAGGAAAGTCACAGAATATTTGGTCAGTATGCACCAGAGATTCTGTCTTCTAATAGTATACAGATTCAACCAAACCACTCATAGCTATCCCACATCCCCCATGAAAATACGATGTGTGCACATCAATTCTACCAAACCACTCATAGCTATCCCACATCCCCCATGAAAATACGATGTGTGCACATCAATTCTAGAAATATTCTTGCAATATTTTCTTCTACTGATTGTAGCCTTTGTTGGAATTTTTGAATAATTCATAACACACAACTGAGGAAAACAATTTCTCTTCCTAACGTAGAGAAATCAATATTAAAATTGTGGACAGAGATGTGAGGCAACACTTAGTTTCATTAAACATAAAATCTTTTACAAATGAAGATTCTTTCAGAACTTCATTGTTCTGGATTACAAGGAAAAACATCAATTTGACTACTACAAAACACAGTGCATTTCAAACTCTTTGTCTCACTTTCTTCCTTCACGCATAATATACAGTCACACAATACAGCCCTCGGGCCTTTTTTTCATTAAGTAGCCTTTTCTGCCTTCGGGCCTATATAAAACATTACAATATATATATATATATATATATATATATATATATGTATATGTATATGTATATGTATATGTACATATATACATATATACATATATATATATAACACTTATGTCCTAAGTTTACTGTCGCGACATGTATACAAAACATAAAACATTAGAACCTTAATCCTAAAGTTTGAAACCTTACAAAACACATTTTTGTGGATTTCAAATGTTAGAATGCAAAACGATTTTATGGGCTTATCGCATCCATTGAAATCCATGCTGACTAGACTTAAAACTTGCATGATAGCACTCTCATTGGCTGGCACTTGACACGGTGGTGGAACTCAAAACTTAATTCAAAATGTTTCATAGTTTTATCGCATCAAATTTTGGGTGGTGTGATGTTAGCTTCAATCTGTGCGATACGCACACTATTGGTCGATGGCTTGTTGCGTTGGCATGTGGGTCCTCCATCTTATCACGCGAGTAAAGACTAATGACGAGGCTCCGGGAATGTGCTATCGGCACAGGATTGGATGACGTAGTTAGGATGTGGACATATGGGATCCACTCAAGTGGCGTGGCCCAATTCAAATATAAAACAAATGTGCGCTAAATACAAACGGTTGGTGGACGGTTTTAATGACGGTGGGTGTGGGTTTATGAAGCAAAGGTTGTGCGGTTCAAACCAAGATTTTACACAACAAACACAGGCTACGACCTTTCAAAAAAAATTGGGTTTTGCAAGATTTTAAGACTCATAATTTATTGCACAGTGGTGTGAAAATTTAAACAAACAATCTTCTGTTGTTTCTATCCTTCGGGATTAAATTAAACCATGAATTTATGTCCTCCTGCTATCTGTTTGTAGTTGGAATTAACATTTCCAACACTCCCCCTTATTTTCAACTGCGGCATTCTCTTGCATATCTAGACATTTTATTCAATAATTAAAACTTTTATGCCCCAATGGTTTTGTCAATATATCAACAAACTGCTCTTCAGTTCTGCAATGTTGCAAAACAATTTCACCATTTTTCACTAGCTCTCTGATGTAGTGATACTTGGCATTAATGTGTTTAGTTCTTTTCTGAAATAATGAATTCTTTGATAATTCTATAGCTGAGCTATTATCACAATACATTGTTGTTCCTTTTACCTGTTCATGACACAAACTTCTCAACATTATCCTCATCCATTATTCTTGATATGCTGTTGTTGTAGCTGCCACATACTCTGCCTCTGCTGTTGATAAAGCCACAATTGGATGTTTCTTAGAAGCCCATGAAATGGCTCCTGATCCCATATGGAAAACATATCCAGAGGTTATTTTCCTATCATCTATATTTCTAGCCCAATCACTCTCAGTATATCCAATCAATTAAATTTTTCTGAAGTGGTGTATAAAATTCCATATCTCTTTGTTCCTTTCACATACATCAGAATTATTTTTGCTTCTTGCTAATGTTTCTCCTTTGGCCTTTCCATAAATATGGAAATTAAACTCATAGCATGCATAATGTCTGGCCTAGTTGCAGTCAAATACATAAGGCTGCCAACTATGCTCTTGTACAAACTTGGATCAAAATCCTTGTTGTTGTCTTCTTTTCTCAGTTTCAATCCCATCACTGTAGGAGTAATTACTGCTTTGCAATCCTGCATGTTAAATCTTTCCAAAACTTCTTTAACATATTTTTCTTGAGAAATAAAAATTTTATTTTCATTTTTCTCTACTTCTATTCCTAGGAAGTATCTCAGCAATCTCATATCAGTCATCTCAAATTCATCCTTCATGATTGTTGTAAAATTCTCAATGAGGTAAGAATCATTACCTGTAAATATCACATCATCAACATACAAAACAACAGTGAACATCTTACCATCTTTCTCTTTGATGTATAATGTGGGATTGTCCTTCACATTTTTCAAAACCCATTTTCCAGTGGATAGGCATCTATCCTACTGTACTATGCTCTTGGTGCTTGTTTAAGCCCATATAGATTTTTCTTCAATTTGCATACCTTGTGCTCTTGGCCTGCTTTCTCATATCCCAGAGGTTGTTCAACATATACCTCTTCCATGAATACTTCATTTAGGAATGTTGATTTCACATCCATTTGGTAAAATTTCCACTTGTGTTGTGCTGCTATGGATAACACTGCTCTTACTGTTTCCATTCTTGCAACTGGTGCAAAATTTTCCTCATAGTCTCTTCCTTGTCGCTGCTTGTAGCCTTTGACAACAAGTCTAGCCTTGTGCCTTTCAATATTACCTTCAACATTTCTTTTGGTTTTATAAAACCATTTCACTCCAATTACTTCCTTACCTTTTGGGAGATCAACTAATTCCCATGTATTATTTTTCTCTATGGAATTTATCTCTTCATCCATAGCATCTATCCATTTATTACCTTTTACTGCTTCTTCAAAATGAATAGGATATTCTACATGAAAATATAATGCAAATAAAGAGTTCATACCTTCATTTTCTACCTCTTGCTCATAAATCTCATTCAAACTTCTGAATTTGGTTCCTCTTTCACTTGCTAAACTTGTGCTTGTAGAAGCACTCAGATCTGCGCCTTGTGATGTGCTTGGAGAAGCACTTTCATTACTTCTCAAGGGTGTTCTCATACCAGCTTGTGCTGTCCCTTGTTGTCCTTGTGTTGGTGGAGGTGGTGCTACTAATGAGGGATGTCTTTCAGCCTTTTCTTCCTCAACATCATCATGAGACAAACAACTTTTCACATTCATTGTTTTCTCAATGCTTCCATCCCAAGCTTCTTCCCTAATAAATTATACATCTATGCTTATCATAAAATTCTTGGTGGATGCGTTATACAATCTGTATGTCTTTGATTCATCACTGTATCCAAAAAATATGCACTTATCCCCCTTACTATCCAACTTCTTCCTTAGCTGATCTGGAATGTGTGCATAAGCCACACAACCAAAAACTCTCATGTGGGTGAAAAATTGTTTTACGCCACTCCATGCTTCTTCTGGAACTCTATTCATAACACTCTTTGTTGGGCATCTATTCAACACATATGTTGCACAATGTACAGCTTCAACCCAATATTCATTTGGAAAATGTTTTGCCTTCAACATACTTCTTACCATATCCATGATGTTTTTATTTTTCCTTTCAACAACTCCATTTATCTAAGGTGTATACCTTGCTATAAATTGTTTATGAATTCCATTTTCTCTGCAAAAATGCAGAAATTATTTGGAGATGTATTCTCCTCCTCTGTATGTCCTTAAGACCTTAATATGCTGCCCACTTTGATTCTCTATAAGAGCCTTAAAGTGGCAGAATTTCTCAACCACTTCACTCTTCAAAATTAAGAAATAAACCCAAGTTTTTCTTGTGTAATCATCAATAAAGGTCAACATATAATCACTGCCTACTAATGATGGTGTTTGCATTGGTCCACAGAAATCAGAATGAACTATTTTGAAGGGTGTCTTTTCCCTTATGTTCTTTCCTAATGGAAAGCTTTCTCTGTGTTGTTTTCCCAAGATGCAACCTTCACATAGGCTATCTGGTTTTTCAATCAATGGTAATACCTTTACCATTCCTTTTCTGTGTAACAAATTCAGACCTCCAAAGTTGAGATGTCCAAATCTCAAGTGCCATAACCAGTTTTCATCTTTTGCTTCTCTTTGGAATGTCTCTTGTATTACTACTGCCATTGCAACTCCTTTCTTCAAATATGCTCTCATCTTGAGAGTAAACATTATGTTTCTTGTTATATTTACTTGTGCAATGCATATCTTACTTGGTGGTTTATCCATGATTGTGCATACATTATCTTCAAAGAAAACATTGTAGCCTTTCAGAATCAGTTGTCCAATGCTCAAAAGCTTACACTTCATACCAGGTACATAATATACATTTTATATGGACCTCTTTTCTGCTTTCTTTGTTAACACACTTACTCTGCCTTTTCCCATGGTAGAGACCTTACTATTTGTCCCCAATGTTACTTAAGACTTCACATTTTCATCAATCATGGAAAACATTGAAATGTTTCCAGTCATATGGTTGCTACATCCTGAATCTAGAAACCATATATCTTCATTTTTCTTTTCAACCATATTACATGCTAAAAACAAGTTCTCTTGATTGATATTTTTCTTAGTAAAATTAGCACTGGGTCTATTACCCATGTCACTCTGTTTCTTCCTGCATTCATTGGCATAATGGCCATAATTTTTATAGTAATGGCATTGGACTTGGGATTTATCATACATTTGTCAATGTGCTTGATTTTTTCCACCTTGTTGGTTGTTGCCTTGGCTTTAGTTCTGATTTTGATTTCTTCCCCTTCCAGTAGTATTTGCAGGGTTGTTTCTTCCTCTGTAGTTTCCTCTGCCTTGACCTCTTCCTCTTCCAAAGAAAATTTGGGTCTTGAAGGCATGCTCCAAAGATGAGTTTGTTGTTCTACTCAATATTTTTTCATGTGTCATCAATGATGCATGAAGCTCATCAAGAGTAAAATTTGAGAGATCCTTTGTCTCTTCAATGGTTGTTACTATCATAACAAATCTTGAGGGTAAGCTCCTCAATACTTTCTCCACTATTCTTCTTTCTTCTATTATCTATCCATGAGATCTCATTTGGGTAACCAACCCAATCAACACTGTGAAGAATGAGTCTATTGTATTAGACTCTTTCATGCAAATGACTTCAAAATATCTTTTCATTAATTAAAGCTTTGATGTCTTTACCTTCTCCATACCTTGGTAGGCTGTTTGGAGGGTATCCCATGCATCGTTGGACCTCTTTGCTACTCCAATCCTTGGAAATATGCTTTCATGCACTGCTTGATAGAGATAGAAGAGAGCTTTTGAGTCCTTCTTCCTATTATTCTTCAGCAAATCTTTCTCTGCTTGTGTTAAGGCATTATATTCTTGTTCATCTACTGGTTCTTCTAAACATCTTCAACTAGCTCCCATAAATCTTGAGAGGCAAACCGAGCTCTCATTGTGATTTCCATACATTCATATTTCTTCCCATTGAAATGTGGAGAGTTGAGTATTTCCCATACTCGTGCTTGTGCTAGCTCCTGCCATGGCTAGCTTACTAAACTATGCTTAAGAAAAAACTTGATTGTGTTTTTAAATAAACCTTCTCACTACTGAGAAATAAACTGTCTTTAAGAGACTTCTTATTTTATAGTTCTCTGGACTATAATCTTCAAGCACACAAAAACAAATTGTTTTGTAAATATCTGGCTTTGCTGAGCCTTCACACTACTCGAGAAAACTTCAACAACTCCATCTTCCTTCAGCTTCTTTAGCAAATGTAAAGAGCCCGGAATAGCTCTGATACCATGTTGGAATTTTTGAATAATTCCTAACACACAACTGAGGAAAACAATTCGTCTTCTTAACACAGAGAAATCAATAGTAAAATTGTGGACAAAGATGTGAGGCAACACTCTATTTCATTAAACATAAAATCTATTACAAATGAAGATTTCTTCAGAACTTCTTTATTTTGGATTACAAGCAATAAATTCAGTTTGACTGCTACAAAATGCAGTGCATTTCAAACTCTTTCTCTCGTTTTCTGTCGTCGGGCATAATACATAGTCACACAATACAACCCTTGTGCATTTTTTCATTACAGAGCCTTTTCCACCTTCGGGCCCATATAAAACATTACAATCAATATATATATATATATATATATATATATATATATATATATATATATATTGTAAAAATAATATATTTACAATATATATAAAACACTTATGTCCTAATTTTATTGTCCTCACATGTATATAAAACATAAAACATTAGAACCTTAATCCTAAAGTTTGAAACCTTACAAAATGCATTTTCGTGGATTTCAAATGTTAGAATGCAAAACATTTTTATGGGCTTATCGCATCCATTGAAAGCCATGCTGTCTGGACTTCAAAATTGCGCGATAGCGCTCTCATGGATGGTGCTTGACACAGTGGTAGAACTCAGAACTTAATTCAAAATGTTTCATAGTTTTATCACATCCAATTTTGGGTGGTGTGATGTTAGCTTCAATCTGTGCGATACACACACTATTGGTTGATAGCTTGTTACATTGGCACATGGGTCATCCGTATTATCACGTGGGTAAAGACTAATGACGAGGATTTGAGAACATCCAATCTGCACAAGATTGGATGGCACGGTTAGTACATGAACCTATGAGCTCCACTCAAGTGACATGGCCCAATTAAAATATAAAACAAATGCGTGCCAAATACGAACAGTTGGTGGAGGGTTTTAATGATGGTGGGTGTGGGTTTATGAAGTGAATATTGTGTGGTTCAAACCACGGTTTTACACAGCAAACACAGGCTACGACCTTTAACAAAATTTTGAGTTTTGCAGGGTTTTAAGACTTAGAATTTATTGCACAGTGGTGTGAAAATTTAAACAAAAAACCTTCTGTTGTTGTTGTCCTTCGGGATTAAATCAAACCATGAATTTATGTCCTCCTATTGTCTTTTTGCAGTTGGAATTAAGATTTCCAACAACGTTACTTAGTGTTTTTCCATGAACTATTAAGAATTACCTACCACGTCTAGGGGGTGCTTTGTTCCATCAAGATTGATTTTCAAGATTCCATACATCCACATCAATCGACAATGTAGTGACGTTCACGACGTTGGGGCTCCTTACAATTTACCACACTTACGATTCATTAGCCTTACACACCCAATCGAATATCTTGGTTGGCTCACATCTATATAATCATGGCACATGATAGGAAGCTTCCCTTCGACCGGTGAGCCCATTTTCTAGATCTAGCCTCACTATACTGAGAAAGTGAAAGTTCTAGACCCATATTTAGTAGTAGAACCTCTAGTCATGAATCCAATGCAATTTCCAGGAGCAAAGACAAGTTCACAACATCCCAATCAATAACATTGGTGAGAGGGAGCAGTTAGGGAACTAACATCCCATCCACCCACGTTTTCAAGAACATTATTGCTATTCACTCCACGTCGAGGATGATGAATCTCAAGAGTGCTATAAAAATTATAAAAACTTCCTAATATAATGCATATCGACATAATTAAGTTAGCCATGAATAATAATAAATATGCAATATGAATTTATGTTTGGAAATTCACATAGTTTTATACCAAATGTATTTAATTCCTAATTCTAGTGTATGACTATTAGGTGTGGTTGACCCTTAGTTTTAAATGCACAATGATCGATCATGTTTGAGGATGTTTTTTAATTCCTAATTCTAGTATCTTTCTATTAGGTGTGTTTCATCCTTAGTTTTAAATGTGCAATGATCGATCATGTTTGAGGATAGTTCTATTTCAGTTTGTTTGATCCTTGTATTTAATTCCTAATTCTAGTGTATGACAATTAGGTGTGTTTGATCCTTAGTTTTAAATGCACAATGATTGATCATGTTTGAGGATATTTTTATTTAGGTGTGTTTGATCCTTATTTTTTTAAATGCGCAATGATCCATCATGTTTGAGGTTAGTTTTCTTTATATAATAGAGTAATTTAATAAGTAGATAAACTCAGTTTTTTTTAATAACAATTATTTATAAAATTTAATGTATTGATTATGAAATATTTTTTTTTAAAATCAAATCAAATCATTGAACTTTCAAATGAAAATAAAAATTAGGGTATATTTAAGGATTCAAATATTATATCTATTTATAGTATTATAGGTAACTATTCTACATTGATAAGTCATATCTATAGAATGTAAGTAGATATTCAATAAAAAACATGTAATTTAATATCAAAATTGGTAAAGATTTGATAAATATCATATATTTAATCATATATAAGTAAACAAATTAAGTGACTTTTCAACCAAATTAAAAAATATTGTTTTTTTATAAAATGTTAAAAAAATAGTCAATTAGCAATATTTCGCCCCTAAAAATCTTCTTAATGAAAAGGAATATACTAAAGAAATTTTTTTTTGAACAAAATAAAAATAAACATACCTAGAAAACCAAATTATTTCACTTACTAACTTAAATCCACAACAAATTAACCATATCCTTCTCATCATTGAACCTATTCCTTTAGTTAAATAATAAAATTAGAATAATTTATTTATATAACAAACATAACATTAGAATAATTTATTTATATAACAAACATTCTTTTCTTTTGAGTAGGAAAATGTATTGTCCTCTTTTATTTTATTTTTCATTTCTTCCATTTGAGCATATAACATGTCGATGTTTTCCCTAATTAGTCACTAGGGAAACTAGACCAAGGACAAATCCAAACTTTTCTCAACATCCAAAATTTAACATAGATTAAAATGGCATCACTTATGTCTTAAGGAACACATCTTACTATTGCAACTAAAAACTAGAAGAGAAACAATTAAAATAAGAGAAAGGAAAGTAAACATAAACAATCATCTAGTATTATATTGGGGGAATATGATTATGTTACTATAAGTTGGTTCTTTGTTGCTTCCAAATGAGTAGCCTAGGTGTAGAGGGAGGAACACATGAGATTCAATGCATTTTTGACGCCTATCCTAACCACACACAGAGATTTAAAATTTATAAATAATAAGTAACATCTCATCCTTGGCTTCATTATGATCCAAAAAAACTCTCCCCAATAACATATTTAAGAGCCAATACATATCCATCGTGTACATAGGCTGACTAAAATGACCACAAGTGTGGCCAAAATTAGAAAACCAATCAATTATTTCATTCACCACCTTATTATCAATTAAGAAACCATATTCACCAATAATTTCATGTTCAACCTCAACAATTTCATCCTAAATGAATTGGGGCATATGTGATCGGAAGAGCGTTGTGGAGGATTTTGCTCTCTATTGGGATCCTGTGCCACCTTGGTCCCTATAATATGTAGCACTACATCAGCTTTGGGCATGTTTCCTTGGAATTACATCCATTAACTTAATAATCAAATGAAATGCAAGATATAAGGGGTTAAGGAAAGAAATCAAAGGTAAGGATCAAGATGGAAAACCAGAGAAAGTCGAGAGTAGGGCATAAGGAAAGTGCTTAAGTGGCCAGGAGAGAGAAAATGATTTACTGCTAAAATGGATGATGAAGAGGCAAGGAGTCAAATCCAGTAGTAGAGGATGGAGGTTAAGAAAGGAAAAGAGAGAGAAAGCTAGTTGGGAAACAGCGAGATGAGAAAGATATAGAGGTCTAAGAGGAAGAGGAATAAGAAGAGGCTGTGATTTTCAAGAAGGGGACAAGACTATGTAGCCAGATATGAAAAGGGGAAAGGAAATAAAATACAGGACTAGAAAAGAAACTTACAGAGTGAACATGTTTGCCGAAAACAATAGAGAAAATCACTTTCCAAAGGAAAAAATTAACCAGAGCCAAAGTATGGATATGAAGTGAATTTATCCATTGTGATGCCCATGTCCTGTAATAAAATCAATGTTTAGGAGACAAGGGCTATGAGTGGCCATAAATCCTTTTGCATTCAAAACCGATACCATGAACTAACCCTTGATGCATACAAAAATTCATTATTTATTCAACTATGCATCTCAGTACATTGTGAATAAATTATTGACGTGAGGGGAAGGGGTGTTAGTGAGACTGTTAATGACGCATGCATCCCAACACACTCGTTCAAAAATTCTTGACTGATTCACAGACATAACACCATTAAACCATATTTGTCACTGTGTTGAACATGCATCATTCTCCTGTGTGCAAATATCGATCTTGGATATGAGAGGTTTGTTGAGATGAGGGCTGTTCGGGGCATGTAACAATGTCCACTATTAATAATGCGTGTAGGATGGTGGCCATGTTCCCCCACACTCCTCACTGACACCACGTGTGGTGAATATAACAAGCATTCTTAATTAAGAAGATAATTTAAAGATTTAAAATTATAAATTTTGATATTATAAATAGATTAAAAATTAGAGTTATATAAATTTACAGATTATTATTGAAACAATATTAACGATCTATAAAAATTTCATAAGATGCATTTTTTCATGGACTAAAAACTATTTAATCTAGTTTTTGAGATATGAGCAGTTACACGTCTCAAGATAGAACTGTTGGCGTGTGTTAATTATTCCTTTTTTTAAGTAGTTTCTAGTAGAGATTAAATTTAGGAATAGTTATTCATGCATGCGTGAGATAAAAATAAGTTTCTAGTAGAGACTAAATTCAGGAATAGTTATTCATGAATGCTTGAGATAAAATTAACATGGCCACAATTATCAGAACAAAGTATTTTCTACAAAACTCTCCATGCGTTTTATGGATTTATTTAAACCTGCATGTTTAAAAAATCAAATAAATTTAGCTACAGAACCGCAGCTCTATTATATGCTATTGTGTGGTTTATTGTGTGCTATTGTGAATTACTTATGTGTTGCAGGAGTGCATTTTGATCTTTCCATCACATTGATATCAAAACTATGGAATTCTTTGTATTTTTTCTCGGAATGTGACGTGGTTTGAAGGTTTGTAAAATCCCACTATAAAAAAATAAAAAATTGTGCCCATTGTACCATTTGCATAACTGTTTTTTGGTGAGGGAGTAGTAGGACTACAAATAGTATTTGAACTGCTCTGTCAACGAACAAGTCATAACTTAGCTCAATTTTGCAAGTTATAGTACTTTAAGGGCCACTATTAATCACTGAAGTAAACTCTTGGGTGAGCCATCGCCATCTACACGAAGGTGGAAACTGGGCTTTCGAGGGTATCAAAAAGTGTTGCCAAAAATTTAATGAGTTGTTGTTGCTATCATTTTTTCACGCCATGCAAAGGTTTGAAGGGTTTATATAAATGAGCAATTTGATTAGATGTTTCAAAGGAAACGTCGTAAGACATAAATTGGAGAAGAATCGTGACATATAAAAAATAATTGAAGATACAATTAATATATAAAATGTCATTCAAAGCTAGAAGATAAAGGTAAATCATTTACCTCAACAATACAAGATTTACATCCCTTGGTGGCCAAAATTCTAATTTGTATTATAAATTCTTGTATATATCATCGATTTATATTGACAATTACAACAAACTATTCCAAAAATATACATGGTGAATAATCCTCTACATGGTTGAAGACAATGATTATTCACACAATCCAATAATATATTAACAAATACAACAAACTATTCCAAAAATCTACATGGTGAATAATCCTCTACATGGTTGAAGACAATGAAGTTCTTATTGAGTTACAATTAGTAATGGATAATATAATGGTATATAGATATTTTTGGGTTGATAATATATTTTCAACTCGATAGTATTATGTTATATAGATATTTTTGGTTTGATAATATTTTTTCAACTTGATAGCACATATTAGACATGAAGTTCTTCTAAAAATCCACAAAAATAAAATGAAATCACATGGTCGTTTCTAATTCTCAAACACTGGTATAGTGTAACATCCCTCACCTTAGATGAGTTGGATTGATGAGTTTGAGGGAAAAAAAAGAAGGTAATAGAGGATAAAGAAGTAGAGTGAAATAGGTAGGAATCCACCTTTGAGAATTTGAATCAAGAAAGTTAATAACATTAAATTTAATATGCCTATCAAAAAATCGAAGGAGGAATGAACAAAAGCAGTTTATCAAGAAGAAAAAAACTCAAACTTTATATGTGATCATGAGTAAATATCAACATCAAAATTTAATTTAAACTTATATTGTTTATGCAGTCTTTCATATTTATAATTTATTTTCATTTACTCATATATCATACAATATAAAAAAATTCAATGAAAACAAAAATTTTACAAATAAAAAACATACTTAACATTTTATCATTAAAAATACCTACTACATTCTACAGGTCCATTCTTTACCCTTTTATATTAAAAAGTTATCAAATTTATCTGAAACGGTTTCTAACATGAATCATATTCCATAATATAAAAGAAAATTAAAAGAAAAGAAAATTTCAGAAGGTTGAAATAGTTTCAAGGCGTTGATGATACTTCAATGATGTCATAAATACCAACAAAAGATATAGATACAACAAACTGGAGAGACTATAATCGAAGCCTTAAAAACTGCTTCACACCTTCACTAGTTGCCCAAGAACAAAGGTCAAAGAAGTATATCAGATAATTTCACACGAATGATCTAGATAACACTAAAATTGGATATAACACTTAGATAAAAGTATATCGGACATAAATCATATACTAATTTTTATTGACATGGATCCCATTTCATAAAATTTAGTTTGTAGGAAATAAATTTTACAGGTAGAACAAGAATAATTCCATAAGTATTAACATCTAGAATGTATGAGAGCACTCCCTTGATTAAGGAAATCCTCATGGTACTTTACAACAATATATAGTTCCTCTAATACCATCCCTGCTTTGACTCTTTCTTTTGTTGGATGCATGAAGACCTCATCACAAGAGCCACCTTCATTCATAATATTTCTCTCGATTAACTTTCTCCTCTTAAATGAAACTCATAATGGGTGCTCATAAGAGATTTCCTTTTCAAAATCTCCTAGGATGGTACAACCATATATTACAAACTGACATGAATATAGTAAGAAATACAATATTTGGCAAAAAAATTAGTCAAAGACAGATCCATTCCATTGTTGCATTATTGTGAAAGGAGATATTTGAGTAAAAATTAGTCAAGCAAAGATTTTTGTTCATGAAGCGAGTTTCTTGATTGAAACTTTTGATTATTGAATCTAGTGTAAAAGACTCTGCAAAATGGTTTATGATAAGAGCCTTTTTTATTCCCACCAATCTATCTATCTCCCTAGAAAATGAGATGTAAAGCGAGTTTCTTGATTGAAAATTATTAGTATGGTAGTTCCTGTAAGAGAATTTCCAAACTCGTGTATGATAGGATCCTTTTAAATTCCCACCAATCTAGCTAGCTCCCTAGCAAATGAGATGTAATAATGTTACATAGCAGTAACACAGAAAAAATACCATTGTAATCAAATATCAAAAAAGGGTTATCCCCTTGAAAATAAAAAACTATCAAAGAGATGTTGAAATGATACATGAGGAAGATGGCATGAAAATTAAAATGCTTTAAATTATAAATAATAAAAAAATGCAGCTATGGTTTGAAGTTTTTCATGGAGAAGAGTTACTCACTTGACACCAAAGGGAAATTACAGTGACTAGTATAAGGATAATTGAAACTTGCTAAGAAACCAGAGAGATGATTGTTGCAATTCCTAAATTTTGAATAAGTACAAATGCTAACCATCCCAATCTATAAAGAATGTTTGTGGCCTCTATAATGTGATATGACGATGCCTACAGAGAGAGAAGGGAAATTTCATTCAACTAACAAAATGACAGAGAGAACATAGAAAAAATGAATTCCTAAGAGAGAACACACTACATTCATTTTATTAAAGGAGAGAGATATATATACAAAACAGGAAACAATTATAACCAATAAATGGTTTTTCTAACTAATCCTAAAGAAACCGATTTCTAACTAAAGATTAATTCTTTAACATTCCCCCTTAATCTCGAGGGTTACATTGTTTTATGCCTAAATTTTGACATGAAATTCAAAATTAACTTTTCCTAGCAGTTTGGTGAAGATCTCTGCTAATTGTAACTTGGAATCACAAAATTTGAGAACAATATCACCATTATTCATGAGTTCACGAATGAAGTGGAAATAAGTGTCAATATGTTTTATCTTTTGATGAAAGAAATTATTCTTCGATAAGGAAATAGCGGAAGTGTTGTCACAAAGGATTGAAATAGGCTCATTTTTTGTATATCCGAAGTTGGAGAGAAGTCTCTTTAGCCACACTGCTTGAAATGATGTTGAATTCACTACAACGTACTCGAACTTTGATGAAGATAACACAACTATGGGCTGCTTTTTGGATGACCACAAGATCAATTTTCTGCCAAATAGAAAAGAATAGCCAAAAGTTCTTTTCCGATCATCAATAAATCCTCCATAGTCATTGTTTGTATAACTAACAAGCTTACTGTATGTAGAGGCTTCATACAATAAACTATAAGTAGATGTACCTGCAATGTATCTTAACACCCTTTTTCCAGCTTTTTAATGACGGTCTTTAGGAGATTCCATAAACCTGGAAATATAGCTAGCTGCAAATGCTATATCAAGTCTAGTAGTAGTAATATACATAATACTACCAGCAAGTTTATTATACAAAATTGAATTAACAATAGTACCCACATCATCTTTACTTAACTTTGTACCAACATCAATAGGATTATCCACCGGTATACACCTTTCTATCTTAAACTTTTTCAAAATATCAGTAGCATACTTCTGTTAACTCATAAACATACGATCGTGTGTTTTTTTCAGTTCGATACCTAAGAAGTATCTCATTAATACAAGATCTTTCATTTCAAATTCATTTTTTATTATAGCTTTAAATTCATCTAACTGCATGTTACTAGTATAAATTATGTCATCAACATAAAGACACAGTATCAAAATATTAACTTTATGATCATTCTGGATATACAAAGTGGGCTCATGGTGGCTCCTTATGAAACCATTATTTAGCAAGTAATGGTCTATTCGGCTGTACCAATCTCTTGGAGCTTGCTTCAAGCCATACAATGCTTTCTTCAACATGTATACCTTATGCTTCTGATTTTTTCTTTCGAAACTGGGTGGTTGATCAGCATACAATTCTTCATTCAAAACACCATTAAAAAAATTAGACTTACATCCATTTGGTAAATAGGCCACTTTTTTTGTGCTGCAATAGCTAATAAAAATTGAACAGTATCAATTCTTGCTACAGGTGAAAATGTTTCACTATAATGTATGCCAGGTTGCTGTGAAAAACCTTTGTCAACTAATCTTTCTTTGTGCTTATCAACTTCACCTCTCTCATTTAACTTTTCTTTAAAAACCCATTTGATACCTATAGAATTTTTATCGCTAGGTAGATCAACCAAATACCATGTTTTATTTCTTTCAATAACATCGATTTCATTATTCATTTGATCTACCCATTCTTTGTCCTTTATAGCCTCTTCAAAACAAGCAGGTTCAAATGAAAGAAATTCAAAATTTACATCATCATCAGCATCGTCTTCTGCATAAATATCACTTAAGTTTCTCATTTTAGGATTATCAGAATCAGACTCAAAAGATGATGAGATGCTACTAGTTGATGAACTACTAATGGTTCTATCTTGAACCTTTAATCTTGGAGTGTTATTTGTAGAAACTTGATGTTCATCTAAAAAAATAAAATGATTAGGACAAGTATTGTTCTCCATTTCATTCCAAGATTTGTCTTCCAGAAATTTAACATCTCGACTTACGAAAAAATTCATAGTTATAGGATTAAACAGTCTGAATGCTTTAGATTAATCACTATATCCTATAAATATATACTTTTCCCTCCTATCATCAAGTTTTTTTTCTTAATTTTTCTAGAACATGAACGAAAGCAATACAACCAAATACGCAAAAGTGTGAAACAATTACCTTTTATCTAATCCATGCTTCTTCAGGTACAAAACTTTGAACACTAGAAGCTGGAAATCTATTCAAAATATATACATAACATGCAACTACGTCAGTCCATAAATATTTAGACAAATTTCTTGTTTTCAGAAAACATTGAGCCATATTCATAATTGTTTGATTCTTTCTTTCCGCAACTCCATTTTGATGCGAAGTATAACTGGTTGTTGTTTTTTTTTTAATACCATGTTGTTTACAAAAATAAATTAATTCGTTAGATTCATACTCACCTCCTTTATCAGACCTCAGAAATTTAATAAACTTGCCACTCTGTTTTTCAGCCTTGACTTTGAATTCCTCGAACTTGGAAAAAGTTTCAGATTTGTATTTGATGAAATACACCCAAATTTTCCTCCTAAAATAATCAATAAAAGTAAGAAAATAGAGACGACCAACAACTGGTCTTTCTTACATTGGACTGCACAAATATATATGCACTAACTCTAGTTTTTCTTTGGCTCTATTAGAGGCTGAAACGAAACTATCTTGCTTATGTTTACTCATTATACTACTGGTACTGGAATTGGTATTATCAAACAAAGCAGGAAAACCATTAACCATAGACTGTATTTGCAACAAAATCATACATTTTATAGGTAAATGACCATATCACAAATGCCATAGGTCAGATTCAGTTGGCGTTGAAACATTATGTGCATACAACCTCTCACTTTTCAATTGTAATTGATACTACTTGTTCTTTGTCATAGGAATATTTGCAACAAGAGACTTATGTTGATAAGAAATCGTGAAAGTAGTGTTGTGAAAGCTAACATCATAACCATGTGCATCTAACTGACCAATGCTCAAAAAATTATGCTTGAAATTGGGTACATAATAAACATCATAGATATTATTCACAACATTTTTTTTGGTTAAGACAGGTATAACACCCTTTCTTGAAGCTTTAACCTGATGATCATCACCGAAACCAATAGAGGAATTAAAATATGTATCAAGATGTGAAAATAATTCACTATGACCAGTCATATGATTACTACATCTGATGTCTTCCAACCAAAAATATTTATTAGGTACTTGCATAGTCACTTGGCATGAAAAAAATAAAGCATCTCATGTTTCACATTCAGCGTTTGTGACATTGGGTTTGTTTTTACTTAAAAAATACTGTAATTACAAAAAAAATGCAGCTATGATTTGCAGGTTTTTATGGAGTAGAGTTACTCACTTGATACCAAAGGGAAATTACGACTAGTAAAATCGAAGTTTCTTGGGATAATCTCTCTCTCTCTCTCTCTCTCTCTCTCTCTCTCTCTCTCCACACGTGTGAAGTTATGTTTTTTGTGTAGTTTCAGTTGCAAGAGGCTGAAATTGCAGGGTCAAAATTCTGGAATGAAGCTGTAGCTGGTCGAAGTTTGGAAGCTTCCTTCGAAAAATGTCTTGCTAGGGGGTTGACTTGGTGCTTGGAAGGTTTTGGGCTTTGGTCTTTGGGTCTTGGAAGTCTCTTTGAAAATATATTCTATAAGAAGAGAAGTATTTTTCTAGGTTTTCCCTTGGGATGGGTTTTCCCCTAGGTTGGAGCCTATATCTTGTGTATTTTGTCTTGTTGTTATGTTCATTGTTTCGGTAATTTCTTTATCAAAAAGATCTAATAAAGTAACGAAAGGTCAACACATATCACAAGTAATTATCAAGTTAAGAAAAATATTCCATTAAGTTGACTTCAATTTTCTCCATCCTATAAAAATGTTTGAATATTTTCATTATTTGTGTATCGCCATTTAAGGTTCTCTTCTAAGGCATATGAGTTAGTTAAAAAGGAAATTGGCTTCTATATCTAGTAATTATGTTATTATAGATTATATAACCCTTATGACACCCATTAATTCATTTTTTCAGTAATATTTTACTTTTATGAAAGACATTTATATCATGCTATTATTTCCAATTGTTATAAACTACTTTATCATTGTTTACTATATTAAAAGGAAATCAATCAATTGCAAACCCGGTGACTTTCCTTCCAAATAATTTTGATTCCACGTTTTACTTTTCTACATTATCAATTTAATTTGTTCAAAATCAGTAATGTTACAAAACTTATATTTAAATTTGAAACGTGAAATCCCTACACTTTTGACTTCATTTAAGGTAAATATGTTATTCTTTCCTTTACATATTTGTTAGAGTTGGTGTCTAATATACAATTACATTCTCTCATTAAATTTTAAATAACTTATTAAGAAATTTAGTCATTTGATTTCAACATTAACTTACTTAAGACTTTGTCTTATGGTAAATTTAAATTTAGGTTTAAAAGGTAAAGTAGATAAATAAAAATTGACCCAAATTGAACTAGCAACCAAAGACTCGTAAGTTTTTCTATTAAATTAGTTGCAAATATTTACAGTAGACATCTTTGTCAATTTTGAACATATAAAAGGTATTATGGATACCTGCTAATTTCAAATTACCAGTCTTCAAAAGAACTAGAAAAAACAGAGGAGAAGTGAACCTGATCCATTGGGTTATGAATATACAAGCTATTCTGGTATTGAAATTTGATGGAGATTTGGAAAGTGAACCTTTCCTATCTGAAATGAATCGGTCTTATTGAGTTGATTGAACTCCCTATTTGGTTGTTGATTGAATGTTTCATCATATCAATTTTTATAATCTCTTCTCCCTTCCCTAGACAGAAAGAGATATAGATCCTAAAGTAAGTCCATTCCGAGCTGAATTATGGACAACCTATTTTCTCTGTTTAGAAGAAATTGATACACAAATCAAATACATGACTCTTTTAGGATGGACTAAATATTCATATAAGAATATTTAGTACATTTTACTTTGGTAATTACACCGGTGAGAAACGGATCAAAATGAAGATTTGAAAAGAGAAAACAAAGGGGAAAAAGAAGGTTTTCCTCTTTTGGACTACAATGGTTAAATATATATTTTGTTGCTACATAAGGAGAATAAATTTGGAGTAATTTAATTTAGTTCTATGACTTATGAAAAATTCTACTCGTTCCTGTCCATAGACTCATTCGTATCAGACCACGATGTAGTAGTAAGAATGTACATAGAGATGTATGAGACAGAATAGAAATACTCCTTTTCATTTTGTTCCATTGCAGAAGGTTCAAGACGAGAATGAATAAAAAATATTGAATTCAATAGATATTGTGAATAGAATATGGTCAATGGAAGGCAGAAAGCGCACTTCCCTCCCCTAAAATTGTTCCATCAATGTTATTAAATAGGTGATTCAAGGATCAGATAGGAACTTTGAAAACTAGGGATCGAGCAATCATGCATTTATCTATATTGAATTGGTTCGGTCCAGTTTCAAATATTTGTTCCAAGAACGAATCTTTGGAACCCAATTTGTTTTTGAAAGGATGATGGATGAAAAATTGTCCCCAATTCATCGTATACCTTTTGATCATATAGGGTGCTCAGACATGGTCGAAATAGTGAAATAGGAGGATCTCTATGACTATAACCCTTGGAAAGTCTTCTAAATAAGAAAAAACTTTATTTCATATTATGGATGACTAGCTACGGAGAAACCGTTTCGTTTTTGTGGGTTGGTCAGGTCTATTTCTCTGTCCTTGTGCCTATTTTTCCTTAGGTGGATGGTTCACGGTTACAAACTTTGTGACTTCATGGTATACTTACAGATTTTCCAGTTCTTATCTGGAAGGTTGTAATTTCCTAACTGCCGCAATTTCTACTCCTGCTAATAGTTTAGAACATTCTTTGCTAGTATTATGGGGTCCTAAAGCACAAGGAGATTTTACTCATTGGTGTCAATTAGGTAGTCTATGGACCTTCGTTGCTCTTCATGGTGCTTTCAGTCTAATAGGTTTCATGTTACGTCAATTTGAACTTGCTCGATCTATACAATTGCGACCTTATAATGCAATTGCATTCTCTACTCCAATTTATGTATTTTTGATCTATCCATTGGTCTAGTCTAGTTGGTTTTCACACGTAGTTTTGGTGTAGCAACTATTTTCTTGTTTATCCTCTTCTTTCAAGGTTTTCATAATTCAACCTTGAATCGATTTCATATGATGGGAGTTGCCAGAGTATTCGGTGCTGCTCTTCTATGTGCTATTCATGGTGGTACTGTGGAAAATACTTCATTTGAAGATGGTGATGGTGAAAATACGTTTCGTTCTTTTAACCCGACTCAAGCCAAAGAGACTTATTCCATGGTCACTACTAACAGCTTCTGGTCCCAGATTTTTGGAGTTGCTCTTTCCAATAAACGTGGGTTATATTTCTTCATGTTATTTGTGCCAGTGATGGGTTGATGGATGAGTTCCATTGGAGTAGTTGGTCTAGCTCTAAACTTACGTGTCTATGATTTTGTTTCCTAAGAGATCCATGCAGCAGAAGTTCCCGAATATGAGACTTTCTACACAAAAAATATTCTCTTGAATGAAGGTATTCGTGCTTGGATGGTGGCTCAAGATCAGCCTCATGAAAACCTTATATTCCCTAAGGGATCCTACCCCGTGGAAACTCTCTTTAATGGAACTATAGCTTTAGTTGGCGTGATCAAGAGACCACTGGTTTCGCTTGGTGGGTTGGTAATGCCCGAATTATCAATTTTTCTAGTAAATTGCTTGGGGCTCATGTGGCTCATGCTGAATTAATTGTATTCTAGGCCGAAGAAATGAACCTATTGGAAGTGGCTCATTTCTTACCAGAAAAACCTATGTATGCACAATGATTGATTCTGCTTCCCCATCTAGCTACTCTAGGATGGGGAGTCGGTCTTGGTGAGGAAATCATGGAAACTTTTCCATATTTTGTATCTGGGGTACTTCACTTAATTTCTTCTGCGGTTTTAGGTTTTGGTGGTATTTATCATGCACTCATAGGACCCGAAAATTTAGAAGAATATTTTCCATTCTTTGGCTATGTATATAAAGATAGAAACAAAATTACCACAATTTTGGGTATTCACCTAATCTTGCTAGGGGTTGGTGCTTTTCTTCTAGTGATGAAAGCTTTGTATTTTGGAGGTGTATATGATACTTGGGCTCCCGATGGTGGAGATGTAAGAAAAATTATGAACCCAACTATTAACCCAAGTGCTATATTTGGTTATTTACTTAAAAATCTTTTTGGAGGAGAAGGATGGATTGTTAGCGTGGACAATCTAGAAGATGTAATTGGAGGACATGTATGTTTAGGTTCCATTTGTATCTTTGGTGGTATCTGGCATATCTTAACCAAACCTTTTGCATGGGCTCGCTATGCATTCTTATGGTCTGGAGAAGCTTATTTGTCCTATAGTTTAGCGGCTCTATCTGTCTTTGGTTTTATTTCTTGTTGTTTCATTAGGTTCAACAATACAGTTTATCCCAGTGAATTTTATGGGCCCACCAGCCTAGAAGCCTCTCAAGCTCAAGTGTTTACTTTTTCAGTTAGAGACCAACATCTTGGAGTTAGTGTGGGGTCTACCAAGGACCTACTGGTTTAGGTAAATACATTATGCATTCTCTGACTGGAGAAATTATCTTTGGAGGAGAAACAATGCATTTTTGGGATCTTTGTGCTCCTTGGTTGGAACCCCTAAGGGGCCCTAATGGTTTGGATCTGGGCAAGTTGAAAAAAGACATATAGCCTTGGCAAGAATGACGTTCAACAAAATATATGACTCATGCTTCTTTAGGTTCTTTAAATTTTGTGGGTGGTGTAGCTACCGAAATCAATGCGGTGAATTATGTCTATCCCCGAAGTTGGTTATCCACCTCCCATTTTTTTCTAGTATTTTTCTTCTTTGTAGGTCATTTGTGGCATGCAGGAAGGGCTTGTGCAGCTGCAGTAGGATTTGAGAAAGGGATTGATCATGATTTCAAGGCTATCCTTTCCATGACTCCTCTTTTTGAAAAAATAGATCTAACGAGATGGAAGAGAAATTGATTCAATCTCATTATATCTATCTCCCATATCAGCGGGATAGGAGTATTTTCAAATACTCTCTTTCCAAATAGATCCTTGTAGCTCAGCTATATATAGCCAAGCTATTATATCTTTTTTTTTTTTTTTTTGTCTTGGACCAGACCAATAAATGTGATTGCTAAAAAGCAACAAGAGAGAGGGATTCGAACCCTTGAACCCTTGATATTTTTTTTTACTATATCGGTTTTCAAGACTGGAGCCATCAACCACTTAGCCATCTCTCCCGGGGATAACTTCTATTCTACCCCGTCGGATAGTCCATAACTATAAGCATAAGGTCGGGTCGATACCAACTATACCTGTGACATATGGTGATTTTTCATCATCATCTAGAATGGAAGAAAAAAAGAAACGAATTTCCCTCTCCTCTCACACTCAAATATCAAACTCAAATTTTTTTAAAAGCTCCATCAATTTATGATCAAATACTTTCCATAGTGCATTTGATTAGAATTGAAAATTGGGGATCGGATGGTATAGTCTATTCAATCTTTTGGGAGCTTGTAAGATCACAACCATGACTATTTCTTTCCAATCAGATGTGTTTGCATTAATTGCTATTTAATTTTTACTAGTGATTGACGTACCTATTGCACTTGCCTCTCTTGATGGTTGGTCAAGTAGAAAAAATGTTGTATTTTCAGGTGTATAATTATGGGTCGGATTAGTACTTTTTGTAGGAATCCTTAATTATTTCATATCTTAGATCTATTCTAGATGCTTTAGGTTCAAACTTCCCCCCCCCCCTTTCCAAGAGGGCTTTATAGCTCTTCTGAAGGGCCTTTTACTTCAAGCCAAAGGAGAAGAAGTTTTCCTTATCCATAATTGAATGAATAAATGAATAATTGGACCATTCAAAAATGGTATCTACTTACAAATGGGATTGAAAATATATGTATTTTCCATTTCAATGTTATGAATATATATATATATATATATATATATATATATATATTCATAAAATTGAAATGCGGGTATGGTTGAATGGTAAAATTTCTTTTTGCCAAGGAGAAGATGTGGGTTTGATCCCCGCTACCCACCTGTCACATTGAATATGAAAAAGAATAGTTCATATATTGATCATTTCCTTTCCTCACTTATCATTCAATTAGAAAATGATAAGTGAGAGAGCAATCATTTCCGGAACAAAATACTTCGTATGTTCTGGTCTAGTGGAGACAGGATTTGAACCCATGACCTCAAGGTTATGAGCCTTGCGAGCTACTAGACTACTCTACTTTGCACCATTAATTGATATCATAATCAGAATGGGTACACCAAACAATAATGGGATATACTACCCCTATATAGGGGTAGTATATCCCATTATCACATTAATTACTATTTTTCTTTTCCTACCAACTCGATTTTGTTATCCCGGGCAATAAACATGCGTGGGCCATCTCACGGAGTATGTGTCCGGACAATCCAAAGTCTTGATAGTTGGCTCTAGGTCTTCTAGTCGAAGAGCAACATCGATGAAGACGTGTAGGTGCACTATTACGCAATGAAGATTTCAATTTTCTATGAATTTCCCATTTTCATCCAATGATGACACTTTTATTTTTTCCTCCAAATATTGATGAATTAAATTATATTTATGTTCCAGGGCTTGTCTCTTCTTCTCTCTTTGAATGAGACTTTTTCTCGCCATAATAGTTCAGTCGGTACTATCACCTACCAAGAATCAAAATATAGATCATATTTTAGATGGAGTTATATTAAATTGATTACTTTTCTTCGTGGGGTATTTTCACTGTATCAATGACAATACCCATTCATTGATGAAACTGATGAAGAAGAATTAACCAAATTTTCCTGATGTAGAGGCAATTAAAAAATCTACATAAGTGAATATATAACATACGAAAAAGTGAGCTAATCCAACTAATCGTGCTTGAGCAATGGAAAGGGCTACTGGCTTGTCTCTGCATCAAACTAAATTAGCTAAAGGAGTGTGTTCATGGGCCCATGCAAGAGTTTCAATCAGTTCCTACCAATATACACGCTAGGAAATAAGGAACATAAATCCAGTAGCCCAAACAAGATGCCTGAATAAGAACATCCACGCCCAAAAATATAAATTGTTCATACCAAAAGGATTGTATCCATTAATAAGTTGTGAATAATTTAACCATAGATAATCTCTTGACCATCCCATTAAATAAGTGGAAGACTCATTAAATTGTGCTACATTATCCTACCATAACGTTATATGCTTCCAATTCCAATAGAAAGTAACCCATCCAATAGTATCCAACATCTCGAAAACTACTAAATAAAAAGCATCCCAGGCCTAGATATCGCAAGTACCACCCCATCTCGGACCATCACAAGGAAAAATATAACCAAAATATTTTTTAGCTGGCATTAACTTGGAACCATGTGCATCCAAAGCACCTTTAACTAGGATCAATGTGGTTGTATGCAAACCTAGACGAATAGCATGATGAACCAAAAAGTCTCTAGGACCAATTGTTGAGAACAATGAATTATTATTATTATCATTAATAGCATTTAACCAACCGGGTAACCATATCCTCTTACCTGCATCAAATGTTTGACCACTTGTTGAAGATAGGAGTATATTGAAACCACATAACGTCTTACCATGAGCAGATTGTATCCACCGAGAAAATATGGGCTCGATCAATATTTCTTTTTCTAGAGTACCGAAAGCAAGCATAACATCATTATGAACAGAAAGTCCCAAGGTATGGAAACCTAGTAATAAACTAACCCAACTAAGATGAGATATTATAGCTTCCTTATGTTCCAACATTCTTGCCAATACATTATTGTTATTCGGTTTCAGATTATAATCCCTAATGAGGAATATAGCTCCATGAGAAAGGCTCATGTCATAATGAACTGGACAATGTATTGATAATAAGTACATAATGTAGCTTGGGTGGTGAAGTCTTGTGATATGAATGCATAAGTAGGTAAAGAATACATGTGTTGAGCTACTAAGGAAGTTATAAACCCCAAAGAAGCTAAAGCAAGACCCAATTGAAAATGAAGAGAATTATTAATTGTGTTATAAATACCCTTTTGTCCGTGTCCTAATAGGCCTCCTAGAGGAACATGTGCCTCAAAAATATTTTCCATACTGTGACCAATCTCAAAGTTGGTTCTATACATATGACTAGCAATTGAAAAAACAAATGCAATAGATAAATGATGATGATCCATATCAATCAGCCATAAAATTTTATTTTGTGGATGGAATCCTCCGAGAAGAGTTAGAATAGCAGTTCTCGCCCCTTGGGAGGTATCAAATAAGTGACTACTAGAATCAGGATTTTGAGCATAAATATTCCACTGACCTGTGAAAAGTGGTTCTAACCCTTGGGGATGCGGTAATTCAGCCAAAACATTGTCCCATATGACGTGCACTCCCCTTGATTGAGGAATAGTGACGTGAACTAAATGCCTTATCCAAGCTAGAGAACTAACTTCGAAGAGTCCTGACAAATGATGATTGAGATGAGATTCAACATTTTTGAACCATGAAACACTTGGTATCCATTTAGGTTGTAAATGTAACCTACCTGCTATTAAAAATATGACAGAAAGAAATAGCAAGAAAATAACTCATCATAAATATCTTCGTTAGTGTGTAAGACAATTGTATACCACCACTAATAAACACCGAAATAAGAAATATTGATCGGACCAGGAGCACCTCCTCAGGTAAAAGCTTCTATAACTGGTTGACCAAAATGAGGATCCCAAATTACATGAGAAATGGCTCTTACATGTAAGGGATCACATACCCATGCTTCAAAATTACCTTTCCAAGCCACATGGAACAAATTACCAGATGTCCACAGAAAGATTATTTCCAACTGACCAAAGTGGGAAGCAAAAATTTTAAGGTAAAGGTGTTCTTCGGTAATATCATCATGACTCTGAAAGTCATGTGCACTCGCAATACTGAACCAAATATGATGAGTAGTTGAGTCTTCGGCCAAGCCTTGGCTAAACTTTGGAAATATTGATGCCATAGTGCTTTTCAAATCTTCCTAGCCATTATCCTACTACAATAATTCTTGACATTAAGAATGCCCATGTTGTGACGATTACACCCAGAAGGTAATGAGCTACTCCTATAGCATGTCCCTATACAATGCTCAAGGCTCTGGGCTGGATAGCAGGAGCAACCTGCAATTTTTTATGGGCCCAAACAATAGATTCAATTAGTTCTTTCCAATACCCATGGCCGCTAAATAATAACATTAAACTGAAGGCCCAAACAAAATGAGCACCTAAAAATAAAAGACCATATGCAGATAATAAAGAAGCATAAGATTGGATAACTTGTGAGGCTTGTGCCCATAGAAAGTCATGGAGCCACCCGTTAATCGTAATGGAACTTTGTGCAAAGTTCCCCCCCATAATATGAGTTACCACTCCCTGATCACTTATACTACCCCAAACATCGGACTGCATTTTCCAGTTGAAATGAAATATTACTACCGAAATTGCATTGCACATCTAGAATAAATAGATGAAAACATGATCCCAAGTAGATACTTGACATGTTTGTCCTCTCCCAGGACCACCAGAAGGAAAGCGAAAACCAAGATTTTCTTTATCAGGTATTAAACAGGAGCTACGGGAAAATAGAACATGTTTAAGTAGGATTAAAACAATCACATGGATAGTAAATGCATGAATGTGATGTACCAAAAAATCTACGGTTCCTAATGTAATTGGTAACAAAGACACTTTTGAACCTAGTGTCACCAAATTACCACCTCCCCAGGTTAAGCTAGTACTTGCTGTTGCACTAGGAGCTATTGAACTAGGTGCTGAAGCATGAGTGTTTTGTATCCATTGGGAAAAGATAGGTTGTAATTGTATAGCAGTATCTTAGAACATATCTTGAGGACATCCTGGAGCACTCATAATATCATTATGAATATATAGACCAAAACTATGGAAGCCTAAGAATATACATACCCAGTTGAGGTGTGATACACTTGCATCACGATGTCTAAGAACATGATCTAATAAATTTTTGTATTGAGTAGTTGGGTCATAGTCTCTTACCATAAAAATCGTTTCATGTGCAGCAACGCCAACTATAATAAACCCACCAATCCACATATGATGTGTGAATAGAGAGAGTTGGGTACCATATTCAATAGCTAGGTATGGATAGGGGGCATCGAATACGTGTGGTGAGCTACAACAATAGTTAAAGATCCTAACATAGCTAGGTTAATATCTAATTGAGCATGCCATGAGGTATAGCTAGGTTAATAGCTAATTGAGCATGCATGAGGTAGTTAAGATCTCTTAAATACCTTTATGTCCCTCCCCCGTAAATGGACTTTTATGAGCTTCTAAAATGTCCTTGAGGTTATTACCAATGCGCCAATTTGTCTTATACATATGACTGGCTATCAGAAAAATCACTGCAATAGCCAAATGATGATGCACAATATTGGTCAACCACAGACCCCCCGTTACTGGATTTAATCCTCCATGAAAAGTAAAAAAGTCTGAATATTCCAACCAATTCAGCGTGAAAAATGGGGTCAATCCCTTAGCAAAACTAGGATAAAGTTCAGCCAAACGATCACGATTCAAAATAAATTCATGAGGAAGTGGTATCTCTTTAGGATCCACTCCAGCATCTAGAAGTTATTTAATGGGTAGAGAGATGTGTATTTGGGGTCCTGCCTTAGATAGAGACCCAAGTCCTAGTAACCATGCTAAATGATGGTTCAACATGGATTCTACATCCTGAAACCAAGCCAATTTTGGGGTAGCTTTGTGATAATGAAACCAACTAGAAAAAATCATTAATGCCGCAAATATCAATGCACCAATTGTAGTGCAGTAAAATTTTAATTCACTGGTTATCCCATATGCTCACCAAATCTGGAAGAAACCAGAGGTTACTTGTATCCCTCAAAAACCTCCACCTACATCCCCATTCAATATTTCTTGGCATAATATTGGCCAAACGACTTGGGCATTGGGTTTTATGTGAGGGGGATCAGCCAACCATGCTTCATAATAGGAGAAACAAGCGTTGTGAAAATATATCCCACTTAGCCAAATAAATATGATGGCTAGTTGACTAAAATGAGTGCTAAAGACTTTACGAGAAATCTCTTCTAAATCATTAGTATGACTCTAAAAATTGTGAGCATGTGCATGTAAGTCCAGATCCAAGTGCTAGTATCAAGGCCTTTAGCTACCGTCTTTGAGAAAAGCCTAGGTTTGGCCCACTTTTCAAAAGAGGTTTTTACAGGATCTTTCTCCACTAGGATCTTTACTTCTGGTTCTGGTGAATGAATGATCATTCAATTCTCCCATTTTCGGATGGGACATAAATAAGAAGAACCCTGCCAATAGCAATTAGTGAACTTCTAAGAGATATCTAAACTCATTTCTCCCCTTATTTTCTAGTTTATTGTTGGAACACCTAATCCTACATGGGTAGGTGTGGAATGCGAAAAGTCACAATGGAGTCCAAGTGACCTTGGAATATGAAACCAAGAGTCACACCATTTTACTATAAATTTACATCATGTATAATGGAAAAAATAAGAAAGCCTCACGCTTATCCTTCATTGTGTGTTGAGTCTCTTGTGTGTGTGTTATTCTTCTCATACACCATTTGTGTGCTTCAACATGGTGTTTAACATGGTATCAGAGCGGGCAATTGCTGGCCTTGGTCCACTTTGAATGAGCCATTTGTGTTTATGGCCTGTGCATATCTGCATTTTTGCAACATTTAGAGAGTTTCCGCAGCAGAGTTTTTTGCCGCCATTCAGAGGTGTTTTGAAGAGGAGCAGCATTCAGAAATTGGTAGCATTCCGGCATTGGTTTTGAGAAGGAGCAGCATTCAAAAATTGGTTTGGAGAAATGCAGCCTTGTGCATCTGAAGGTTTTCTCACCGCTTATTTTTCCATTGAAAAATCTCTGCATTTTAAATTCTAGACCATTTTGTGCTACTGAAAAATGGTTTAAATAGGATTTTTGAAGAAATTTCTGGGTTTTTACTGGAAATATTTCTGAGTTTTTATTGGAAAATTTCTAAGATTTCTGAGTTTTCTGCAAATCTCTAACTCTGCAAATTCTCCAATTTTATGCTGCTATATGGCCCTCTGCAATTTTTTGAAGAAAAGTTCTGGGTTTTTGAAATTTTTTTTTTGAGTTTTCTCTGCAATTTCTGAAGTTCTACTGCTGTACATTTGTAAAATACCTACAAGAAGAAGAAAATTTCTGCTCTCTGCTCTCTGCTCTCTGCTATTTTAACATTAAAAAAAATAAAATCAAAAATCAAAAATAAATCGATTCAAGCTCCCCCTTTGCACTATCCCTCAACACACAGACCCTACCTACGTTCTACCCTTCCCAACGCTCTACTGCTGCATCATCCCTTACGCTCCTGCCCTATGCAACCGGCCCCCCACACTCCACTACCTCACGACCTTCATGCTCACTCTCCCATCACTCCTCACCGCAGAACCCCCTTCTCCCTGGGCTCACGGCCCACCCTCTCGCAGCATCTACTCCTCCGTTACCCAACCCTCCCCCTGCCACAATCCACTCCCTGCAACCACGCTCCATACGCTCACACCTTATCGCTCCTCCACTCCCCCTCTACCCACGAGCTCCCTCTCACCTTTCCACCCCTCTCCCACTGCCCTTCTCGATCGAACCCTCCCCTTATCACTCCTCTCAACACTCACCATTACCACGTCACTCCTTTTAAAATTTTAATTTTTTAAAATTCATTTTTTAATATACGTCCCTTTCATATAATACCCCTCTCTTTTAAATTCCCCCTTTCATATAATACCCCTCCCTTTTAATTTTAATATACGCCCCTTTCATATAATACCCCTCCCTTTTAAATTCCCCCTCCCTTTTTAATTTCCCTCCCTTTCCACTATAATTAATTCCCATTTTTAATTAATTTCTTTTTAATAATCCCTTTTAATTAATCATTTTTTAATAAAAACTTCTTAATATGCCCCCCTCCAATATAAATTTCCTCCCTTCCCTTTTTAATTAATCCAATTTTTTAATTAATTTCCTTTAGTTTGCTTTGCCCCTCCATTTCTAATTAATTCCCATTAATTTATTTTTTAATTAATTTTTAATTAATTAAAAAAAAAAAAACAGCAGAGAGAGAGAGGAAAGAGAGAATATGAACAGCGGAAATGAAGGAAATGACATGTGAGCAAATGGACTAAACACATAGAGAAAATTGCAGTTTTCCATTTTGTGATTTGTGGCATTGATTTGAAGGGTGATTTTTTTTGAAGAATTTTACATGAGAAGACAAGTTTGCAATCATTGAAAACAGCTCTTTGAAGAAATTTCAGCTGCCTTAAAGGCCTCTTGCACAAGTCTTTTGCTGCAGACTCATACAAAAATTTGCAGAAAATATTGTATTGCATTGACATTGTATTGTGAGTAGACATTGCTTCTTCATAGTTGCAATCAAGACTTGAAGTGTAATTGAGTTGAAAAATTGTTGATTGCCCTCCATCATTTGAGGAGCATATTTTTGTACTTTGAGAATTCCTTGGAGTCATTTGCAATTGTTGAATCACATTGTAAACGGGTGCATTTTCGGTTGAAGCCGACACCCTTTCATTTTTGAGCCTAAGTTGTTGAAATGGCTAAAATCAATGAGGCATTAGAGTTGTTGAGTAACCTCATTCATTCAAATGTTGATGATGTGATAAAAATGAGCAAGGATGATCTTTGTAACATTCAAAGTTGTTTGCAAGATGCACAAGAAAAGATTGAGTTTTTGCAATTGGAATCTCAGCTCCAACAAGACGAACTTCAACAAAAGAGTCACCTTTCTGAACCTATTTCTGTTTAGAAAATTGTGAAGGACTCTCATCAGAAGAAAGAAGATAAAGTTGCAGTTGAGTCACATTCAGTTCCTTGCACAAGAGCAGAGTTACATGCAGATGCAGTAGTTCAACCTGCACTTCTCAAGCCCATCATCAGACCTTGGGAAGAGCTTGTCCACAACAAGCACCGAACTGGTCTTGGATATGACAAGGATGTGTCCTTTCATATTCCAGACTACACCAAGCCCATCATATTTCAGAGTGCCGGATTCATGTATGACAACTCACCTATAGCTGTTCCAGATCCTGATCCACAACAACAACATCAAATCGTAAAATTCCAACACTGTGATCGAGTTGGCCATATGAAAGATCACTGTTTTGATCTTTATCCATGCAAGCACTGTGGTCGGCACACTCATTCTTTAGACAGATGCTTCAGACACAAGCCTCCTGCAAGAACCAAGATTCATCTTGGATGGATCGCTTCTTGGCAATGGGCATCAGCAGCTAAGAATATGTTTATGAAACATGTTAGAACTTGTTCACGGATATTTAGCAAACTTGCAGTTGAGTTTTCGCCATCATCTCACCTTGTCCCGGACAGGGGGGAAGATGGTGGTCATGTACAAGCTTCGACGATAGATCAAGCGAGCCTGAGCCACAATCTCTCACTCCATATTCAGAGTTGTAGCCAGTAGTTCAAGTGAGCCTGAGCCAAAATTCACCATTCCGGATTCAGAGATGTAGCCAGAGACACGGATGCCCATGAGCATACCTTCAGTTGTTGGACAACCTTAAACCATCATCTTTGGTTGGTGGATAACCTAAAACCATCACAAGGTAGTAGACCTCCCTTCTTTTAGGTCGAAGGTCTCCCTTTCATATATGAGGAACACTTCCTCTAGCAGAAGCCTTGACTTAGCGACCTTCGACTTCTTGCCGGCTTTGGTTGATTCCAGGAAATCCTTCAAGGAATTCGAGTTGTTGGTAATCCTAAAACCATCACGGGTAGTAGACCTCCTTCTTTTAGGTTGAAGGCTTCCTTTTTATGAGGACAATTCCTCTAGCAGAAGCTTTCAGCTTCTTGCCAGTTTTGGAAGAGTTCCGGGAACTGCAACAAGTATTGCGTTCCAGTGTTGGTGGTCATCCTTAAAACATCTCTTTTTCCAACATTTCAGAGAGTTGATTCAGCCCAAGTGTTGCCATGCTTACTTTGCAAATTTGTATTACAGCTCTCTTCTTGGACTCACACATACCCCTTCGGATTAAGGGGGGATGTTGGAACACCTAATCCTACATGGGTAGGTGTGGAATGCGAAAAGTCACAATGGAGTCCAAGTGACCTTGGAATATGAAACCAAGAGTCACACCATTGTACTATAAATATACATCATGTATAATGGAAAAAATAATAAAGCCTCACGCTTATCCTTCATTGTGTGTTGAGTCTCTTGTGTGTGTGTTATTCTTCTCATACACCATGTGTGTGCTTCAACACGGTGTTTAACATTTATGTCTAGAGCGACTATGATACGAAAGTTTATCTGAGGTGGGTGTTTATTTTTATTATGACATATCTTCGAGGTGCGCAATGGATTGTGGGCTGTTACCATACAGAAAAAGGCTTTTTAGTGTAATGGAAAAAGCAACGGTGATTATTACACTGTTTCTAGATGGATAAATATATATATACTTGTATGTATATATATATATATATATATATATATATATATATATATATATATATATATATATATATATATATATATATATATATATATATATTCCATCTATTGATACTCCTCCATATGTCCCATATGAAAGGCCATGCATTATAAATCGTTATTCATGGATCATTAATGAAATACATTTCCGGATGGATTTTACCACTATTAACAATATCCATCGACAATCCAGAATAAAAAAGGTATTCTTTTTTTATATTATAAATCAATTTCTATAAAATGTCGATAAAATCTCATTTTTGGTAATATTATGGAAGAATCCCATTGATTTCGAGTCAGATATTAAATAATGAAAACGATTTCCCAATAATAGAAATTCTCATTCTCCAAAGTGTCCTTTAATATTTAACCAATTTTGTGCTTCGATGTAATAGCCGAGAGCAAGTGTTATAGATTTTTCCCAATACTCAGTAGCTTGATCGAACCAAGCCTCCACAGTTTCAGGATCTCCCTATCAAATGGCCTATTCTCCTCGGTCGGGATAAGTCAACTTGGAAAATTTTTCTTCCCTCAGAACCATACTTGAGAGTTTTCTACCTCATACGACTCAATCCACTATTCTTTAGCCCTCTACCAAAATTTCCAAAATATTATTGAATTGAACATGATTCATTGGGAGTTCATATTAACCGAAGGACCAGAAAAAGTCAATGACATGAGTTTTTGATTCTACTTCCAATCAATTCAATGATCAAGTTCTATATTTTCTCCTACCCTCAAAAACATGAAGTATAAAAAGAGATAGACTTCAGATTGATTGTCCAAATCAAAGTATTTTTGCAAGGTAACTATCTCAGTTCCGTATAGAATTTTTGGAGAGTACTCTCTGGCTAGACTACTTCACATCTTTATGATATGATACTACACTGTTGCTCAATAGATTAGTAGATAAACTCTATTACACAAGTTGATTCCTCATTCTTGTCAATGAGTAGATTTGACTGTATCAACCCGAACATTCTTTCAATAATTGATCTTTATGGTGCTTCCATCATCAATTGTATTTTTTATACATGGAATATTTAGGCTCTATATATTCTTATTTGAGCTCCTATGAAAGATTCTTTTTTTTCGCTACAGGCGATAAAAATTGTTACTTGGGATGGTGCATATGTAGGAAGGCTTTTATTTTGTCCTTACTCGTACTAGTTATTAACTAAGTTATTCTATGGTATAGATAGCCACACACAATGACAGATCAAGGCCGTATTATTAAGAGCTTGTGGTAAGGATGGGTTTAGTTCTAATGCTTGGAAATAATATTCCAAAGCCTTCGTATGTTCCCCATTACTTGTATGCACAAGACCTATATTATATACTATATAACTTTGATCATAAGGATCCATTTCCAATCGCATAGATTCATAATAGTTTTGTAAAGCTTCTGCATATTCCCCTTCTGATTGAGCTGACATCCGTTACAGTCGTTCACTCCAATGAAATGATCACCGCTTCAAAACCATACATGAGATTCCCACCTCATACGGATCCTCCTTTCTTTACAGTAGGTAATATGGGGAGTAATCCGTGGAATTGAAAAAAATATATATATTTTGACCCAACATTATGAATTAACAGGGGCTAGTGTATTTCTAATAAATATCTAACCATCCTTCTTGCAAAGATTCTTTTTCCAAATACTAAGGATCTTAGTACTAGGAATGGAACCTCTAGCAATTTCTTTGTTCTTAATGCCCTGTATTCTCCGAGGATTAATCACTTCAACAATATTCGATGGTTCCATTATAAGGGTATCCAAAGTACAAACGAGATGCATGTTTGTTGTCCCAACCATTCTCACTACCCTTCAGAAAAGGGTAATGCATATGGGCTATAACGAAGCTTTTGTGTTTTTTATTTCCATACATAGTGCTTTCTACCCTCATGTGTGCCTATGAAATAAGTTCAAATATACAAGCAAAGCCTATTTCATAGGTGTAACCTTTCACTCAGTACTAAAATCCTTAGGATATGAGAGCATCTAAAGGCGCATTGACCAGGGATACATGACGGAAGGAATTGTTCTATCTCCAGAACTCACCATCACTGAGTGTAAGTTTTATTTTACTCAATTTTTATTCTCGAATACCTTTTCTTTCCCAAAAAAAGAAGAACGGAAAACATAACAAATCACACCATCTCTGTAATAGGTAAATGCTTCTTTCTCCCCTGGAGCCATTGGGATTATTCGCAATAAGATATCTGCTATAATTGTGAAGGTCTTATGAATAAAATTTCCATTTCTCTAAGATATAGGCATAGTCAATTACAGATTTGATAATTTCCTTCATTCCCTTATGCAAATGATTCCATGAACAAAATTTTTTTCTGGTGCACAATATCATAAAATGGATTTCTTTATAATCGTAAACATGTTCTCATTCTATCTATTCCAATCCAATTTATTCTTTAAAATGGGAATAGATAGGGAACATTTTTAATAATTGTTCATTAGTAATATGAATAATAACGGAAAAATATTCGTATTGAAAGAAGAGTAGATTGGGTAAACTTGGGAAGTCTGGTTCGTTTATGATCCAAACAAAGAAAGAGCTAAACGATCGAGAATTGCATAATGAGAATGAAATTACCACCTAGAAATTGTGTGCTTTATCCATATATATAAGGAATATCGGGAAAATATATTCATCATGACATAGGATCATTGCCAAAGAATTAGTTATTATACAATTGATAAGATGATCACTACAGATCCATATATGATCATAATATGGAATGGATCAGTTAATATGTCTTAAATTATTGAGTAGGCGATCCGAATACGTCGGATTAATAGGGTTTATTGAGGATTTCCTAAAATAGGAGGAAGTTGGAGCAAATGTCCTTTTCGGCTTTCTAGGGGGATTAAATTATTACCTTATTTATTATCTATTTATTTATGAAAGATTGAACTGTTCATACTCGAACAAAAATAATTTTTAAGGAAGTTTCTATTCACTAATTTTGTTAATTAGAACCAAGAAATCTAATAAGAAATATGGCCGAGCGATTCAAGGCATAGCATTGGAACTACTATGTACGCTTCCACTTACTGAGGGTTCAAATCCTTCTCTTTCCGTATCTTCGCCCTACTATTTTCTTCTCATCCATTGTTTTTCCAATCTATTGAATCCCAATAAGACGATTTCATAATTACAATATCAATCTACCTCTATTTGTAATAGAGAAAATAGAACGAACATTGGTTTGTGGTATGGGAAGAGTAAAGACTATTTTAAGAAGAAATAAAAGAAAAGTATCATAGATAACAAGTAACGTACTGAAGGATTATGAAATGTCCCCTTTAGGGAGGGGAAAAATAAGGGAGAAGAACATAATTTCCAGATGCCCAGCAACCAACCCTACCTTTCATTTCATTCTCGATTCAAGCTTGACGGGAATAATACTCTACGATCAACAATTCATTAATCTTCAAACTGATCCATTTACTATATATTATTTGATTGATGAATCATTTATATTGTAAGGGATAAAAATTCAAATGATTTGGCAATTTATCCCTTTGGAATAGGTCTATATTATTCTTAATGATAGCTCTCAATATTGGTTTATCTCTTATAGTAATCACATCTTGATTTTTGCAAGGGTAACTTGTTATACCTACCATATGGTCATTGACCCGGATATGTCCATGATTCAGTAATTCTGTAGCTCCAGGAATGGTGGGAGCCAAACCCAATCGAAAAAGAATAGTATCCAAATGAATTTCAAGTAATTGCAATAGGACCTGGCCCATTGAGCCTTTGGATCTTCTAGAAAAATGAACATATTTAAGCAATTGTCACTCCGTTAGTCCATAATGAAAACACAATTTATGTTTTTCTTCTAGCCGGATGCAATATTGAGATATTTTCCTAGAAGAAGAAAGATTCATAGAATCCTTTCTGTTTTTGGGTCTTTTACTAGTGAGCCCTGGTAAAGTTTTCAGACGACGTATTATTTTTAAACAAGGTCCCCGATAACGGGACATAGAAACTCCTTTTTCAATTAACAGATAGTGCTAGAAAAAAAAAAACAATAGTATAACTCGTATGAGTACTACTGGAATTGTTTTATAATTCTTTTATATGGAAAACAAAGATCTTTCTCCAATTTTTTATAGATCCTAATAGCTCCAATCATTTCATTCATCCCATTCCTAGTTGGGAATAAGTTATCATGGCATGATGGACCCGGCGAACGATCATAAGTGTATTCTCCTCTCCATATTGATCCTAATAAAAATTTGTGGATTATGGAAATGAGAGGAACGAAAAAGAGCTAGCTATCGAGATCTAACCAATGACCATCGCATTACAAGTGAGATGCTCTAATATATGAGCTAAGTAGGCTCGATGGAATATAAATCCTCATTTCATTGGTGTGAGATCCACAGATTCGTTTGGAATCCTAACGATTATAGCGCGAATCAGATTCAATGATGCAATCCAGATTATGATTACAAAGGAACATTGTTTGAATTTAGATTCTTTCAAGGGAAAGAAAGGGGAAGTAAGGGTCAATTGATATCGATCGTTTTACTCACTCTTCCAAATTGACTAAGGGAGGATAATAACATTGTATTTGAAATAGATAAATAATATAATGATTCCCAGTCATATTTGATTGGGATAGAGATAGAGATAGCGAGAGAAGAGAAGTAGGGGAGGATACTTCTACCACCCAATATTGAGAAAATATCCAATGAATAATGCTGATGGATATTACATAATTGGATTAAAACAAGGTATGACCTTGTTTTCCTAGAAGGGGATATGGTGGAATTGGTAGACGCTACGGACTTGATCAAATTGAACCTTGGTATGGAAACCTAACAAGTGATAGCTTCCAAATCCAGGGAACCCTAGGATACTTTGAATGGGTAATCCTGAGCCAAATCCGGTTCATGAAGACAATGTTTCTTGTCCTAAGATAGGAAGGGGATGGGTGCCGAGACTCAATGGAAGCTATTCTAACGAATGAATCTCATTTGGTCCAATACTGTAGTTATAGAACGCTCTATTTACACCTCAAAAGTTGAGAGATATTTTATATAACATCAGACAAAACTGGCGATCAAAACTTGAATTGTTCCAAGAATTTTATTCATAAGGTAGACGCCATATTCAAGTTGAAGTACTGATTTGATAGCAACTAATCTAATTATGAACTTATCTACTCTACATGGAAAATTGAATCAATTTTTGGAATAAATGGTTGGACGAGGATAAAGATAGAGTCCAATTCTACATGTCAATGTCAAAAGCAATGCAAATTGCTGTAGGAGGAAAATCCGTTGGCTTTATAGACCATGAGGGTTCAAGTCCCTCTATCCCCACCCAATTTCATTCTCGAACAGACTGATCTATTTTCTTCAATTCCATTGGTTCGAATCCATTCTAATTTCTCGATTCTTTTACTTCACTATTTTTTTTTTCATGAAGACAATAAATTGGAACATGAATATTTCCGTCCATCTTATGACAAGTTCAGTTGATCCGTTAATCACTTGATCATACGATCAATTCATTTTGTGATATATGATCTACATAGATTAGATCATTTGAAATTATTCAATTGCAGCCCATTTTTTTCTCATATTAGTGACTTCCAAATAAAAAATAATAAAGATCATTGTAAAAATTGGGAAAAATATTTTTTCCTTATTTTTAGTTGACATAAGTTAAAACCCTGTAACAGGATGATCCACAGGGAAGAGTCGAGATAGCTCAGTTGGTAGAGTATAGGACTGAAACTCCTCGTGCCACCAGTTCAACTCTAGTTCCTGGCAAGATGTCAATATCCATGTCTCCATATCCATCCATCTATTCTATCTAGACATATCCATATGTATATTTACATACGGAGACACCCCGATCAAAATAGATAGATAAATCAATATGTTCTCTCCCACTTCTTTGCTCATATTTTCCCTCCCTGTCCATTCCAATTGGATCCAGATACTCTGTACATTTAAAAAAGTAGGATTGAGAACTCAGAGGACAAGATTTGATGGTGGGACTAAGAATTCGGCTTCGATACTAGTCAGAATCTATTTGTCCTATTCCATTCGAATTAAAATGGGATATATTATCCCAACGATAGATATATATTTCCAGAGTTGAAGTATATCAAAATGTTTCAAATGGTATCTTGAAAGTATATTAGAATTGAGTTTCAGAAGATTGATGTAATAACTTTTCATCATAGTTTCTCGTATGAATACTGGATCCAATATGATGATCATTATGATTTATAGGGAAATATTTTCTTCTTTCCTTGTTGGAGTTCGGGCCTCATATATCCATCAAACTAACTTTTATTTTACAAAGTTTCTTTATAGCATCTATAATAACCTCTAGTTCATGTGGGCAATCTGGCGAATAGACATCCACATGAATTAACTTATCTACTCCGTGAATGGTACTATAAGAATCTGTACCAAACATTTCTATATGATAGTACATGCTCCCAGGGAAAATATATATTTTGGTTCCAAAATTTGTTCATATAATCAATCTCACTACAGAAGGATCCTTTTTCATGGTCACAGTCCCCACTGTTATAATGAGATCAGCTCATCCAGGACCAAATTTTTGTACCGGACCGTAATGATCGGAGTTGAATCACGAACCTATTAAGGAATCAGATTCGATGAAACCACAATTAGTACTGTAAAGGAGTGGTCATAAACTAGAGAGTCTGGACCAATAAAAGGGTTGCATCGCCGAACAATATCATACTTACATGCATCATTGACCAATGAGATTGTAGCATGGGTACTAACATTCCGAACCATTGCATTTCCTCCAAAAGACCTAAAGTAGCAAAACCATGAGTTAACATAGCACTTGGCACGGTGATTGCACCTAAACACTAATCATCTCGACTCCATACTTCTAGAACTATATGGAACATAGATGAACTCCCAAAAAGAAACATGAATGATTCATACAAATTCTTCAACGGTAAATGTCCTGAATAAAGCTAACGAGTAATTAATAATCTTGTTGTACAAACAAGAGTGACTATCATTCCCTTTCCTCCCAAACTACTTAGTCCTTCAATTCGATAAACTAAGGTTCCCCAATAGATGAGAGTGAAAACCAAAATGAGAGAAAAAGAGATGTGAGCCAATATATGTTCTAAATTTATGAATATCATAATAAACTCATTTATTCATTTTATTCCAGAATTAGATCTATGATGGAAAGATAGGATTGATCCATCACAATGGAAATATATTGAATATATATTGTTACATAGGAACAAGTGATGGATGAGATCTTCCTCGAAAAATACTGCCACTCGGATTTGAACCGAGATGCTCTCGCACTGCTTCCTAAGAGCAGCATGTCTACAAATTTCACCATGGTGGTTTCGTAGGGACCATACTAGCTTATTTACACCTGATCGTCAATGTTATGGAACATGTCTAGCAGAGGGAGTGAACTGTGAATATAATATAAGAAAAAATAAAATATAAGTTAGGGAATTAAAATTTGAATCAATTTTATTATTGGTTGAGAGTTATAACGGAGCATGGCACAAATTGGTAGTGTTCCATCTTGGGGTGATGGAGGTCATGGGTTCAAATCCCACTTCTCCGAAAGAGAATGGGATATAGTCACATGCGTTATCAGACAAAGAATATCTATCAGTTTTTGCTTACGATGGGAAGAATCAAGCAACTACGTTCCAAAAAATAAATGGTTATACCATCACTTTCTAATATTTGTTTTTGTATGGTTTTATTATATACATATCTAGAATGAAACTATGTTTCTGATCCATAATCTCCCATATGATTATTATCTTGTTGGAATTTCCAATTTTAGGTCAGACATCCAAATATATTGATAGATCCCAATAATATTACATACAGGCTAATATTACCATATATAGGCTGTTAATGAATGAATTGATCCTATTTTGAGGAGATGTAGAAGGGGGTTTCATAAATAGGATCAAATTGCACTAGATTAGTCATCTCTTTTTTAGTTAGATTTTTTTTAGTATCTCTGTCACAATGGTTTGGGCGTTACGCATTATAAATTATATAGATATGAAGAAAGATGATTACTTTGAGTTCTCCAAAAGGATTTAGCACTCCTTTCTATCAAACCATAAAGGAGGGAAAGAATGGGACCCAATAGGTAGATGAACCATTGGGAGGAGCAGAAACAGAAGAAGAATGAATCAAGATAGTTGAAAATATGAATTAGTAATTATTCGTCATAGAGAAATAACGTGCATCTATTAAGAAATGCATGAGAAATTCCATTATGAAATAATATCATCCCCATGCGTGATTCCATAGGTTCTGTGCCATTATTTATAGAAAATAAGAAATTGTTTCGATCATAGTTTCGGATCGGAATGGATGGAATGGTATGTTGATAAGATTACGCGACATTTCTGGTAGAATAATGGTAATTTTGAAGCTCATTCGGGATCCTTACAAAAAATGAGGAACTCTAATCCATTTCCAGTAGGAAGGTAGAATGTATAGAGGAATGGTTGATAAATTCCCTATTTATATAGATTGGTTGAAGGGAAGTGTTGTAGTGAAACTAATTAATGACCTTGTCCCTTTCGTGCGACCACCATTGGGAGTACCTGAAGAAAATGATTTTGCATCACTATTCTACAGGGTCCTGAAGGGTGGTGTCGTATATTCTACGGGTCATCCAAATCAATTGTTGTCACTTTTGATTCGAATGATCCAGAGGAATCATATTTGACTATGCAATAAAAACTTTTCGAATCACCGGTGGAGATATATTTAGCTAAATAAAAAGCTTTTATTGCAGCTCGATATGCTTTTCCCTTCCGAACATTTTTACAATTTTTTTTTGATCTAGAAGTATGCTTTTTTGGAACTGCCATTACAAAAAATGGGGTTAATTCATATACTTTGATGTGAAAGACATCTTATGTATTTCATTTATTCATTTCTCTTGTAAATAAATAACTCTGCATATTCTTTATCAAAATATGTTGCAAATTGAATCAATCAATTCTCTTGATAAAAAAATTAAAAATAATAATGGAATCTACCAATTGAAATTTCAATTTCCATGATATATTATCATATATTTTATATTATATATTCATATAATGATCGATCTTAAAATTGATATCTTTCTCATTATTTTCCAAATGAGTTTTGCTTGGTCCTTGATTCTCCGAGATCATCTCATCCTTCTTGTTCGTGTTCCTTCCATATCATAAATTGAAACTAATGGGATCAAAATGCTTTATGAATCTATTGTAAGATCTTTTCACTTGGAAAGACAGGAAAATATGTGGAAATATCAACCAATTTTTAGTGAAAGGCTTTAAATATTCTTCTGGTGTTTCATTTCCAAGTTCCATAAAGTTATGAATAGGAAATATTTTCATCGAATAGAATTTTTTTTCTCAATCATACTACTTTTATGATTGAAGTGATATATGAGGATCGATAATATAAGTACTACAATACCTTTGACCAAAAAATATGGATTTCTTTTACGTAGATCACGTAAAAGAAATGTACTGAGAATTCTAGGGTCAAAGAGCTTTATAAGGTGCTCCTGGTGTGAAAGGATTTGAATTAAAAATCTCATCAAATTTGATCTGGTCCATGGATTGCATAGAAAGTGATAACTTTGTATCTCTTCCAATTTGATTATCCAGGATATTCTTTTTTTCATTTCTTTTTTACCCCCTCTCTCCCTTTTTTCATCCCAATGAAAATAATATATAATATAATATTTATTAAATATAATTGGGAAGCTCGTGCCGACCACTCAAATCAATACTAAGATATGATGATCAATATTTAATGAAATGGGAAGAAACCACTTTTGTTCATTATGACAATTTGGATACCTTCCAATTGAAGATGTAACTCCATTTTGGTCATTTCTTCTTTACTACCATGAAAAAGAGCTCATGTAAATGACATGAGCCTCTGGAGTGAAGAGAGCTATAATATGAAAAACAAAAATTTGTTTAATGGAAGGGCTTATATTAGGTTTAGGGATAATCAGGCTCGAACTAATGACTTCCACCATGTCAAGGTGACACTCTACCGCTGAGTTATATCTCTTCCCTACTCTCATATGAAAGGATAACTGAATAATGAATAATAAGTTATCAAGGGGTCGAGAGACTAAAAAAAAATCACTATTTTCTCTCGAACAACTTGAAGACAAACCTTCCTTCTTTTCACACTACTACGAAAACAAAGAAAAGGAGAATAATTTTTGGAACCTATGTAAATCCTATCGAAAGTATTATTTCCTCCTAATTTGAATCATAAAATATGGTCCCGTAAAATCAGTAATATTTTACCTATCTTGATCAAGCAAGTTTGACATGAACTTGAAAAATATTTTGTTCAACATGTTTGATCTGATCTACCACTAGTGTGTGCGGAAAGGACTCAATATTTTTTGGAAGAACAGGGAGAACAAGGAGAACAATATCGAGTAAAGATTATACAGAGATGATATGGATCAAATTTTTCTTCTTGTACTAAGGAGAAGACCCTATGCAACTGTTAAATAATTTATATAAATAAATTGACATCCTACCGAAACATAATTTGTAACTAGCACTAATATCCTCTTGTCTAGCGAGCAAATATTTACCCCCGTGGATTAAAATACTTATTGATCTAGATCAATGTAAGAGTACAACTACATTTTTGAAATCCATGTTGTCTCTTTGGAACGGGTTGACCACTTCACTCTCTCGTGGTACAATCCTCTTCTAGCTGAGCTCTCACTTTTCCACTGGTCCACAGAAACAAGATATAAGACTAATGCCAATAGCTCATCATAGGAAAAAGGACCCACCAAGCCAGATCACTGACTAATCAGATCAAAAGGAACTTCCTTTTCTGTATACTCTCCCTGGCCATATCGATTTATATTCGTGGGACTTACGATCAGATCATATCTTAGATAGATATGAATATATATCCCCCTCAACATAGGTCATCGAAATTATCTTGGACAACCCCAAAAAAATCACAAAAGCTAGAATATTTCATTAAATTTATTCAGGTTCAAACTTGAACAATGTATAAACACATGGATAAGCTCACATGAAGCCATCAATTTTGAATCCAATTTGTGATTTGTAGGAATGATATATCGATATATCAAGAAGGAATTAGCATGTAATAATGTCGATTCATACAACAGAGTATTTCTTCAAGAGCTGCATTTATAGGATGAGAATAGAGAAGGAAGAGGCAATCCCGAATATTTTGCATAATCTTTTTGACCTAAAATAAAAAATAGGATTCATTAGTTCTTATTAGAATATGAAAATGTGTTTGACTTAATTGGTTCAAGTTACTCTTTGAGACATAATGCCTAAAGGAATGGAATATGAATATTCTCGAAAAATGAAAATAATCCAGCTTACTTAGAAAAAAATTGAACGAGAAGTCGTATGAGGTGAAAATATCATGTACGGTTTTGTAGAGTGATAGTGAAGAAAACTTATCTGTCAACTTTTCCACTGTCACCCCAAAAAAACCAAACTCTACATTAAGTAAAGTTGCGAGAGTACGATTAACCTTTGGATTTGAAATCACTGCTGATATACCTGGTATTGACCATAATTTACAAGAAAATTCAGTAGTATTAGTAAGAGGAGGAAGGGTTATATGTTTACCTGGTGCAAGAAATCACATTGTTAGAGGAACCATATATGTTGTCGAAGTAAAAGATCATCAATAAGGGCATTCTAGTGCATTGTATATTCTTACTTATCTAATACTTGCATCATTTCATGATGATGCCATGTGAATTGCTAGGAACATGTTAAGTATATAGCTAACCTAATAACGAACATTTTTTTAAGGGGAATAGAGTAGGCTACCATGAAAAAATAGATCTTATTTTTCAGGAGATTTGGAACTGTTATATGTCCAAGGTTCAATATCAAAATCATTTTCGAATTTTTCCCTGATTGTTTCAACAGAAAATTAAAAATACCTTGACCTTTTTAGAATGGGTTCAAGTCAAATAGAAATGATTTGAAACACGTTTTTATACACTATTTTGTAAACATAAGGACTTGATAGTATAGATAGGTAAAATACGGAATTTCCAATCATATAAAAAGAAAGAAAGGGAACAGATACTCAATCGAGAGTCAGTAAACAGAATTATATGCATAATGAATATATGTCATCTATGTAGATAGAATCATGTGGAAAGCCATATTCAACGAAAGTCATATGTATGGTTTGGAGGGAGATCCTTCATACCTTTAGAGATCCACCCTACAATATGGAGTCAAAAAGAAAAAATAAATGATTTTTATCCTTTATAAAATATATTCTTAAACCTTTTTCACACACATGTCACAGCGAACTACTGTTGAAAAAAAAATGCAAATTCCGATCCTACTTATCATAATCAATTAGTTAACATGGTGGTTAACCGTATTCTGAAAAATGGAAAAAAAAATATTGGCTTATCGAATTCTTTGTCGAGCCATCAAAAATATTCAACAAAAGACGAAGAAAAATCCACTATCCGTTCTATGCCAAGAAATACATAGAGTAACTCCCAATGTAGCAGTAAAATCAAGACGTGTGGGTGGATCGAATTATCGAGTTCCCACTGAGATAAGATCAACCCAAGGAAAAGTACTTGCCATTCATTTTTTATTAGGGGCATGTCGAAAATGTCTGGGTCGAAATATGAAATTCAAATTGAGTCACGAGTCAATGGATGCCACTAGAGGGAATGACAATGCTATATGCAAAAAGGAAGAGACTCATAGAATGGCAGAAGCTAATAGAGCTTTTTCACATTTTCGTTAACTCATAAATAGGATCGATATCTACCTATCTATATAGTGGATTTACATATTCTGAGAAATTAGAAATTGATTCCCATTTAGATCAGGCAATATTTTTATTGGAACAAAAGAGAAAAAAGAATGAAAGAACTTAAATAATAGATAGATGTAAGTCCTCTTGGGGAGGCTTCCTTAAGGAAAAAGGAGATATATTATGGAGGAGTATTCTATCCTATTAATGAGGATTATGTAAATATCCTAAAATTGGAAGTTAGAAACTGTTTCTACTCTTTCAGAGATTGAAATAATTACTAATTCATGATCTAACATGTATACAGTGAAAACTTCATTTTCAATTATACCCTGAGGTCATTTGAAATAGTTTCATTTTATTTTATTCCATTCTGGTTTATGGTCTTTCTTGGCTATATGGTCTCTCCAAGGGAAAGATTGAGTTGAGCTTCAAGAAATAGTAAATGATCTTATAGATAGAGAAATGTATAACTCTCTAGGAATTTGGATTGTGCTTATATCCATAACTGTGGGAATTGGATCCGAACTTTTTCTAGTCTCTTTTAATCAATGGACCCCTTATGAAGAACTGCAATTAATTTTACAAATTATTACCTCTCTAATAAAATGAAATGAATAGATATCCATATTTCTTTTTTAGAAATGTTTCTATCTATAAAAAATCTATGGACATGTGGAAAAGAGAAAGAAAAGGACTGTTACCCCTACCTCCACTCGGACCAATACATCACTTTTACCAAAAAAAAAATTGAAATTATTTTTTCGGTAAAATCACAATTAGGGTAAAGCAAGGTCAGAAACAACTAATATCTTTGAATGAACAAAGATATTTTAGGGATTGGTAATACTTTTTATTGATTCAATAGATTTGGTCTTATACATACGTGAGGAAGGTAATCAAAAAAGGAATCAATTTCTTATTTTATTCCTTCTTTATCACTTAGGAACCACGCGAAGATCGAGTCCCATGCATGGTTATAAATGAGAGAAATGAGTGAGGGATCCTATTTTCGACAACTCTATCATTCTAGTCATTGCTTTTCTTTCGTTCCAAAATAGCTACTCCAGCCACTAAATGCATAGCAATGGATATAAATGCACATATAGATTATCTGTGGTTAGATACTACATAAAATTATTTATTCTTGGCTCCAGGAATGATAGATCAATTGGAATGAGCACAGATAGGATCGAACCTGTTCTTGACATATTGTTATTTTGTACCATATTCAATTTTTTAGGTTTCTATTGAATTGAAAAAGAAATGATGTTCAATCGTCTTCTTTATGTATATGAAATCTCCTCCAGATAATGAAAATAAAAATAAAATTGGATGATATATGATGAACCTATATGACCAATCTATATCAATACTTGAATACGCTATCTATACCATATATTCTATATTCATAGATCAGAATATTTTGCAGATATATATATATATATATGCATGGAATATAATTCACTTTTGGGATGCCTTGATGGTGAAATGGTAGACACACGAGACTCAAAATCGCATGCTTAAGAGCGTGGAGGTTTGAGTCCTCTTCAAGGCATAATATTTCTCATGCTTATTGAATGAGAAATTCAATGGAAAATCTTGTACGAGAGTATCTCAATATATTGGGATATATTCTATGTTTATACGAGGTATTCTGACGGTTACCTGCAAGTTAACGTTGTTGGAATAGGACAATGGACCACAGGTAGGATCATATCTTCTCTACCTAATGAGGAGTCCATTCCAAATCCACCCTCATATATAAGGTATATTTCATCAAGGCCACAGATTGAGAAGATCGATACATAGATTGACCATATAAAACCTCTCTCAAGATCTTGCAAGATCCGAGAATTACGACTGAATCTCAACAACTATATCCATGTCGGATCCTGTTGCTCTATCCTTTCCTTTATTCTAAATAGTGTGGGAAAAAAGAATGCTAGAACCAAAATAGAGGAAATAAGGAGTAAGCATAGTCTAGTAGAGAATATATCATTAAGTTCAAAATATTTGGCTTGTCTTTACTATGCTTACTCTTACATGGTCGAAATTTCGGAGTGAGGAACCTATTTTAAAATTAAAGATCTATCAAGTCTTCTTTTTTTCCTCCAACATACTTACTACTTTTGTACAATACTAAGAAAGGATTCATCACAGGATCTTAAATTGGAGCATATATAGAACAAAACCTCTCATTGATTCCCACGACTCTACTTCCAGGTCAATTTTCTTTTACTTCATTCCAGATTCTCCCAGCTGATATCAAATCTTAATCCTGTTGTATAAATTGAGTGCTCAATTTCATTGAGAAAAAGACATTCCTTCTCCAACAATGTCTTTGTAATTTGATCCAATAACACTTTGTTTGATAGGAACAAATTTAATAAATATTGATAACTCTCGAATAGAGTATTATAAAGAAAATATTCATTAGATAATAAACTATTGGTTTCAAGCCATCTTTTTTGGAGATGAATTAACGATTGGAAGCGGTCAACCCTTTCTCTCGAATTTTCAGTCAACCGACGTTTATGTAAATATGGAGAAGAATATGGCTGCATACGTTCCAAGTGGATACCAATTTCTTGAATTTGTTTGAAATGCTCGATATGTCTATGTCTAAGAGACGATGGTTTCAACAAATTCATGTTCAAAACCGAATTGATCCTGTATTTTGAATCATATCTATGAAAATCACTTTGGAAAATTTTTTTAGGGAAAAAATTAGGTTTTGCTATTAATCTCCTTGAACAATAAGTAATATAAAGCCTTTTCAGCAGTTATTCATTTGTGGAAACTTCTCGGTGTGAAAACACAAGGTGCTGCTCTTAAAATAGGAAGGGATCCCAAATAAATCATTTTCCTCGACAGAACGTGGGTTTCTCCGAGGATTTATATTGCCATAGATATTTTCTAGCAAATTTTGATCTCTCTATCTGCAATTTTTTCTTTGATCCAAATCGATACAAGCATCACAATGAATTGGGTGTTTTTGTACGATCGAATCGATTACTACGAAGAAAACTAAGATGCTAGGTCCTAGGAGTCCAAACTACACTCTTTATTAATTCTTCATCCATATCCCTATACATTTTTTTTATGGCGAGAGTAAACTTCAATTCATATTCTTTCAGAAATCGTATCATATGATTATTTCTCATTTTGGGTTGAGGAGAAAATGTGATTTGATCCTTATCAGACTTACTCTGATCCTTATCGGACATACCCCGACATATTCCTAACCTATAAAATGGAAACTCCACTAGAATACTTTCTAAAATACTAGAAGCTAGATCAATATCATGCTAAGCGAATTTATCGAGAGGAATCCAATTCTCTCTATTTCGTTCTGATATAGACTAAGAATCTCGAGCCGTTGCTCTGGCCAAGAAACCCAAAATATGGGGAAGTATGGTCAATTCCTTCATAGTTGTTTTAGGAATCAAAGGTTCTACATAACATTCGGAAAAATAAAAAAATAATTCTTCCATAATTCCTTTTTGGTAGATAGAGGATTCATGGGAAAATTCCTTCTAAGAGTATTTTGTATAATAACCTTTCCTTCTTTGTAGATAAGTCTTTTGTCATTTTGATCGGATCCAACCTGATTATCCATAATTGAAGATGACAAATTTGACTATAAATAACATATCGATTTGTATTAGTGTTTATAACTGATTTATTTCGGGTAATACTAGTTATTAAGGCTTCATTGGCTAGTGCTTCTAGATCTCGTGCATCAGAATCTATGGTTATAGATCCAAATTCATCGAGAAAATATACCTCTTTTTCCGAGTATAACCCCTTGCTACATAAAAGAATAGGAAGTTCCCTTTGTCATTGTGGGATCGTAAGCATTCGAATATTGATTGATATATCTAATCGATTTGGAGCTATTAGAGCTGCATCCACCCTTTGGTGGATACGAGTCGAAGCAATAAAAACACTATTTCTAATAGAATCTTTCTCAACACCTCTAGAAATATAGTTCAATAATAAACCAAGGAAAGAGTCAGTGAAGCCTAAACCAAATAAATGGGTAACTATGTCATTGACATTCAATTCATGAATGTTTGGAATCCATATTATACAAGGAGAAATTTGTTTTTCCAATTCGAAGGTAATATGGAAATGGTCTATTGTGTCTCTCAAAAAAGTATTAAACTTAGTAGGAAAACATTCAGGATCAGGGTAATACAAAAACTTACTATACAAGAGCTTCTTCAGAGATATTCTTATTAAGGAACATATGAGTCTGCTGCTAGACTTTTGATCAAATAGGATCGGCCAGTTCCCATAGGACCTATCAGTAAAATCCCTTTGGAAAATAATGATCCTGAGTGGAATGAGAAATGCATTTTGGGGTTGGGTTGATACAATATATGTGAAGAGGTAATCTTCTAATAAAAATAAAGGAATATCCGATTTTTTGATAAATAAAACGGATTTAACTCGTAACTCATTAGACATTTTTGATAAGTCTAGGCCAAATATTGGAAGTGAATAAACCCTGGCTATCCAGTGATTTGATCTCCAAATTCCTTCTTGAGGAAAATATGACTATAAGTCAAATTTGATTCAAATTTAGAAAGGGTTTTTTTCATCATTAGAAACTGAACTAGTATTTCTATCTCTTTTTCAGAGATATCCATGCTAGAGCACAATCCGTTCAACTCTCTTATTATAGTTATAAGAAAATTTAACATTCTATTGTTCCTCTTCCTCTTCATAGAAGGAAGACTTTATATGTCTATATAATAGAGAAGGTAATTATACACGGGAGGATTTATTAGTTTTTGCAACTCTATCATGTATGTTGGATCCTCTAAATACTAGACGAGTTCAAATTCTATCCTTAAATCAATAAAGGAGAAATAAATCACTTTCAAATATTGAAGAATAGAATACGCAAGAATTTAAAAAGGGATAAGAATCCCATATTATCCCATATTCATACACTTGAGCATTTATTAATCTCAGATGTGCCCATATGAATGGAACTAATGACTTCTCTCGATGACTATTTTCCTCTATGAAACAATCCTCGCAGGAAGAGAAAAACTTATTCATAAGAGTCGTTCTGAATCTCAAATTCAAAATCAAAAGATTGGTTAGATTCGTTCTCAATTTCCATTTGATAAGTTCCCATAATGGATGAGAAAGTTCACACAATATATCCATTTAAGCATAATATTATGATTAATATCTTGCAAAATAGAAACAAATGGATTACTTCCATGTAGTAATATCTCTAGGAGAGTATATAAAAGAATATTTTCAAGATATTTACACCATGCAAAGGTAAAAAACCATGGCATATATGTTTTGAAAAAATCCCATTTTGAAAAAATACTATCTATTTGAGAGCTCCTATACATCTTCTGTTTTTTAGCAAGTTCATTAAAACATGGTGATGGTATAATATTCAGTTTCTCTTTAGATGAATTCAAAATGGTGCTCCTCCCATATATTTCCTCGTTTCCAATTATGTTTTTGAAACTTTTGGTTACAAACCAATATTGAATAGGATGAAACATTTCCTGGTTCTTATTGGAAAATATTTCGGATAGTAAATCATCTTGATAAGATTGAGTTTGAATAAGAAACACATTTGAACTGAAACCCCTTTTAAGGAATTTATCAAAGTTGTTTTCTTCTTAATCAGATCTATTGAAAAAAGTTTGGCAATTTTTTTTTTCCAAATTCAATAATTGTTCTTTTGTTAAAGGTGTTGTAGAAATCTCTTCGATCGAGGAGATATATCTCTTGTCACGAACGAATGGATTCAATTGAGTTAGTAAATTTAAGAATCTGTACAAATCATATATTGATACAAATGGTTGTTCACCACTTTGTTTTCGTTGTAAATATTTAGTTAAGAATATGTTAGATACTTGTGACTTGATTAATGAAATAGTCTCTTTTTCTGAGTGAACAAGTCTTATTTCACCAATGAGCACGGAAGATATATTGTTGTGGATGAGAAAAATATTGAATAATTGTCCATATGTAAGATTCTACCTTTTTATATAAATCATTTTCATATCAGAAGGTAATCTCTTCCTATAATTTGGCCGAGGATGATGCAAATAATAACAAAATTGGAGCATATTTGCTCTGTGAAAGAATCTCTCAATGAGCTCTGATTAGAAAGTTTCACAGGACTCAACCAATTTTCTCGATTGTTGGATATCGTCGAAAAATTAGTGTTTTCAAATGATTCCATGCGATTATTTTCATTATAAAATAAGCCAATAATCGATGGATTAATTTGTATCTCATTCAGAACAAATGGTGCAATTGTTCCTTCATAAATCAATAATTTCAATCTTTGTGAAAGATTATGGTCATCCAAAAGAAAGGGTTTCAATTTTTTTAAATGAATGATTAGAGTACCAATTGGATCCAATAATTTATTTATATTTAAGTTATTTATAGTTAATAGTCGAGAATCAAGACCTTTGAGCTTATTCAAGTAAAAATCCAAAATAGAAATGAAAATATCGAACTTGGAATTGAAATTCGAAATGATATTGAGCTTCGAGTTTAATATCTTTATAGTATGTTTAAAAAACTTAAAATCATCTATTCAACCAATTTTATTTCGATTAGTATTAGTACATGATTCAATTCGATCGAACACTATTTGAAAATAGTTTTGTTTTAGAAAAAAAACGTTTCAAATATTTCATAAAGTATTTGGTCTGATGGGACCATTTGTACACATTCAAATTCCGATTTATATTTTTATCCGTTCGAATAATAGAATGGTTCAACTATTATCTCTCAATTTTTTTCCAACTTGATGAATGCTGGGCAATTATATCTTTCGTTACACTAATCAATTTTTCATTTTCTATCCAATTTGTTTGAATTTGATTCTTTAAATTGCAACTGAACCTATCTATAAAATAGAATCTATTGAATAAATTTTCCTAATACTTGGCAATCTTATACCAAATTGATTCTTACCAACTCAAAGCTTTAGTTATATAATTATTAAAGAGAGTTCCTATCTCTAAGCAATTTATTGATTCATAGCAACTCAAAGCTTTATTTATATAATTGTTAAAGGGAGTTCCTATCTTTAAGTGATTTATTGATTCATACCAACTCAAAGCTTCAATTCTATAATTGTTAAAGGAAGTTCCTATCTCTAAGCGACTTTTAGAATCGATTTGGCTCAATTGTTTGTCGATTATTTGATCTAAATAATCATGCGCTTTATCATTTTTTCTCTGTGGTTGAAGATCCGATACGATCTCAATGATCCATTCTTGTTGAGTTCATATAATGGATTCAAGTAATAATAAATATTCCAAGAAATTTGATCATGAACCTAGCTAGGCTTATTTATTGATAGAGTGAATTTATTTGTCATTTCCAGAACAAATTTTTTTTTTTCGATCAAAAATTGTTGTGCAATATGTTAAAAATATTCCATCCGGGATCTGATGGAATAGCACAATTCGAGGAAGGATTTTCAATTTCAAAATATGTTTTGATCTTCCATAGGTCAACTATTTTGAATCCCTTAAATATTGGGAAAAAATATTTTGTTGTCTTTTCAATAACCTTTTGGATAAGTTGAAATCCTAAATGGGCTTTTTAGTAGCACTAGACCACCCATACATGGTTCATCCATTGACAATGTGTAAAAACAAGAATAACGAATTGATTTTGTAAAATTTTCAATGAATATTTTCCTTTCCAAAGGAAAGGAATTCTCTTCTGTATATCTTTGATCTTCTGTAAATAATTATTTCACCAAAGAAATTGGATAATATTCTGACAAACACTTTGAGGACAAATCCGATTCTATTTCTATTTTTGTTTGTTCTCTTTAAATAAAAGAAAGATCGCAAAGAATTGATTTTTTTCTTCGTTTCTCAATCTCTAATTTATTCCTTGTGAATGAATCTTCACAAAGATCTTTTTCAGGTTCCTAATACTCATTTTCAGTTGAATTAAGAGTTGAGTCCATCTTCAAATTGATATCTTTCTCATTATTTTCCAAATGAGTTTCACTCGGTCCTTGATTTTGTGAGATCATCTCATCCTTCTTGTTCGTGTTCCTGCCATATCCTGAATTGAAAATAATGGATCAAATTCTCTATGAATCGATTGTAAGATTTTTCAATTAGAAAGGCAGGAAAAGATGTGGAAATATCAACCAATTTTTAGTGAAAGGATTTAAATATTCTTCTAGTGTTTCATTTCCAAATTCCATAAAGTTATGTATAGGAAAGAGTTTCATTTAATAGAATTTTTTTTCTCAATCATACTACTTTTATGATTGAAGTGATATATGAGGATCAATAATGTAAGTACTACTATGCCTTTGACCAAAAAAGATGGATTGCTTTTACGTAGATCGCGTAAAAGCAACGTATTGAGAATTCTAGGGTCAAAGAGCTTTAGAAGGCGCACTCGATGTGAAAGGTTTGAATTAAAAATCTCATCAAATTGGATTTGGTCCATGGATTGCATAGAAATTGATAACTTTGTATCTCTTCCAATTTGATTATCTAGGATCTTCTTTTTTTCATTTCTTTTTTACCCACTCTCTCTCCCTTTTTTTCATCCCAATGAATAGAATATATAATATAATATTGATTAAATATAATTTGAAAGCTCGTGTCAACCAACAAATACCCTTATACCACTAGATATATTTTATTTCAATGAAATATGAAAATGACAACGAATCAGATCTAGTCCGATTTTTTTTACCTTCTTTTATGGGAGAATGACGAGAATTGAACCCGCGCGTGGTGGATTCAAAATCCACTGCCTTGGTCCACTTGGCTATGTCCACCCAGGAAAAACAAGCCAATTTATCTATCTATAGTCATTTCTTCCAAGAGAATAAAACGAGCTAACGTTTGTTCGTATGTGGGTCGGTGACTCTGATAGGGGATCAAAGCAAGATTGATGACTAACTCCCAAATCTTGAACAAGTTGTTTGGCTTATTATCAAATTCATTCAGTGAAATGTTATTTGAATGTCTATTGATAATATTTGACATGAATAAAGTATGATAGAAAGAATGAAAATGGGTCCCAATCCCGAACTAACCCATTTTAGATCTGAGTCTATACTCATAATCCAACATCCTTGGCTGAATGGTTAAACCGCCCAACTCATAATTGGAAAACTCGCGGGTTCATTTCCTGCTGGATGTAAGGGAACTGCACATATCCCTTATTGATGGAATGGGAAGAAGTATGAAGTATGAAGTATGAAGTCTGAGGCTTTCTTCTGAACGAGAGAGAAAGTTATGCAACTAAGTTTATATATATATATATATATATATATATATATATATATATATATATATATATATATATATATAATACTACATCTCCCGACACCTCTATAGATTTGGTTTTAGGAGCTTCAAACGTGTAACTCTAATTATATCCAACATCATTTAATTTATTTATTTTAAAATATTTGTATATAAAATTAATGATACAGTGAGCGTTTAGAAAGTACAGGTTTGTTAAAGATAAATGTATATTATTTTTAAATATACAATATACTTTCAATTTTTATGTGAATTAGAAGTAAGGCGATGGAAAAATGTGTTTGGTTAATGTGAGTTTGTTGTCGGGTAGTTTCTCCAAATTTTAGATGAGAGTATTTAAAAAAAAAAAATGAATTATATTTCTAAGGGATTTGAGGTTAGTATTTAAAAAAATTTCATTCACATTTGAAGTTTTGTATAATTAAATAATATTTTAAAAAGTAAATAGAATTATCCTTTGTTTATATAACCTTTCTTTATATATTGAAACATTTTTAAAGAAAGCATATTCAATTTCTAAAAAAATACAAAATAATAGATTAGCATACTTACTCCTAGATACATCCTTGTCATGGGTTAGGTATTTGAATTCTCACTGGGATCCAAAAATGATCCAAAAATAAAGTTTTTCTCTGGTAGATAATAATAATTTTCTAACTATGGACAATGAGCAATCACTAATTAAAAATTTTCTTTTTATCACAATTTATTCCTTTTGGGAATCTATTTCTCCATTATTCAACAAGGAAGTCCAGTGGCAAGAATTGAAAAAACAACCTTCTCTATGATAATAAAAAAAAATTACTTTACTCCAACCAGTAAATGCCTTGCAAAAATGCATTGCAAAATGAAATGAAAACTCTAAAACGGAAGTCATATCATATATCTTACTGTGACAAGCTTTATTATAAAGTTATTCAGCCATGAGACCATAAGACAAAATACAAAAATCCATGTATGAGTTGTAACATTATAAAAATGTAAGAATGCATGGAAGGAGTTTGTTTCTATTAAGCCAAGGAAATATAACATGGAACAAAAGGAAAAAAAATGAGTTATAGCATTACAAACCTATAAAACACACAAGGAGTCTATCTACTATGAGAGATTATGAGCGGATTTGAGATTAGGAAGACTTCATTTAGAGGGATGCCTCATTATCACATTAATGATTCAAGGCAAATATAGTTCAGATTCCAAATTTTCATTTTCACATTGAGTTTACCTTTTTTAATTCTTATTCTTCAAGTGAATTGGTTAATGGAAAATCAATTCAAAAAAAAATGTAACTAATAATGATACATGATAAATGGTGTGTGCAGGAACAAACCATCATGTCCCTAGCCGAGGTAGAGGGGAGTGATTCCAAAAGAATATGGGGAAAAGATCAATAAAAATGGAAGGAATGCAAAGTACACATCTGGGTAATCACGAGATAAGTTAAAATTTCACAATCACTACCAGTTTGAAACTTGTGAGAGTTGAGTTACTCTCTCAATTTCTTGTGGTTATATATTTCTCCATTCACTCAAAATTCCAGAACCTCACCTGAGAAAATATTTTTCATTTATGAATGAAACCAAATCACATAATTAATATATGTCTATTTGTCTATCTTCATCGTATAGGGGTTGATTCTATGAATTCAAATTGTATCTTGGATTGTCACCACGTTTCAGGTGCTAACACTATACTAGCTTTTATAATACGCTATGTATTGGCAAGTATGTGTACAAGGTACTTTCATATCTTCATCAGAACATGAGCCTTTGTTTCTCTCTTTTGTATTTACATTTAAGGAAAAAAAATTCCACCACTGTAACAACTCCACTTACCACAATTTTTTTCTCTAATTATAGTATAGCAGCTTACTTTATGTCTACTAATTTCTATCTTCGTCACTATTTGACGATTTAGGTTCTTGTACCTTCGTTAATATTTCGTCATTTTTAGACAAATTCCCTTGATTACTCTTTTTGAGATTTATGAAGCAAAATTTATATCTACATAGAACCACTTCTACTTACCCTAACTTTATGTTGTCACTACCTCATTTTATTATATTTTTCATAATCTAGGTTATGACCCTAATAACCTCCTTATAACCTTAGTTATGAACTAAAATTAAAATAGTATTTCAAGCTATTACTTTTAGCCCACTTTAATTATCCGATGATATTTTACCCTTAGGTATTTGTTTATTACAAAACTTATTTTTTTATTTCAGAATTACTTCTGATCTTATACGGTGGAGTTATTCTACTACTAGATTACCCCTTAATATAATATTATTAGTTACTTTTTGCCAACATTAGTTTGTAATCCATATAGTATAAATCAAACTTCCATAGTAATGCATACCACTTAAAGTTTTATGACTTTATCTCTAGTTTACCTAGTTCGACATTATATTAATAGATAACTACGGTTGATGGGTTCAATAATCGAGTTATATGTTGAGATTAAATTGGGATTTGGTGACTCCATATATATCTATTCACAATTTAAGGACATCTCTATCAAATTTTTATGGTTTGAAGAATCGTATATCCGATTGTGGGTTTGAACATACGTTTTGTAGTTATTACATGGATCTTCATTTAAAACCTCAGAATTTCTCTATGCCTGTATGTTTATAGTTCCACCTACACACGACTTCTCGTCCTCTTCCTTTCGATGCCTTCCACGTGAATGGTTTGGATCATTTCTTATTTTCTGAAGGGATTTACGGCTATCCAACCCTGACTTGGCTTTGTCATTTTTCACTTTGAAATTTCTTGTTTCAGCTCTACAACTCGGCTTGCTCCATGCATACTTAGTTGAAAACTACGTTGTAGAGGTTTACAAAGAGGATATTTATACACAAATATTATTATGCCATGACCTTTATCGTTTTCTAACATGGGACTCTGTCTCACGTAGGGGTAAATGAGTTTTCCATTGTAATTATCTTATCAGTTCTCATTTCATTGTTGAGTTCTGAAATTTCATTCCATTATGTTTTTGTTATTTTGTTATTATTTATACTCTTCGGTTATTAACAAATTTGAGGTTTCATTGAAGGTTAATGGAATCTGAAATGGGATTTTCCACCATTGATTTCCAATGCTCCCCACGTAAGAAGATTCAAATGATGAAATCATTATATACCCATTTTGTCTTTTACTGGTTAGGTTTACGTATACCTACTATTCCATCATTCTAGAAATTTCATATTAGAGATTTCTAGAGTATAGTCTTTGGTCTTTGAGAATGAATTTTTATTATTAATTGCACTTGAACCATATCTGTAATTTGGGAACTTAATCATATTTTCATGTTTTCGTTCATTGTTAAATTTGTTGTGATACCATACTATGCTATGTGTTCAATTAATACTCCTTGTTATTCATTTTTCATAATGGAAAAGAGTTTGTGTTTCAGAGTATGTAACTTAATGTGTTTTAATTCTTGGCTTTTTTCTTCACCATGGTTAATTTGTATAATTTTGGGTTTCTATCCTTGAATTCCTTTTGTAATTATGAGTATGCATATCGGGTTTACTTTGTAAACCAATTATAGCTACCACGATCTGGCTCTTAAGTCACAAGCGCATCCTCACCTGGGATAATCTTGTCAAACGGGGCTTCATTGGACCCTCCCGTTGCCCCACCTGTGCTCTTAACGCCGAATCCATCCAACATCTTATGCTGCTCTGCCCGCTAGCCAATTCCTTTTGGAATAAAAGCAGCTTTCGTTGCCAGAAGCGCAAGCCCTCTAGTGATATCACCTCTCTCCTTTGAAATTGGCCTAAACGCCCCTATGCCTCTGCCCTTCTCAATGCCCTCTGGCAGCTCCTCCCTGGTTTGATTTTTTGGACCTTATGGAAAGAACGTAATAGACGTATCTTCAAAAACCAACCCACCTCCATGGAATCTTTATGGCTCTCCTTCATTGGTAACCTTCAGGAATCTTTAGCCCTTCATTCATGGCAAGAAGAAGATTTCCCCAAGCAGCAGAGAGAAATTCTCGTCTGGCAAAATTGGAATCTTAAACTGGGGATAACTCTGAAGACACGAAACAAGATGACCACAAACACTCCTTCGAACTAGATTCCTCCCTCCCCAGGGGTGTTCAAATCAAACTTCGATGGAGCTTCCAAGGGGAATCCTGGGCAAGCATGTTTTGGAGGTATCATCAGAGATTCTACAAGAGAAATTCAGCACCTCTTCTTTGGTTCTATGGGCTGGGATACTAATAATTCAGCGGAGCTTGAAGGCCTCTGGCAAGGCTTGAGATTGACGCTTCAACACAGTTTTTTCCCTATCATTATTGAAGGGGACTCTCAAATCCTCATCCATATTGCCAATCAGCTTCTTTGGGGGGCCGATCCTACTAAGGTGACTCATAGTTGGCGTTTGGCTACTCGTATTGCTAAGATAAGTGATTTTCTCCACCACAACCGGGCCATTTCCTTCACTCATGTCATGAGGGAAGGCAACAAGGTAGCCGATCTCTTGGCCAATTTTGGCATTGAAAGCAACAGCACGCTAACTCATGGCTCCCTCTCTATCATTCATGATGCAGACACTCAACAGAATTGCACTTCCCTGGTGCACAAGGAACGCCTCCCGCCGGATGCGGCTGCAATGGAGAATTAATGTGCCACCGGCACCTGCGCAGCTCCCAACGCTGCTTGCATGCCTTGCCCACATGGCCTCGCGCACTCTCACTGCTGGCGTTATTAATACGCCTTGGGTTGATCATTACTGTATTTACTGCACCCTCGCTCTGTGGTATATGGTGCTGGTTTTGTTATTTGTTTTCACTATGGAGGATGAGCAGCATGCAGGAAGCCATGAGAAACTTCTGATCCCTTTGAGCAGCGCTTGTCCTCCTGGTTCGGCAAATTCTAGCCGCAAAACACAGACTGGGCGTCGCTGCAGCGTTCTGGCTTGCCTGGAGACGTTACCGGGCGTCCATTTCTCCAACAGCCCTTTCTGCAGTGCTTTCGCCTTTTCTGGCGCTCCGGGCATGCTCATCACAGGTACTTTGCTTCCCTTCAGTTTCAGTTCGCATTCTCAGGATTTTTGTCCCTCTGTCAATCGAACCTCGAGTTCTTCTACTCTTTTGCCTGGTCTGAGTCACCCTGGTGGTCTCCCCGCCTTCTCCCCCTGTAAGCCCTGTGGCGGTCTCGTCGCGCCATCGCGCCAGCCATGCCGCCTCGGTGAGGTGGTTAACGGTGTTGGTCGAGGGTACATATGTACGATATTCTCCTTCGCCGCTACCGGGCATGGCTCCTCCTGCGGCGCGATCTGTCCCCGCCACCGGCGAGGGTGGCCGACGACGGTGAGGGTCTTCTTCTTCGGTCGTCGGGCGTGCGCATGTTACGGACGATCGCCCCACGGCCGCGGCTCCTCTCTCGCCTCCCTGTCTCCATCCTCCCTGACATTCACTGTCTTCCGTCGGCCCCTCCCCTTGACGTTCCGCCTCACCTCGACATTCCTCCAGAGGTGAGGTTGGGGTCCCTTCGTGGAACCAAACTACCCAGAACGCGGAACTCCGCTTCCATTGCACCTCCTTCGACTCCATCATCACCGCCTTCATCACTGTGTCCCTGCGTGAAGAAATTCCTCTTTCTGCTCCCCCCTCCCCTCCTCTTGACCTTCGCCCCAATCCCTCTCTTCACACAGGGCTGTGCACTGAAGCTGAGCACCAGAACATGAAGACCGACAGTCAGGCAGGAAAGGAGGACAACAGCGATGGAAATGAATATGCATGCAGAGTTGAAGAGGAACCAATGTCTTCAGAGCATGAGGATTGATTCCCCTGGCTCAATTATTGCTGGTGTTTTTGTGTTTTACTGTTCTAGTTACCCACCTGTTGGGCAAAATGATGTTTCTAGCTTTTTTGCAGTTATCTACATGTTTTGTATAAACTCCTGGCCGGTTTCCCTACTATGGGCGGCCCAATTACTCATGTTTAATGGGTCGGTTTCCCACTATGGGCAACCCAGACTTCTCAAGAACAGTTTAGCTAATCAACCCAGGCTGTCTGGCTTTCACAACAGCAGCCTTGGCAGTTTTGTATCAGTATTTTCATAATTAATAGAATTAGTCCTATTTAGAAAAAAAAAATTATAGCTACCACGATAAAATTTTATCTTGTTTATCATGTATTCGACCTTAGGTCGATTAATGCTCATAATATACCAATGTATATTATTCTCACTCTGAAATTTCATAATATTCCATACGAAGTATTAATTGACTCACAAATTTATCGTTTTTTCTGATTTCATTTCTCCCATTTAAATTGTAAAATATATTTGTTTAAAGGTTTAAGATTTTATTCGCATGTATGTGTAAATGGAATTCCTCGGTTTTCCATATAACTCTAACTTAATGATAGGAATATTAAATTATAGAGTTTCATACAAAGAGGTAATGTTTTTAATTATCTGTCTTTAATTGCAAAAGTATATTTATAATTTTTAAGGTATAACTTATACCTATATTGTCTATATTCAATCTCTATAATTTCCTTCATAATTATCGAGATCCATTAAAAATATATTTATAGAAGGTATTCAAATTCTTCCTTCAGGAAGGACCGAACATTTTAATTAGTTCCATCAACTAATAAAATGATTTATTTTTCAGACTCTCCTCTTACTGTTCTGAAATGAGTCATGAATTTTCATTATGTGTTTACTCTGTCGTAATACAGGTAATTTCATTTATATTCTTTCCATAAGGTTACTCATTTATTCTATATTTACTTGTACTATTACATCCTTGAAATTTAATTTATTTTCTTAATGACCACAAGAATTATCTTGGAATTTTTCCTTAACTCATAAGGTAATTTGATATTAAACTTTATGTGGTTCCTTTCTCAGATTTAATGTAATTAATTTAATTATCTAAATAATTAATTTCCAACCCTTTGTCTTCTGGTTTATTGTACAGGTATTCCACCTTTCATCAATTTATTCTTGTCAATGTGTGCATTCCTCGCACAAGCATTGACAATTTACTTTATTTCTTCTATGTATAGGTTGGTCGATAACCTGCTAGAATTCAATCCACTGAATTCCAGAATAATTATTCTTGTATAAATTTTGTAATTAATAGAAATAATATTTTTCTTCAGTTAATGTACAATGGACAGTGTATAATAATACATTTTATCAATTCTTTCTACAAAATTTATCTCCTATTTTGATAATAAGAATTCCTCTTTATAAGAATTTTGTATACATGTTTTGTACAATATTCTAGTAATTAAATGAATATCTTATATTTAATTTCTTTTTTTTCCATAAGAATAAATAGATATAAGTTATGTTTGAAATGGAAGTACGATAGATATATTTAAGTTTTATTTGTACAATCATGTTTATTTCTATATTTTCAATTATCTCTCTTTGTACCTAGATTTCTGGTTCATTTTGATTTGCAGGATAATTATGTTAATTATTTCTTTTACCATCTGTTCTAATTCATATGATGTATATTTTGAATCGAAAATATGAGTTCTCACAACCTAACTAGAGATTTAAACCCTCCTAATTGGGTTCAGAAATTTTGTCTATTGGTTTACTAACTTATTTTGTCTATGTAACTATACAGAATGAAACTATATTCACTATAGTTATGTTCTGCTAAACACATCAGAGTCTATACTTTAAAACTAACATAATTCCATTATAATAATTAACTCAGAATTATAATTTCCCAGTTATCTTTCCGCATAAAAATTATTTCTCTAAATGATCATTCTAATCATAAAAAGGAATTATAATCCAGAATTAAATTAGTTGCACATACCAGTTATGATAAGACTATTTTCCACCCAACCTTGAGCTTTATTTCCACAGCTCCCCCCAAGCAGAGACCAATTCCTCCAAGGTGTAGACAACATCTTGTCTACCCAGGAATGGCTTATTTAAGCACAATTTCCCATGAGCATGTTTCCATAACTGTTTTGAGTTAATCAAGATGTTGTTTTCCTTTTTTCCTAGGCTTTCCTTTTCTTTTTTCCTCAAAACTACTTTAAAACTAGCTTTTTCCTCTTTATAGTTTTATTCCATTTTTTCTTGGTAAATTTGCACTTTACTAAGGTATATTTTTATATTTTTATCTCTAATTTATTTTCTCCAAGTATTTTTGGAGAATGTAGAAAAGACTTTCGAATCTTATCCATCCTCATGGACTTGAATTCCTGATCTTTAATTATACTCTAGTCTTTGCACAATAATTCAATTTCCATTTTTATTCAATTTAAAATAATTAAATATGTCCACAATTATTATTTTCCTTTGGGTCCACTTGACCTTTATTATTGTTCAACTATCTAATAAAAGGAATAAAAATAGGGATATTATATATTCCCCCTCTAAAACAAAACATCGTCCTCGGTGTTGCAAAATATGACTTCACTTTTCAAATAGTGATGGATATTTTTCCTTCATATATTCTTCTCACTCCCAAGTAGCTTCTTCAGGTGCAAATTTCTTCCACTGCACTTTCACCCTGGCTACTATCCTATTCTGGAGCTCAATTTCTTCCCGTGCCAGGATATGAAGTGGCTCTGGAAGAAATTCCCCTTCTAGTTCCACTTGTATCACATTTCAATCAATTACATGAGTAGGATCATGTATATACGTTTTTAGTAATGAAACATGAAGAACATTGTGAACCTTAATGTGACTAGGTAAAGCCAAGTTGTAAGCTACCAGTCCCACTCTTTCTAGCACTTCAAATGGTCCATAGTAGCGTGGTGCTAATTTAGGACAACTACCCATGTATAACGTACTATTTTTGGGCTTAATACTCAAGTAAAGATGATCTCCCACATTGAATTATCTATGAATTCTCTATTTGTCTGCATAGCTCTTTTGCCAGTCTTGTGTTGTCTTAATGTTTTGTTGGATTTTATTCATAGTTCTTTCCATTTCATGCAACGCATCTGGTCCAAGCATTAATTTATCCTCTGGTTGACTCCAACTAAGAGGTGTGTGGCACTTTTTTCCATACAATGATTCAAAATTAGTCATTTTTATTGAGGCTTGATAGCTATTATTGTATGAAAATTCTGCCACGTGCAGAAAGTCTTCCCACGTTGTAGGTCTATCCATAACATACATTCTCAACATGTCTTCTAAAATCTGATTTGTTCTTTCAGTTTTTCGATTTGTTTGAGGATGGTATGCCACACTAAAGTTCAACTTGGTACCCATTCCACCAAACATAGTCTTCCAAAAAGCTGAAGTAAACTTTGCATCTCTGTCTGATATAATCATTTTAGGAATAGCATGTAACTTTACTATCTCTTTCATAAATACATTAGGTAAATGAGCTTTACCAAAAGTAGATTTTACTGGTAAGAAATGTGCAGTTTTAGTCAATGTGTCTACAGCTACCATTATAGAATCATCTTGGTATTTATTTCTCGGCAGACTAGTTATTAAATCTATGGAAAATATTTCCCACTTCCATTATGGGATGGGTAAAGGATTCAGCAATCATGTTGGATGTTGATTCTCTACTTTTCCCTGTTGACATTCCGAACATCTAGCTAAATAATTAGCCACGTATTTTTTTCATACTTGGCCAAAACATATTCTTCCTCAAGGATGAAATCAATTTCTGGTACTCAGGATGTCTTGCATAGGGTCGTTTATGATACTCATCTAAAATTTCATGTTTTAATGAGTTCACTTTTGGGAAGTACAATCTGTTTTTATAACAAATTAGTCCTTTCTGGTTTTCATTATATCCAAATATCTCAATATTTTGTAATTTTTCTTGGAGTTTTTCATAGTTTCAATCTTGACTCGTTACTTCTTGTATCAATCCTTCAATGTCAAAATTCACACTACTCCCAACACTATTCAATTCTTGATGAGCATTCCAACTCAAATCATAATTTTATTTTCCTTTCCTTTAATATATTTGATTTCTATGTCAAAGTCACTAAGGAAAGATAACCACCTAGCTCATCTAGCATTTAAATCAAGTTGTGTGAAAAATTATTTCAAACTTATGTGATTTTTCAACAATACAAACTTATTTCCTAACATATAATGTCTCCACATATTCAAATCATGTATTACAATAGCTAGCTCTAATTCATACACAATATAATTCTATTAATTTTTCTTTAATTTTCTTGACTCATATCCTATGATTGAGTTTTCTTGTAATAATACCCCTCCTAATCCTTCTGTACAAGCATATGTACATACTACAAATTCTTTGTTTGGATCATCAATCTTAAAAATAGGAGTAGTTGTTAGTTTAAGTTTTAACTATTCAAAACTATGTTGACATTTTGTTGTCCACTCAAACTTCATACCTTTCTTCTATGAAGAGGTAATAGGATATGCTAAGGCTGAAAATCCTTCTAAAAGTCTCCTGTAGTATCCCGCAATTCCCATGAATGATCTTATGGCTATAACATCAGTAGGAATAGGACAATCCATTATAGCTTGTATCTTTTATGGGTCCACTACCAATCCTTTTTCTGAAATTACATGACCCAAACCCTGAATTTTATATTTATAAAATTCACGTTTGCTAATTTTTCCATATAACCTATGTTCTCTAAGTCTTTGTAATACAATTATGAGATGTTATTTATGTTCTGCTTCATTCTTAGAATATACTAGAATGTCATCAATAAACACCAGCACAAACTTGTCTAGATTATTACTTAAGACAATGTTCATTAAACACATAAAGGTAGCAGGGGCATTAGTCAACCCAAAAGGTAGAAATACAAACTCATAGTGTCTATATCTACTTCTGAATGCAGTCTTATTTATGTCTTCATCCTTAATTCTCAGTTGATGATAGCCTATCCTTAAATCAATCTTTAAAATGATAGTGGCTCCTCTCACTTCATCAAATAAATCATCTATTCTGGGTAGAGAATATCTATTATTTATAGTTAGTTTATTCAGTTGTCTATAGTCTATACACATTCTAAATGTGCCATCTTTCTTTTTAACAAACAGTACATGTGCTCCCCATGGAGTCACACTTGGATGGATATAACCTTTGTCTAGCAACTCTTGTATTTGTAATTTTAATTCTAACAACTCTGGGGTACTCATTCTGTATGGTGCTCTAGAGACATGTGTAGTTCTAGGTATTAATTCAATTGAGAAATCAATTTCTCTTCTAGGGGGTAGTTGAGGAATTTCATCTAGAAACACATCTTTGAATTCTCTCATTACTAGTAAATTTTTTACAGCTTCCTTTTCAGCTTGTTGTCCCAATTCCTCCACTTGTACAACATATACTTGATAGTGTTTCTTTGCTATCCTTTTTAACTATAGTGCTGAAATCTATTTGATTAATATTGGTCTAGGTTTTCCTTTCACTATCACTGGTTTTCCCTCACCATCTATACAATGTATTGTTTTATCTAAGAAATTGACTATTGCTTTCTATTTTTCTAACCAGTCCATTCCCTCTAACACATCATAGGAACCTAGAGGTAAAATATTTAAATACAATTCAGTTTCATACCCATTTAAATTTACAAAAATCTTGGGTAATTTATGGGTCACTTTTCCTTTTGTTCCAGTAGCTAACTGAACTAACCATGCTTGCGGAATTTGTTTTGATCTTAATTTTCACTTTTCCACTATCTGTGGACTTTTATAACTTAAATTTGCTCTTGGATCTATCAAAACAGAAATAGGTTTTTTAGCAATCATACCATCGATTTCGACAATTTTTAATTGATGTTTAGGTTGGCGATCTTATAGGGCAGCACTGGTTCTTGGAATGTTTCTTGCCACATCATTTACAGTAGTTGCCTCTCTCAACACTTGAATATTTTGAACTGTTTGGTGAGGAATTTCTTGTAAGAGATGAGGTTCTCCACAACACCAACACTTTAATGGTTCCTTCATTTTTACAGTTTCATCTTTCTTATTTTTTACATCCATATGTTTAGATCCAGTGATTGGGCTGGTCTATTTTCTCGTTTTGTTAAACTTATTCCTTTGATGATTTTTCCCAAAGTTTTTCAAGTACGTTAGTTTTAATATTTTCCCACTAGAGTCACCTTTTATTTTTTCTTTTTTTCTGCCAATTTTTCAGCAGATCACTTCTGCCTTTGAATTGCTAATAGCGTAGTCTTGCTTTGTGCACAGCTTCATCCATTGTCTTGGGATTATCAAATTCTATTCTCTCCTTGTAGATAGTAGGTAGGAAATTTAAAAATAATTGTACCTTGGCCTTATCTTCTCTAATAAAAGGTACATAATGAAGCAAATTGGTGAATTTGGTAACAAAATCATCTATTGTGAGTTGTTCCAATCTCAGCTCATGAAATTCTTTGGCTTTTTCATCATATTATCTTTCATTCAGATATCTCGATTTGAATTTTGTTTGGAAATATTCATAAGTGATAGTTTTCTCATATAGTACATATACCATTTTGGTTTCTTCCCACCACAAGGTAGCCTTACCTTGTAGTTGGTAAATAGAAAATATGGCTTTCAAGTTACTTCCATATTCATAAACTTGAAAGTATTTCACAATGTTAAAAATCCAAACTTCTACATCTTCCTCCTTTTCACCATCATAAGTGGGACGCTTAATTTTTCGGAATTCTCCTTGAAATTCCTTTTTATTTTTGGACTAATTTCTAGAGGCTTCACCTTCCTCAAATCCTTCTGAGTTGATTTTAGCTTCCCTTCTCTTTTTTCTAGAGCCTTCACCTTCATGACTAGACCTGGATATTAATTATTTAATCAACCTTTCTTTCTCTTCGCTGGTTTGCAATAATATTTCATTACTGGTTCTTAGCTGAATAATTTCTTGTTGCATTTCCCACATCATAGAAAACAATGGATAATTTTGATCTGGTGGATTTTTAATTTCTGGTGTGAGGACACATATAGGCCGAGTGTTTCAACATGGGCTCTCATACCGTCTGTAACAACTCCACTTACCACATTTTTTTTTGTAATTATAGTATAGCTACTTACTTTATGTCCACTAATTTCTATCTTTGTCATTATTTGACGAATCTGGTTCTTGTTCCTTCATCAATATTTCATCATTCTTAGACGAATTTCCTTGATTACTCTTCTTGACATTTATGAAACCAAATTTATATCTGCATAGAACCACTTCTACTTACCCTAACTTTATGTTGTCACTGCCTCATTTTATTATCTTTTCATAATCTAGGTTATGACCCTAATAACCTCTTGATAACCTTATTTATGAACTAAAACTAAAATATTATTTCAAAATATTACTTTTAGCCTACTTTAATTATCCAATGGTATTTTACCCTTAGGTATTTGTTTATTACAAAACTTATTTTTTCATTTAGGAATTACTTTTGATTTGATACGATGGAGTTATTCTACTACTACATTACCCCTTAATATAATATTATTTGTTACATTTTGGAAACATTAGTTTGTAATCCATGTAGTATAAATCTAACTTCCATAGTCATGCATACCACTTAAAGGTTTATGACTTCATCTATAGTTTACCTAGTTCGACATTATATTAATCAATAAATATGGTTGATGGGTTCAATAATCGAGTTATACGTTGAGATTACATTGGGATTTGGTGACTCGAGATATATATATATATATATATATATATATTCACAATTTAATAACATCTCTGTCACACTTTTATGGTTTGAATAATCGTATATCCGATTGTGGGTTTCAACTTACGTTTCGTAGTTATTACTTGGATTTGAATTTAAAACCTCGATATTTCTCTATGCTTGTACGTTTACAGTACCACATACACATGGTTTTTCGGCCTCTTCCTTTCGATGCCCTCCCTGTGAATGGTTTGAATCATTTCGTATTTTCTGAAGGAATTTACGGCTATCCAACCTTGACTTGGATTTGTCATTTTTCACTTTGCAATTTGTTGTTTCGGCTCTACAACTTGTCTTTCTCCACGCAACCTTAGTTGAAAACTACATTACAGAGGTTTACGCAGAGGGGATTTATACACGAAGATCACTATGCCATGGCCTTTATCGTTTTCTACCATGAGACTGTGTCTCACATAAGGGTAAACATGCTTTCCACTGTATTTATCTTATCAGTTCTCATTTCGTTGTTGAGTTATGAAATTTCATTCATTTATGTTTATTTTATTTCGTTATTATTTATACTCTTCACTTATTAACGAATTTTAGGTTTCATTGAATGTTAATGGAATCTAAATTGGGGTTCTCTGCCATTGATTTCCAGCTCTCCTCAGGTAATAAGATTCATATTATGGAATCGTTCTATACCCATTTTTTTTTGCTGGTTGGGTTTACGTATACCTAGTATTCGATTGTTCTAGAAATTTCATATCAAATATTTCTGGAGTATAGTATTTGTTCTTTGAGAACGAATTTTTATTATCAATTGCACTTGACCATATCTATAATTTTGGAACTTACTCCTCTTTTCGTGTTTCTGTTTATTGTGAAATTCTTTGTTATACCATACTATGTTATGTGTTCAATTAATACTCCTTGTTACTCATTTTTCATAAATGGCAAAGATTTTGTGTTCTAGAGTATGTAACTTACTGTGTTTTAATTCTTGGTTTGTTTCTTCAACATGGTTCATTTTTATAATATTGTGTTCCTATCCTTCAATTCCTTTTTGAATTCTGAGTACGCATGTTGGGTTTACATTGTAACCCAATTATAGCTACCTGGATAAAATTTTATCTCGTTTCCCATGTATTCGACCTCAGGTCGATTAATTCTCGTAATACACCACTGTATATTATTCTCACTCTGAGTTCCATACCAAGTCTAAATTGACTCAGAGATTTATCGTTTTTTCTTATTTTGTTTCTCCCATTTAAATTGTAAAATATCTTTGTTTGAAGGTTTATGATTTTATTCTCAAGTATGTGTAAATGGAATTCCTCAGTTTTCCATATAAATCTAACTTAATCATATGAAGATTAAATTATAGAGTTTCATACCGAGAGGTAGTGTTTTTAATTATCTGTCTTTAATTGCAGAAGTATATTTATAATTTTTAAGGTATAACTTATACCTATATTGTCTATTTCAATCTCTATAATTTCCTTCATAATTATCAAGATCCATTGAAAATAGATTTATAGAATATATTCAAATTCTTCCTTCAAGAAGGACTGAACATTTTAATTACTTCCCTCAACTAATAAAACCATTAATTTTGCAAAGTCTCCTCTTACTATTCTGAAACCAATCATGAATATTCATTATGTTTTTTCTCTGTCATAATAGAGGTAATTTCATTTATATTCTTTCCATATGGTTACTCATTTACATTATATTTACTTTTAATATTACATCCTTGAATTTTAATTTATTTTCTTATTTGACCAGAGGAATTATCTTGGAATTTTTCCCTAACTCATAAGGTAATTTGATATTAAACTTTTTGTGGTTCCTTTCTCAAATTTAATGTAATTAATTTAATTATCTAAATAATTAATTTCTAAAAATTTCTCTTCTGGTTTATTGTACAGGTATTGCACCTTTCATCAATTTCTTCTTGTTACTTTGTGCATTCTTCTCACAAGCATTGAAAATTTATTTTATTCCTTCGATGTACAAGTTGGTCGATAACCTACTAGAATTCAATCCACTGAATTCCATGATAATTATTCCTGTATAAATTTTGTAATTAATAGACAGAATATTTGTCTTCAGTTAATGTACTATGGAAAGTGTATAAAAATAAATTTTATCAGTTCCTTTTACAAAATTAAGTTCCTATTTTGATAATAAGAATTCCTCTTTATAAGAAGTTTGTATACATGTTTTGTACAATTTTCTAGTACTAAAATGTATATATGATATTTAATTTCTTGTTTGTCCATAAGAATGAATATATATAAGCTATGTTTGAAATGGAAGTACAATAGAGATATTTAAGTTTTATTTGTACAATCATGTTTCTTTCTAGATTGTCAATTATCTCTCTGTGTACCTAGATTTCTGGTTCATTTTGATTTGCAGGATAATTATGTTAATTATTTCTTTTACCATATGTTCTAATTCATTTGATGTATTTCTGAATTGAATGTATGAATTCTCACAACCTAACAACATATTTAAACCCCCCTAATTGGGTTTAGACATTCTGTCAGTTGGTTTACTAAGTTATTTTTTCTATGTAACTATACAGAATGAAACTGTATTCACTATAGTTATGTTTTGTTAAATACATCGGACTCTATACTTTAAAACTAACATAATTCCATTATAATAATTAACTTCGAATTATGATTTCCCACTTATCTTTCTCCATAAAAATTATTTCTCTAAATTATCATTATAATCATAAAAATGGAATCATAATCCAGAATTAAATTAGTTGTGCATACCACTTATGGTAAGACTATTTTCCACACAACCTTGACATTTCTCTCCACAGCTCCCCCCGAGCAGAGACCAATTCCTCCAAGGTGTAAAAAACCTCTTTTCTACCCAGTTTTGGCTTATTTAAGACTTATTTCCCATTATCATGTTTCCATAACCATGTCCAGTTAATCAGGATGTCGTTTTCCTTTTTTCCTAGTCATTCCTTTTGTTTTTTCCACAAAAGTACTTTAAAAGTAGGTTTTTCCTCTTTCTAGTTTTATTCCACCTCTTCCCAATAACTTTCCACTTTACAAAGGTATATTTTTATATTTTTATCTCCAATCTAAAATTTAAATTTAAATTATTTTCTCCAAGGATTTTGGGAGAATCTGGGAAAGTCTTCAAAATCTTATCCACCCTCATGCACTTGAATTCGTGATCTCTAATTATAATCTAGTCTTTGCACAATAATTCAATTTCCCCTCTCCTCTTGAGGATTGGATAAGGAACCCAAAAAAGAAAGGAGGAAATGTGTCGATAGTTTGCAGGGCGACTATAGATGCCTTCAAAATTATTGAACAAGGATTGTCATGGCAGATTGGAAATGGTGAAAATATTCGAATTGGAAGGGATCCCTGGGTGGGGTGTAACAAGAAATTTTCTCTACCCCCTGGCTTGATTAGGCATCTCGCGTCCAAAGGAATTCTTTTCCTAAATCAGGTAGAGAAAATTGGTCACTCAACCATATGGGGACAAGCTTGGAAATCAGGAGAGGAATTGGATCTTCATCCCCATTGGTCGAACGATTGGAAGGTATACATTCAAGAACTTTCCAGATCAAATGTAAGGTTTAAAGACAAACCAGATCAGCTGGTGTGGGCTTACGCTAATTCTGGAATCTACTCCCCAAAATTTGGACACAAGTTCCTCATGACAAAAAAAGGCTGGGGAGATCTGGAGTGGTGGGCAAAGTCATTATGGAAGTTAAAGAGCCCGGCTAAATCAAAAATTTTCTTCTGGTGTATTTTAAAAGGAAAAGTCCCTACATGGGACATTCTGCAATCTAGATTTAAATCAGGGCCGGGAAGATGTGCTATGTGAAAAAATGATTTTGAAACTATAACGCACCTTTTTATTGGCTGTCTTGTAGTTAAAAAAGTTTGGATGGAGGTTGAGAAGCTTATTCATTTACAGATAGCCTGGGAAGGGGCTAATACCTCTGAGTCTTAACACAAATGGTGGCACTTAAATTCAATTTGGAAATTGAGGAATCTGCCTCCTATTGTCTGTTGGGGAATTTGGATTGCAAGAAATAGATTCATCTTTCAGGACAAGGAAACCACTATTGAATCAATTTCCATTCAGTGTACATCAATTGATTCGAATATTCTGGATTCATAGGAAGAAAGGATGCCCAGATAGGTTAGAGAAGAACAAATCAAGGAAGGAGTGCCATGGGCTTACTTTGACGGAGCCTCTCAAAATAACAAAGCTGGAGCAGGTCTAATCATCCATATAAATGAAAGACATTCTCTAAAGTCTTCCGTAGGCTTAGGCAGTGGCTCAAATAATTTTGCAGAATTATCTGCTCTTAATCTTCTCCTATGTTGGTTGATACAGAGGAACATCTTCACAATTCAGATTTTTGGGGATTCATTAAATGTTATCAAATGGGAAAATGAACAAAGAAGATGTCAAAATTATATCTTGTATCCTTTATTATAAGATATATAGCATTTAAAATTATCTTTTAATGTCTTCTCTATTCATCACATCTACAGGGAACGCAACGACTCTACAGACAAGCTTTCTAAAGAAGGTCTACAACAATATTTGGGAAGTTGGAGAATAGTGGAGGAAAAAAATGGAGGCATCCACCTCTTGGACCAGCCTCCTTATGTATAGATTTCATGATCCTGGCACTTAGCAGAACTCGTCATACTAGCTTCTTTCTGTATACAGCTGAAAAGTCATTTTTCTAAAAATCTGTTTAGTCTTTTATGCTAGTGCTACGCATTCTTTTTCGTCTTGGGTTGTTTTCCTCGATAGAGGAAACCCGGGGAAAGATGCCAGCTGCTGTTTTTGTTACCATGGATATTAAACATAAGGAAATTTTTGACTCTTTTTTATAACGCTCAGGAAGGGAGCTATTTTCCTCTCTAGAGGAGGCTCTGCTTATGCTCAAAATAGCCTTCCAGCATGTTTTTATGATGCTCTACAACAAAAGGAAAGCTGCGGCATGTATATGTAACTTTTTATCATGGTTATAAAAAGTTCGTTTTTTTCTTTGGAAAAAACAAAAAACAATTCAATTTCCATTTTTATTCAATTTAAAATAATTAAATATGTCCACAATTATTTTTTTCCTTTGGGTCCACTTGACCTTTAGTATTGTTCAACTATCTAATAAAAGCAATAAAAATAGGGACATTACAACTACTACCTCTTCCCTAAGGTTAAAGTTGCTATGAGTGGAGTGCAACATTTTGTGTGACTCAAACCTATGACACATAATCTAGCACATTGCATAAGATATAATATTATATTCTATTTATTCCCATGAAAAATGATAAAATTATACTCTTTCATTCAAATAATTTAAAACTATACCTTTTCTTGGAGACACTTCAGTTTTCCTTTCTCCTTGCGTGATCATTCTCTAATGTGTCTACAGGGTCATTTCGCTTGAGCTTGCCTCGAGTATCCAAACTTCAGACAGGGAAACCTTGCACTTGATCCCAACCGCTTCTTTCTTGAGTAAATTTCTCTTGTCAAAAGATAATTGATTCACTATAGAACGTAATTTCACAACCTTAGTGACTCTAGTATCTTGAAATTGAAACATAATGGGTTTAAGGTTTACCCAATATCAAGATTTCCCTAGTTATATCTATCACCAATCCCTCGTACTGCTTATGTAGTTTCTTTGTAGACAATTCATCTTCTTATGGATAGCTTGGAGTTTCCATCACTGGATCACTTTATCTTATTTTGCATGCAATCTTACATATATGCCTCTACACCTAACGGATCTCCAAATTGCAACCATCCTTAACTGGTGCTACAACTAGAGAAGAGGGGCATCCCACCACTACCTCCTCCCCGATGTTAGAGGAGCTCTGATTGGAGCGTAGCACTCCATGTGACTCAAACCTGTAATGCAAAATCTGGTGCATTTCATCGATGAAGTTTACAATCGAATTTCCATTGTGGGAAAAAAATCACATGTGGGAATTGATCACATCCTCCATTCCAATTTTTCTTTCAAATATGCACAACTCGTGCTTCAATAGCCATATCAAATGCAATTTTTTCAAGTCGTACTCTCTCTGAAAATGCCAATTTCTTTAAGAAACCACCCAGCTTACCTTCATTCAACACCTGTAACGATGATATAAACAACTAATTATAATTTCATCATCTAAAATCAAAATAAATGGCCTAATGAGGTACAAAGTGGCATGGGAGAGGATTTATTCCTAGATAAATTCCTTACAACATAAATATAAAGTTTTTTTAAATCTCATTTTAAGGAACTATGTGGAAAAGAAAAGAGAGAGAGTGAGATCAAGAAAGGATTTATTTGATAGATATTTTCTTTTATGAAAGTTGATTTTAATTAGTGAAAAAAATGAATAAAAAGCATTAAAAAAGAGGAAAATTAAGAAAAGGTAGAAAGTAAAACTAAGTCACATAAAGCTTTACGAAAAAAACGAAAAATAAAATAAAATAAAAGGGATTGTTAAATGAGAGAATATTAAAGAGTTAAGAAAAAAAAAAGGAGAGAAATGGTAACAAGAAAAAGAGAATTTGTATGTGTGTGAAGTATAAAATTGACATAGCTTTCCACTTTCCACAAGTAAAGGGATTATTGACATGGATTTTTTTTATGATTCTGATCTTCCACCACCTCTTATTTTCTTGTGTAAGAATTATGATTTTTGGGCCATCAAAATGAGAATGACATTACGAATAAATGACTTATGGAACATTGTTTCAAATGGTTTTGAATAAACCTCAATTCAAGTAACCTATAAGGCCATTACACAATATCAAAGGGATCAACTTAGAACTAATAGGAATAATGATGCAACAACATTATCTCTCATTCAATAAGGTTTGGATGACAAAATTATTTCCAAGATTGCAATGCTAACTATGTCCAAAGAAACTTGGGATATTTGGAAATGACATACATCAAAAGGGGGAGCAATACTAATCAGCACTAAGGTGAGCCATGGAGAATTATAGTTGTTGATGAAACAATTGTTGTAATAGAAGAAATAGAAGATTTGATATCTTATAATTATTGGAGAAGTTGTGGAAGAGCATGTCAAAGTAGAATAAGAAATACAAGACATTTTTTTTTGGTAAGTTGTGCTAATCTATTAAATTTGTGAACATAAAAATACATATGCTACAGGCAAGGTTGGTAAGTTGCGCTTAATCGATCCATGCCTTGTAACATTGTTTATGGGCTGTCGTGAGGGAGGAGACTGGCCCATACAAAACTTGAAAACAAGCCTTACATTGTGCACAGTAGCACTGATGCATCTAAGAGCTAGAGAGTAGAAAATAATAGAAAAGCCCTGCGGGCACATAAGACAAAAAACACAATAAAAATGAACAACTGCACGGACATTACTCATCATCATCATCACTGCAATGGGGATTCTCCTCATTTATGGGATAGGCTGGAGCCTGCGCAACAGCCACTTCCATAGTAGCTTCGACTTCGACAGCAGTTCACTTGGGGAGATTTGCAGGAGTGCAGAGGATAGGGGAGTTCAGGTCTACTCCTTTAGGAACCTTCGTCCAGACATCGTCGGAGTCCATAATCCATATATTTGTATCCTCATTAACTTACGTATGACTGTTTGGGGGAGCCGACGTGCACTGTGGAGAGGGTGCTCTGGGAGAGGGGGTGGACCTCCTCGCGCCTCGACCTCCCCTTTGCACTAATTTCCTAGAGGATTTCTCTCACTTCTCCAGAGCGGATTGATAGATAGCAAGGGTGGTTGACAAGGAGACTTCAATCCATTCAAGGTGGTCATCCTTGCTGTGATGGTAACAACTCGGGAGGGCCCCTCTCTGACCATTGCAAATAGTGTGTTGGCGCATTCTGGGGGTCATTGCGCACCTGGGAGAGGAGGCGGGAGTGACACTGGGGCTAGAGAGGCTGCAAAGGCTGGGGGGAAGTTGCACCAAATGCAGAGCAACAAGCAGAGGGAGTCTGTGCAGCTCCACTCTGGGACTGAGACTTCACAACTGATTGGAATCAGTGAGATTCTAGATTATAAGGAGGAGAGCTAAATGCAATAGAGAACGCATGAGGGAGAAAAGGGACAGAGGTATGAAGGATAAATAGGTGTGAGGATGAATTTTTTAAGTGTGGAAATGAATGATCTTTTCATGGTACTGCGTGTGGAGCTCAAGAAGATGAGCAGGCATAGAGGGGTAGGTGTGGATGCAATGTTGATTATACATAATTTACATTAATGGCAGTATGGGCGAGGTGATGATCATGGTCAAATGACACAATGCATGTCTGATCTGTGTTATCTTTGGTTCTGCGAGGAGAATACGAGGTGTTAACAGTAATTGGATCCGCTGCAGGTGGGGAATTGCGATGGATATTTCCGCAGTCCGTATGATTTGAGATTTGATTTTCATTCGTGTCAGGCATGTCACCCGCATCTGGGGGGAGTTGGTATTTATGAATGAAGGTGATATAGTTCTGTTTAAGTGCCTCATCTTCATTCTGCTCAAGGGTGGAATGATGCAGAAGACAGTTGCTTTCCACCCCTTTGTTAGCAAGTAGGTCTGCAACAGCGTTAGCCTCCCTACGCACATGACCGAAAGTGATGGCTCAGTGATTTTGAAGTAGAAGTTCCAGCATCCTGACCTTGTGGGAAAGTCTCCAGTTGTTGGAAAATTTTGAGGATGTCGTGCCATGAAGGATACGGGTGGCTGCCATAGTTATTATTTGCGAGTCTCCTTCCACTTCCAGGGGGAAGTAATTGAATTATATGGAAATTTTAATACGCTATATCATTCCTTCCAACTCAATAGAAGGAGTGGAAGAAGTTGGCGGTGAATCCATCAGGTCCTAGAGATTTCCCTGCTTTCAGTTGGAAGACTACCTGTTCCACCTCCGCTAAGGTGGTCGCAGCGAGCAACATCCTATTGTGATCTTCTGTTATCAGATTGGGGATATGTTAGGTAATTTCCCCAATGGCTTCCTACCTCTGGTGATTGGGTTCCTGGAGGATATACCGAAAGTGATTACACAGCTCCTTCATAACGGCTTCTTGCGTTTCCAGCTTTTCCCCTGTTTTGTTCTTGATGACAGTGATTATGTTGTGCATCTGGTGTTGTATGGTGGAGAGGTGGAAGAATTTGGTGTTTATTTCTCCCTCTTTGAGGTAGTTGATTCTAGATTTTTTTATCCAAAGGGATTCTTCTTGTTTCCTTCTTTCCTCCAGCTGAGTTGTGAAGCATTTCTCATGGTGAGTTATCTCATATGTTCATCCATGTTGGATGATGTTCTGTTGTAGAGTCTTCATTTTTTCCTCCAAGTCCTTCTGCTCTATGAATATGTTGCCAAAGGATGTTGTTCCAGACTTTCATATGTCCTTTAAGGAGTTTCATCTTTTTCTGGAACTAGAGCATTTGGGTGCGTTCAGGGGGTTCTTGAAATACCACTAGTTGGACACTAATTCCTTGAACCCCGGGTTCATGAACCATCAATGTTCAAAGCAGAAAGGTTTGGGAGCATGCTTACCTAGTTGGAGCCAATGGAGTTGTAACGACCAATGATCAGTTCCCGCTACAGGGATGAAGGTAGTGTCTAGATTTCCTCCTAGGCAGATGAGATCATTGGTGATGAGGAATCTATCCAGCTGAGAGGCTATATGTTGGGCGCCTCCTCTTTTGTTGTTCCATGTGAAGATTCCATTGGAGGTCTACAGATCAATGATTTTGCTACTTTGGATAAATTCTTTGAATCCATTATTGTCGGATTCTAGATGAAACCTTCCACCCTTGTTTTCCTGGAGGTTGGTTATCATATTGAAATCTCCTCCCAGTAGCCAGAGGGGATGGAATCGTTGTAGATATTTTTCCTCTAGATTATCAGGAGCATCAATTTTTGTTGTGCATTTTGAGATGCGTTGAAATTGGTGAGCAATCCATGGATGTCCATACCAATCAGGTGAAAATTTCCTTGAATGAAGTTTTTGTTAGCATGAAGATTCTCTAATGTGATTATTTGAGGGTTCTAGATGATGGCAAGTCCTCCAGATGCTCCATTTGCATCAACCGCTATTGTATTTCTACCTTTCAATATATTTTTTAATATGGTTTCCAGAGTTGAGCTCATACATTTGGTTTCTTACATGTAGAAGATTGCCAGATGTTCCTTCGAGATAATTTTTTTTAAGATCATGTGCTTCGTGGGCCTGTTGAGCCCTATGATATTCCATGATATGAGATTCATGGGATATATTTGGAGATGAGGGCATAGAATCTCATTAGCTTGGGGAAACATCCATAATCCACCATTTCTTTCCCCACTTACATAGTTCGTTGCAGAGATGTTTTCCTTCCTCTTTTTCGAGACTCTTTCGCGAAGTACTGGGTGTTGATTAGCATTCCTCCCTGTATGCCCAGTGAGGGGATCTTCTGTGCCCTCGCTAGTATTTCCTCCATTTTTTGGATTTGATTCTCTAGGATTGAAGTGTAATCCTTGTTGGTTCAGGATTCTTCTAGCCCTGCAAGATCTAGTCCTTCCATATCTATGATTTATGGTTCTTCCTCCATCGCCTCTAGGATCGTTCCCATTATCAGTTCTTTTCCCTTTATCAGATCGTTGTCCTCTTCAGTATTGGAATTGGGGGATTTTAAGAAGGTTTCCAATGGAAGCATGTGTTGCTAAGCCATAGAGGATTGGACCTGCGTTGTGGAGGTGCTTCTTGCCTCATTGAATGGTACTGTTTCATTTTCACTTAGCTGATTAATGGCTGCGAAGCTATTGTAGTTCTAGGGCCTTTTTTGTTCTGCTATGGGGTAGCTCTCTTGTTGTGTGTTTTTTTACTTGCTACCTTCGTGAATCCTTATGTTTCCTATTCGCTGGTATCCTTTTCAGCTATTTCTTTCTTGTTTAGGGGACAGTCTGTGAAGATATGCCTATGTTGATGGAATTTCCTACATCTAAAAGGAATATGTTCATAATCAACAGTTTGAGTCCATTCAAATTCTTCATGCAAAAGACTTACCGCACCTAGGAGTAGCTCGGCTAGATTCATGTAGACATAGATGCGAGCCTAGGCTGCATACTGGTTGATTTTGGTTTCTTCTACAATCATGAAAAAGCTCCCCTAGGGCATTGCCTATGTCTCAAAGGGTGATTTCGTCCCAGTAGTCTTAGGAGAGAGAGTACAGTCGGATCTAGACAAGTGCCTAGGTTACATCCTGTATATCTAGGTTGAAGTTTTCAGTCCATGGTCTGAGGTATAGGTCTGCAGTGTTGAAGAAGTATGACCCTCCATCCATGATCCTATCCTTGTCTTTAGAGCAGGTGAAGAGAATGTTGAAGAAGCCTTTTGTGCACAGTTGTAGTTCTATGTGTCCTTTGGGTTTCCATTTCGAGGCTATCCATCCTCTCAAAGCTTTTTGCTTGGGCTAGAAGCCCATGAACTTGCCTATCAATGCATGATCTTTCATGAATTGAATTCTTCCATTGATTTGATGCGTGGGGAGTTCAATCATTATTTTCTTGGTTTCCTTTGGTATGCATGTGGTATATTTCGTGCTCGCATCTGTTGCGGCTTGTGTATCATTATTTTTCACTGTCGGTGTCGCCCCTCTATTTCCTTGAGACGGGCCAGAGTTGTTCTTATTGGCATTTTCAGCCCCTGCGGCTGTCCCTATTGGAGACTGGCCTGTAGGGGGGGGGAGCAATAGCCCCCCACCAGAGTCGGTCATTAGAAAGCTTGTAGCTGTCCAGGGTTCATTTTTTCGTACATCTAACTAGGGGAAAAGGACTGCTGAGGGAAACCATCGCTAGAACTAGCAAACTCAAGGTCACGGAGGTCGGCCTGGTGCAGAGCTCTGCTAGGGTTTTTTCCACTCGTTCCGAGAACTCTATTACACCATGTTAATATATGTTACACAATTCAATAATATATTTCAGGGAATTATAAAAGAGAATGAATATGAGGGGGGTATTTATTCAAGACATCAGAAATACAATACATTAATAGTGAATTTATAACGAACAATATGGCTATTTTTTTTTTTGAAATATTTGTAAAAAAAATATGTGATTATGCTCTAGATATAAAGTATGAACATAGTGAAAAAAGTGAATCTCATTATGTAGTTACACATGATAAAGATGAAATTTAAACCACCATTATAACAACAACAATAAGTGAGAATAACCTAGCAGTGAAAATTGAATTTGATTATGAGGTTCAATTAGTATTTCTTGAAGAGTGGTCTGCAAATACAAGTACGATAGAGATTAAAGTTTGAAACAATTGTCATAAATACAACATAATAATGAACAAAAAATATAAATGAAACCATCGCAAATTTTGAATCAGTTCCAACAATATAAAATGAGATGAAAAAATGAATAAGTTGTCTTTTATCTTGTAAAGGTTACATAAATTTTCAATCAATAGTAGTTGAGGTACTAGAAAGTGCATAAGAAGAGCTATATGAAGAAGATACTGTAAGACAATAAAATATTGAATAAGAAAACAAGAGTGAAGTTGAAATTAAAGAAGAAGAAAAAGCAAGTAGACTGTAAAATTTGGAGTAAAAAGAAACAAAGAGGAAAAATTAAAATGAGTTTTTTAACTCATCTCAAATGTTTTTAAAGTAGGTGATACTTAAACCATCTGACCATATTGTTTGTAATTAAGAGGGAGTGTTGGAGTGTTTTGATCACTTCGAATTTTTTAGTAATTTTTAATAACTTGTTTAAATTTCGGAACAATTAGTCATGCATGCATGAGCTAAAATTAGCATAGTTATAATTAGCACTGCAAATATATTTCTAGAGTATTGTCCATGATTTCTTTTTGGTCCATTTAAACATGTATCCTCAAGAAATTCAAGAATTTGAGTCAGAGAGTCATTGTTCCTTATATGGGTTATTGTGTGTTATTGTGAATTATTTGTGAATGTTTAATTGTTGTGGGTCAAAGGATGAAGCTGAGTTACACTTTTTGGTGAAAGGAGGGTGTGTTTTGCTGAAAAAAATATTGTCGATCAAGAAATTTTAAGCGCTCGATCGAGAAATTTTTAAGCTCTCGATTGATTTGTTGTAATGCTTAAAAATAGCTCGATCGAGTGTTTAAAGAAACTCTCGATCGATTTATTTCCCAACTTGAGTTAGCAGCTCAATCGAGAGTTATTAAATTTGGTAAGTGCGATAGCAGGTTAGATTTATAGTAGCTTGATCGAGCCACTGGTTAACCACATATGTCACTCGATCAAGAAATTTAAGTTTTGAAATTAAGCGCTCAATCGAGAAATTTAAATTTTGAATAGAAGCACTCAATCGAGCCTAAAAATTACAGTTTCAGCACCTCTTCTACAAATTTCTCTGCAAACCCCATTTTGTACCATATTAGATTTAGGGCATAATTTCTCTGTAAGTGGTGGATTTGATCACGTTGGATTCGTGAAAGAATCCTCTGTCCAATGGCATATGAATTTGTCAGTTTCATATTCATGCGATATTTTTCATTTCATTTCTTTTAAACTTAACAACTGAAATTTGTTTGGACAGTTTCAAAGGGTTTGAATAAAAAATCAACAACATAAAATATACATAACTAAAAATTTTCAAAAAATACCATTATCTTAATTTACTAGTCATCTTCAAAAGTGTACTCTTGGTTTTTAAATTTATTTAAAGAGTTCAAAAAAATATTACATGAACACATGTGTCTCCAAAATGTAATTGAAACATTATTCTCCAACTTCTAAAAATAATAAAAAAATAATTTTGCATTAAAAAAATTAATATTTAAAACTTAGCTCTCTCCTTGTAGATCATATATATATATATATATATAATTACACATTTTAGACTAAGTTATGCTACCTAAACATAATTTTTTTTTGCATAAAAAGAAATTAATATGAAAAACTTAGTTATCTCTTTGTAGTATATATATATATATATATACCTGTGAACACACTCATACCTATTAAGTTTTTCTAAATTTTGTAAGGACACATTGTATTTAATGGAAGATTGGGTGATTATATAACACTTAATGTTTTTGCAAAAAATATTATTAAAACAACAATTCATTCTCCACATATTGTTTGTTTACTCAAAATCAAAATTTATAATTATTATATGAATTTGGAAATGCAAAATTAGGTAAAATTAAATAAAGCTTGAAATATCATAGCCACATTTGGTTCAAAAACATAGCACATATTTATGCTTTCACTCTTCTAATAATATTTTTTCTTCTTCCATCAATGAAAAAAATGTTTAAAAAGGAAACAAAAACTTGTGAATAAATAATAAAATGCACATAATTTAGATAACTTTACCTTGAGAGAAATTCTTTGTTAATTTTTTTTTTGAGAAATTCCAGTATAGTATATATTTTGGAATATGAGGAAACATAATTAGAAAAGGTACAATATTTAAGTTGTTTAATAGTAAGATGTAGTGTTAATTTTGTAAAGTGTGTTTTATTAGATAGTACTTTTATACTCTGTGAAGGGAGGTTATATGGTTTTGATTTTGGTAAAAATTTGACTTTTAATTAATTTTAATATATTAAAATGTAAATTATTTATTAAATGGTTAAATATAGTTTTTTTATTTAAAAAAAATATTATAATAATTTAGTTTTTTTTTATAGTTTTTTTATTAAAAAAATAAAAGTATTATAATAATCTAGGTTTCTTTACAATATTATTGGCCAATACCATGATTTATCAATATCGCATGCCCAAAACCCGTAACTCATTTCAAAATTAAAATACTTTAGAGTTTTATAACATTTTTAAATTAAAATTTAATACTTACAATATAAAAAGATTTTTAATTATGGATATTTACTCTATTTTACCATGGATATCATTAACTTGTAAATAGAGTTTGTTACACTACCATGGGTCACTAAGATGAATTATCAACAGCAGTTGCCCAAAAACCATAACTCGTTTCAAAATCAAAATATTTTATAAATATTATATTTTGATTTTATTTTATGACATTTTTTATTTATAAAATTCAATATGTATACAATTAAATCTAAATTGATATTTAATATATATAAACTCTTAATATTATTGTAGGTAGCCAATCTAGATCTATCTTAAAGAGATGGATCAAATCTCTTCAACTAGTCAAAATATTTTAATTAATAATTTTAATTATTTTTTATTTTTATCATTATATAATTTGACGAAATCATAACATAATTTTACAACATCACTTCCATAATGTTTACATAACATAATTTTACAACCTCCCTTCCAACTAAACTAGAGAACACATTTAGATGAAAAATTCTCATCATGCAAAAAAATCATGAAAAAATTGTTATTATATTAATTTTTAATATATATATATAATCACTAAAATTATTATTAATATTTTTTAAAATTATCAATTTATAAATAAAACTCATGTATTAAACAACCAGACCACACTACATCTTACCGTTGTTTTTAATTTAAAATTGCATATATTTAAAAGTATAATATTCAAAATAAATTTTAATATTTTCAAAATATAAAACTTATAAAAATAAAATTTAAAGTCATCATAATGGTTTTTACTAACTATATAGACTATATTCCATTTAACATTGAATTATCTATAAATTATTATAAGCTTAGTTATATTTTTACCAAAATGTGTGATGTATTAATGTTGGAAAAATGACATACGTAAGAATCGAGGAGACGGTAGAGTTAATGAAAATTTGAATTTTCATGTTGAGGCGAACATAGATATGAGAAAGTAGAGTCGTTTGAAGATTGAATTTGTATAAGGCAAGGGATATTAAATTTATTTAATTAAATTATGTTGTTATTATAAATATTATATTATGAAAGACAGAAGTTATAATATAATATTTATGTGATTATAAGATAATATTAATAAAAAATGATAATAAATTTAATTTAGTGTTAGATTTAAGATTTTTGTGATTCATAATGTAGATAAAAGAATGTTTGGATTAATCACATCATTAAGATTAAATAAAAGTCTAGAATCAGTTAATGCGGTTCATTCTCAGAACCTTGTAATGTCGATCTAATCTTAATAATGTGATAAATCCGAAAATTGTTTTCTCTATAAAAAAAAAATTAATTATTTATCTTTTTAATAATATATTTTATATATAAAAGGGAAATTTTCAAAAATATAAATATTGGATAGAGAAATTGAATAATTGGTTTTAGTAAATAATAAAATATATTTATTAAACTTAAAAAATTAGAAAAAATAAAATAGAAAAATTACAATAAATTAGTACATTTTACGTTAATTTGAGTTTTTTTTAATAGTTTTAAATTATATAGATAATATAGAATAAAATTCAGAACAATAAAAACATATTATAATTAAAATTTTAATATAGATTAATCCTTAAAAATGAATCAAAATTTGGTTAACAATCATATTAACAATTTGGTGTATCTTTAAATCACAAAAAAAAAAAAAAAAAAAATTAAAATAATTATAAATTGAAAATTACATATATTCCAAAAAAATCTATATCATGTAAATGTTTTAATCGTAAATAAATAAAATATATTTAAAGAAAATAAAACATAAACATCAACCAATACGTATTGAACAAAGTTACATAGTAATTAGTACATGTTGCCTAGTTTAAATATAGTTAAATTAAAGTAAAAAATGATGAAAATATCGCAAAATGGAAGCCTATTGTAATGTTTATCACTATTAATAAAAAAAAAAATACTATCATTGTAACAAGCTATTCCCCTTGTATTATTCTCAATGTACACATGTAATTATTTCACATATTCGATTTCATTACTATTCATTACATTGCATTATCATAACATATATATGAAAACACAATCCTACTCTTATCTTTTGTGATTATAACATTTATCTGATGGAATTCTTTCCATCACAAGTTCCAATGTCCCACCTGTCCCGCACACTAGCCACATGGCATCTTTCAACATAAATCTTGAATGAATATGTTTCTTTAATTGTTGAAGGCAGGACACAGTTCTCACAATTCCATCATAAAGAATCTGAGTGTTAATAATTTGATTATGAATTGTTTTCAATGCCCATGGGTTATGAATGGGAGTTTTCGAATATAGTTGATTTGATTATTAATAACCTTGTACCACCTACCATCCAATCAACAGTTGAATAAGCTTCCACTGTTGGATGGAGGTATTCAGATTTGATGGTGGATATTGGTGGAGGATCCGTCAAGGTAAAGACCTCCCCAAACCTTAACCATATTTTTCTTTTGCTTCTACCTGTTCGCCACTCTACTCTGCACCCTGTGGCCAGACACCGCTTGATTTCCCTTACTTCAAGGCAGTGCTGCATGGCCTTCCCTAGACACAGCTGCATAGGTAACGCTTTTCTTGATGCTCATGGAAGATTTATTCAGTTCTATTTTCTGCTTTCTTTTGAGTTTTCACAATTTTCTTTTCCATCGTAGGTTTATTCTCCCTCCTGTGGATTTCTACCATTGCGCTCTTGCTGTCTCGCCAGGACGGCGCTTACCTTGAGCTTCTCACAGTGTCTGCTTCCCTAACAAGCCTGTACAATGAGCCGTAGGTGAGTTTTGAGGTGCAAACATAAATTCAAGCCATGATTTACAAAGGGTATGTTAAATTCGTCTCGAGTTAGAAGTTCGATTCATGGTTTTGTGATTTGTTTACGAGTTTCCACCCAATGAATCTACATGAGAGCTCTTGCGCTCAGGTAACTATCGTGTCTTTTATTCATGTTTTCTAGATAGCTATCGTGGTTACACTCTCAAATGTTCTTGTCCCTTTTGTTGTACAGATGAGGCTCGATTCATCCCTTGGAGTCAAGATTATAGGTTTTTGCATTAAAATGGAAGGTTGAACCTTTTTTCCCTTTGTTTTCCCTCGAGGTACCAGATTCCTTGTTGTGTATTTTAGATACGTGTTAAATGATGGAGGCCCTTGACTTGGCCTTGGGAGTTGCTCGACATCATGCTTTTTTTCTTGGATTTTAGTTTTCAGGCTTGCATGCCTTGGTAATATTTATCTTATTTTCAATGTGGAAGGAGGAATTTTTCCAAACTCATGATCATCATGCTGTATGAATATGTCATAGTTATATTATGGTCTTTAGGTTTTTAAGAAATTTCTGGTTCGAGTTTATGAGATAAAATCTCTCCAGAATTTCATTGACTCTATGTATTTTTTATAAATAGTATTAATATTTCTTTTAATGGAATTTTTCCACTCTCTGTTGCATATTTTAGGCAATGTGTAAATTATATCCTAGATTTATTCACATAGTACTAAATTTATCTTTCTGAATCATAAATATAATTCTTTCTTAGTTTTATCTTGATTCCGGCAAACTCTTGTTTCATTCTGCTATAGATTTATATTTATATCCGGTTTGTTTTACAATTGTTGTTGATTCTGGGGTTTAATATTCATGCTTTCACTATTATTAACTTCCTTCTATACTTTTCACATTCTACAGTAGTACTACACCATTAAAACTAATTTGGCACAGAATTTATTACTGACTACTTAATATATGTCCAAACCATTATGTCATGTGTTTATCATAGAAGCAGTCAACGACCAAATTAGAGTTTTGGGTTTTGGTCCTAAACCCAGAGTTAATTATTTTTTGAGTTAGCATCCCTATAGTAAAAGTCTGTTTATAAGTAAAAGTTTTTTTATAAACCCCACCAGTTTACAGTAACCTCCAGTTCTTTTCTTATTCACACAAATAAGTTAAATTCACACCATTCCAAATATTTAATATATTTGTTGATTAACAATGTTCTTTAGAAAAAGAACATAGACATAACATATTATCATATTAACGATACTTCTAATAGGGAAGATATTCCTTTTCATCATTAAATATCCATATCATGACAGAGAATTAATAAATACTATATAGCATGTCCAATACCAAATATTCCAAAAAATGAATACTTATCCATTTTTCCAAATTTGCTGAGGTTATCCACCCTACCATGAGTGAGGAAATCATGTCCTCAACTCCCCCATGGTCTATACCTAGTCCAGTAGGTTGACAAAATTTCTCCAGAATGGACCTCAAGGCCCTTGGGTCCAGTCGTTCTTCTTTTCCAGGATTAGGGAAAAACTAAGTGTGTTCCATTGGTCATCATTAGCTCAGGAATAATACACCCTCTTCCTCCTTAGTCTCAGCACAAAACCCCTCTTCCTCATTGAGATGCACCCTTTATCCCTATAGGAGGGGTCATTGTCTTCACCTGTTTCTGTTCAACTACCCTCCATTCTTGGAAAACTTTTACCATCAACATTTTAACTTTTTATGGAAATCTCTATTCCATTAATAAATTTAATTCATCCCAAAAAAAAATTTTATTTTTGTTATCAAATAATCCTTTTCTCAAAAACATAAATGTTTTGTTACTTAAAATTTAAATAGCATAATCAACTAGTTAACATATAAAAAAACTATCACAAATTCCCCTCCTGGAAGCAAACACTGCCCTCAGTGTTTCATCTTGGCTCAGCAAATAGTTATGGGTAAGCCTCACGAAAAAATCTTTCATCTTCGCAGGTACCCTCATCTGAGCTGAAGTGCTTCCATTGCACTTTAACTTGGGTGATGGCTCGCCTCCAGAGCATGATTTCTCTCCGATCAAGTATACGTTGAGGTTCGACCAGAAATTCACCATCCGATTCGATCCGCATACAGAAAATATCTGAATTAAACTCTCATAAAGCCTAGTTATTTTAAGGTAGGTTACTTAACCTTATCCTACCTAAATACTTTTCCAATGGATTACATGTTTTGGGTCATGTATGTAGCGTTTTAGTAAGGATACATGGAACACGTTGTGCACCTGAATATGGCTAGGTAAAGCCAATCAATACGCCACAAGTTCCACCCTCTCCAATATTTGAAAGGGTCCACAGAACCTTGGAGCTAACTTGGCACAAGAGGCCCACATTAGAGTGCTCCGCTTAGGTTTAATCCTTACATACACATAGTCACCCACTTCAAATTCTTGATAAGTCCTCTTCTTATCTGCATACACCTTCTGCCTATCTTGAGAAGCTCTCAGATTTTGTCTGATTTTTATGAATTATAATTCCATCTGAGCTAACATCTCAAGTCCAAACATCATCTTAGTTTCAAGGCTGCTCCAATGGATAGGAGTATGACATTGTCGTCCGTACAAAGCTTTGAAAGGACTCATCTTAAGAGATTTCTGATAACCATTTTTGTAAGCGAATTCTACCAAGTGAAAATATTATTACCACTTTGTTGGTTGTTTCATTACGTACATGGCCTCATATCCTCTAGGATTTGGTTTACCCATTCATTTTTTCCATCTGTCTTGGGATGGTAAGCGGTGATGAAGTTAATTTGGGTTCCCAAACTAGTAAACAAGGTCTTTCAAAATGTTTAAGTAAACTTCACATCCTGGTCTGATATGACAGTCTTTGGAATACCGTGCAGTCTAAAAATATCTGTCATAAAGATATCTGTTATCTACACAGTTTTATAGGTAGATTTCACAGGTATAAAATGTGTTGCTTTGCTTAACCTATCAACCACCACCATAATGGATTCATTGTGCTTTTTTTATCTTGGTAAACTAGTGACAAACTCCAAGGATATGAATTCCCATTTCCACTCCAGTACTGGGATAGGCTGCAACAATCCGGCTAGATGTTGATGCTCCACCTTAACCTGTTAACACTCCAAGCATTTGTTCAGATATTCTGCAATATTTCTTCACATACCAGGCCATAAATAAGCCTTTCTAATTGTTGTTAGCATTTTTTGGTATCCTGGAAGTCCTGAGTAATTACTGCGGTGGTATTCATTCATGATCAGCTGCTTCAAACCCGTTGAATTTGGGATATATATATTTTCCTTAAAGGTTAAAAATTTATCTTTGTTAATCCCGTAATCAAGAGGTTTCTCTTGCTTCCTGGCTCCCTCCACTTGCTTCCATAAAAACTAGTATTCAAGATCCTTTCCAATCTCCTCGTTTATCTGATCCACAAACTTACATTCAATCCGGTTATAACAATGTTCATAAACACAATGTATTTTTCTTCTTAAGTCATCCTCCACCTGGTTTCCTTACCTTTTACATGATGGATGTCCATATCAAAGTCACTTAAGAAGGCATTCCACCTTGTCTGTCGAGAGTTAAGATCAACTTGCTTAAAGTAGCTGGTTAGACTGTTGTGGTGAGTTTTTAACACGAACCATTTTCCTATCAAGTAGTGCCTCCATACTCGGAGTACATACACTAATGCGGTCAGCTCTAAATCATAAGATGAATATCATTGTTCATGCTCTTTTAACTTCCTTGATTCATAGGCAACCACCCTTCCTTATTGTGAAAGAATCACTCCCACTCCTTCTTTACAAGCATCAATAAAAACCTCAAATTCCTTATTGGAATCAGCTACTCACAACACTGGTGCTGTGGTCAGAAAATGTTTCAACTTATCGAAACTATTTTGACATTCTGTAGTCCATCTGAATATTTTTCCCTTTCTTTGCAACGATGTAATTGGAAAGGCAATATTCTAAAATCCTTCAATGAAACATCGATAATATCTAGCCAACCCCATAAAATATTGGATATTAGCTACATTTTGGGGTACTCGCCATTCCATAATTGTCTTAATTTTCTCTAGATAAACTTTGATTCCCTCAGTGAAAATAACATGGCCTAGATATTGAATTTCTTCCTTGAAAAAATCACATTTGCTGAACTTAGCATACAGTTGATGCTTTCGTAACATCTCCAACACCACCCTTAAGTGCTCCTTGTGTTCTTCTAGGCTCTTTCAATAAATTAAAATATCATTTATGAATATCAGCACAAATATGTCCAAAAAGGGGTGAAATATGACATGCATCCACCTCATAAATGTTGTTGGTGCATTAGTTAAACCAAATGGTAATAAAAAAAACTCATAATGTTCGTATCTGGTACGGAGTAGTTTAAATGTAGATGTGCTTGTATTTTATCCAGATTTGGTGATATCCAGATCTTAAATCTATCTTTGAAAACACTGTGGCCCCCTTCACCTGATCAAACAAGTCATCAATTCATTGTAAAGGATATTTATTCTTGACAGTCAATTTATTGAGCTATCTATAATCCATGCACATATGCATTGTTCCATCCTTTTTCTTTACAAATAGCACTAGTGCTCCCCAAGGGGAAACACTTGGCTGAATGTACCCTTTGTCCAACAACTCTTGCAATTGCATATTTAATTCTGTTAATTCTGGTACACTCATTCTATATGGGGCCCTTGAAATTGGTGATTCTCCAGGCATCAGCTCAATAGTGAAATCAATATCCCTTCTTGGTGGTAATCCTGATACATCTTCCAGGAATACATCCATGAAATCCTGCACCACTGGTATGTTCTCCATCATAGGAGTATTTTCTTTAGCATTAGTGAAACCCAGTTGGATGGCATATAATTGGCATCCTTTCCTAATACACTTCCCCATCTGAGAGGCAGTAATAGGACGTAGCTATAGGGGTTTCTTAGTTCCATGTATCTCCTTGCGACTCCCATCTGGCATTCTGTACTATATAATATTTTATTTACAATCCATTAGTGTCCAATTTCTCTCCAACCAATCCATCCCCAATAATATATCATAGGACCCCAAGGGTGACACGTTCAGATCCATATTCAATTCTTGATTTCCAATTTCCAGTACAAAGTTTGGAACTTTGGCACAAACTCTACTTTTTGCTCCCGTGGCTACCTGTACTAACCAGGGATTTTTAAATTTTTGACCTTGCAATTTGCAAATTTATACTATTTTTTGATTTATATATCTCAAAGTTGCACCTAGGTCAACCAAAATAGAAACAAACTGTGAAAGTAGCTTACCTTCCAATTCTATCATCGTTGGCTGGTAATCTGCCTGTCGATCTTCCAAGGCTGCATTAATCCTGGGTATGTTCTTGGCCACATCACCCACAGTAGAAGCTTCATGTGCATTAGCTACTATATCATTTCTTCCATGTTGTGGGCAGTTATTGTAATAGTGAGCCTCACCACACCCCCAGCATTGCAGGGGCGGTTCCTATCTTTGTCCTTGGTCTAGTTTGCTGGAAGCTTATGTGGGCTTCTCTTCCATAGGCCAATGAGTTATTTTGTGATTTCTTCCAAACTTTTTTCTCAGCGAATTCCTGGAAGGATTCTTAAAGTTACTACTTTTTGAACCTTAAAATTGGAACCTCCTTCCTACCCTTTTCTTGGCTATCAGTTCTTACCCGGTTCTCCTTTTTCCTTGGACTACTGATAACACATTCTCGCCTTTCGAATTTCTTCGTCTGGGTCCTCAGATTCATGAATTCAATTTTTTATTTCAAGTGGGTAGGAAAACTGCTAAAAAATCATTGAACCTTAGCATTTTCATCCATTAAATAAGGAATGTATCTTAACAGGGAAGTGAAATTGGATATGTACTCATCCATTGTCATTTTCCCCAAACTAAAGTCATGGAATTCCATGGAACTTTTGTCATAAAATTGTTCTGTTAGATACTTTTCCTTAAATTATTCCTGAAATGCATCCCATGTCACGTCCTGATCTTCAATGCTTCATACCTTCTTCAATTCTTCCCACCATAAGGTGGCCTTCTCTCTCAAATGATAGATAGCTAGTCTAGCTTTGAGATTACTATTGTACTCATACACCTGAAAGTAATTTTTCATGTTAATCAACCATGCTTCAATTACCTCCTCCACTTCTCCATCAAACGTAGGTGGTTTTATCTTTTGAAACTCACCTTGTAGCTCCACTTTTTGCTTTTTAATTTCTTCTTGTTCTGACAAATTCCCAAACTCTGCCTCATTATAATTTATATTTTTGTTACTCCGCTGAGAATGGCTTCTTTCCATTCTTTCATTGGTTTTCTCTTTGACTTGGTGTTCATTTTCTTCTTGCGTTTATCTTTTCAGACTAGGTTGTAGCATGCCTTGATTCTGCTTATCTGACAGGATTTTAAGTATCCTCTCATGCTCTTGCATCAAATGCTCATTATCGCTTATAACACAGAGTTGAATCCACATTTCAGGATCCATTTCTAATTGGGGTTGAGGTGTAGGTTCCCCTGTGTTCCAGGGTGTCTTCTATGTTGACCTCCTTCTCATAATTTCTCCTTGTATGCTAATATTTTGATGTGCATCATTACACACACAACTGTCATGTTAGGTGACCCTTATGGTCCCAGCATGCGAACTCTGCTCTGATACCACTTGTAACGTTTATCAATATTAATAAATAAATAAATTACTATCACTGTAACAAGTTGATCCCCTTGTATTATTCATACTGTACACATGTAATTATTTTACATATTTAATTTCATTACTATTCGTTACATTCTCTTATAATAAGATATATACGAAAACACAATCCTACTCTTACCTTTTGCGATTATAAAATTTATCTGATTGAATTCATTCCATCACGAGTTCTAATGTCCCATCTATCCCACACATTAGCCACATGGTATCTTTCGATATAAATCTAGAATAAATATGTTTCATTAATTTTTAAAGGAAGGACACCATTCTCACAGTTCGATCATAAAGAATCTGACTGTTAATAAATTTGATTATGAATCATTTTCAATGTGCATGGCTTACGATTGACAGTTTTCAGATATAGCTGATTTGATTATTAATAACCCCGTATCACCTACCCATTCGACCAATAGTTTTATAAGCTTCCACCATCAAATGGAGGGATTCAAATTCGACAGTGGATATTGGTGGAGGACCCCTTAGGGTAAAGACCTCCCCAAAGCCTAACCGTCTTTTTCATTTTCTTCTGCTTGTTTTCCACTCCGCTCTGCACCCTATGGCTAGACACCACCTGGTTTCCCTTACTCCATGCCGGTGCTACATGGCCTTCCCTGGGCATAGCTTCACAGGTAACGCTTTTCTTAACGGCCATGGAAGATTTATTCATTTCTATTTTCCATTTTCTTCTTAGTTTTTCACAGTTTTACTTTTCAACCGTAGGTATCTTCTCCCTCCTCTGGAGTTCTAACATGGTGCTCTTGTTGTCTCGTCAGGATAGTGCTTACCTTGAGCTTCTCACAGTGTATGCTTCCCCAACGAGCCCGTCCAATGAGCTACATGTGAGTTTTGAGGTGTAGACATAAATTTAAGCCATGGTTTACAAAGGATATGTTAAATTTGTCTTGGGTTAGAATTTCGTTTCATGGTTTTGTGATTTGTTTACAGGTTTCCACCCAACGAGTCTACATGAGAGCTCTTGCGCTCAGGTAAAAATTTAATACTCCTCCTATTCAAGACTTTTATTCATGTTTTCTAGATAGCAGACGTGGTTACTCTCTCAAATATTCATGCCCCTTTTGCTGTACGGGTGAGCCCTGACTGATCCCTTGGATTCAAGCTTCTAGGTTTTTTCATTAAAATGGAAGGTTGAACCTATTTTCCCTTTGTTTTCCCTCTGGTGACCAGATTCCTTGCTGCGTATTTTAGATATGTGTTAAATGACGGAGGCCCTTGACCTGGCCTTAGGATTTGCTCGAGGTCATGCATTTTTTCTTAGAGTTTAGTTTTCAGGCTTGTATGCCTTGGTAATACTTACCTTAGCTTCTCTGCGGAACGAGGGCTTTTCCCAACTCATGCTCATCATGTAGTATGACTCTGTCATAATTCTATTCTAGTCTTGAGTTTTCTAAGAAATTGTTGGTTCAAGTTTTTCAGAGACAAGCTCTCCATAATTTCATTGACTCTATGTATTTTTTATAAATACTATTAATAGTTCTTTTAATGGAATTTTTCCGCTCTTCGTTGCATATTTCAGGCAATGTGTACAGTATATCCTAAATTTCTTCACACAGTACTAAATGTATCTTTTTGAATCTTGAATATAATTTTTTCTTAGTTTTATCTTGATTCCGGGAGACTCTTGTTTTATTTTGCTATAGATTTATATTTATATCTAGTTAGTTTTACAGTCATTTCTGATTCTGAGGTTTAATATACATGCTTTCACTGTTATTTACTTCCTTCTATACTTTTCACATTATACAGTAGTAGTACACCATTAAAACTAACTTGGCACATAATTTATTATTGAATACTTAATATATGCTCAGACCATTCGGTTCCGTGCTTATCATAGAAGCTACCAACTCAGAGTTTGGGGTTTCGGCCCTAAACCCAGAGTTAACAGATTTTTGATTTAGCATCCATGTGTTAAAAGTTTGTTTATAAGTAAACTATGTTTATAAGTAAAATTCTATTTATAAATCCCACTCCACTTCTTTTCTTATTCTCATAATTAAGTTAAAGTCACACCATTCAAAATATTTAATATATTTCCTGAGTACCACTGTTTTTTAGAAAAAGAACATAGACTTAAAATATTAACATATTGCCCATACTTCTAATAGGTAAAATATTCCTTTTCATCATTAAATATCTAGACTATGACAGGGAATTAATAAATACTAGACAACATATCCAATACCAAGTTTTCCAGCAAGCAAAAATCAAAAATCAAATCTAGAAGAAAAAAAAAGTACTCACAACTCATTTTAAATATAGCTAAATTAAAGTGAAAAACTATGAATATTTGGCAAAGATGAAGTCTATATAAGTGCATGCAGAAAGTGAAAATCAAAATTAAGTAAAGTTGGAAAACAAGAGATTAAAAAAAAACTATAATTAATTATAGAGTGATGTCTTATATTTTTTTAAGATTAGAAATAAATATTTATGAATATTATTTTATAAATTTAAAAAGAACTTTTCACAAGTCATGGTCGATAAAAAAATGTCATTTAATGACCAAAACAAGCCATTAACATAAACATCACTATCAAATTCCTCCCTTCATGGATATATTAATTTGGCTTATGAAAGAGAAAATATCTATCCTTCATGTAAATATTTTACTCGTAAAGTTAAAAAAATTTACAATCAATTTGAATTCTTTTTTAATGAATGGTTCTAAACTTATGAACGAAACAATATCTATCCATCATGTAAAACTTTTACTCATAAAGTTAAAGAATTTTACAGTCAATTTAAACTCTTTTTTAATGAATGGTTCTAAAAAAAAATCAAGTAATCATTTCAAATTTGAATATTTTTTTATAATAATATTTCATAAAAATCTGTGCTTAGTAACAAACAATGGAATGGTGATGACATCTCACATCAATTGAAACAATGGAATGATGATGACATCTAAGATCAATTGCTTACAATTTGAGGTTTCTCTGGTGCACATGGTAATATAGGCACTGAGGCTTTTATATGTACAGTACAAAGTTCAATATGCCTTGGTGTTTTATGGAAGGGAGATATGCTATCAATAATTCATCTAAAGATGACTCTCGTCCTCAACACCTTTCAATGAAATTTGAAGTAATGACCTAATAGGGACTAAAACCCACACAAACCAATTAATATACACTTCATAGCTACAATAGTACATAGATTCTAATAAAAATATTACATTTAATTGCATTAAAAATATATTAAAAAATAAATAAAATAAATAAATATTTTTTTTTCTTTGAAACACTTCAATTTTTTTTGCTAAGTATGATCACTTTCTAACCCCTCTCTTATGTGTTGCTTTATATATCATTAAGTACAATTATACTAAATGCATTGAAAATCAACCCTAATCAAAGATAATATATTTCAACCAACTTAACATTCGACCATATCATATCCAATAGTAAAATAAAACGTTGATAATATGCTCAATTTATTGTTTTACATTTTAAATATAGATTAGAGGATGTGTAATATGCATAGTGTTAAATTAGAATAGGGTTGATGGTACTAAAAAGTATTAGATATTATGAGGATTTATTATTTAAATTTGTAAAGAATTTGATTTTGTAATAAAGAGATTTTTATAATAATATATTAGATAAAAATTCCAAGTAAAAAGTTTTCAAATAATTTTTAAATTAATATAAATTATGAAATATAATTAAAATGATGTTTTTTGAATTGATATATATATTATGAAACCCAATTCTTTTTGTTATATATATATATATATAACCTTATTTTTACTTAAGGAAACATTTTTTAATATATATTAATCTTGAAATTACTCAAAGTAATTGAAAAAAAACAAATAAAATCTATATTAATAATAAATTATTTAAAACATTAAATTATGATTTGGTGTAATATGTTCTACGTTGTTTTTGGTCAAAATTTAATTATATAATTTTTTGTGAGTTCGTAAATTTTTATTGTTTAAATTGCATTTTTGAATGTATTAATGAGTTCAATTTCTTGAAAAACTTTTATATAAGATATATAACTCAGACGTGCAATTTCAACAAATCTCCAATTAATAATATACCGAAATATATATATATATATATATATATATATATAATTAAAGTATATTTCAAAACACAAACTTTAAATAATGGAAAATCCTATCATAACTCAATTGTCAAATAAATGATGGAAGTCATTACTAAATTCTCAAATAAGTAATGGAAGTCATTGCTCATTATTATAAGAAAATATACACTAATTTATCATCATTATTAAATAAAACCATACCGGGAGTAAAGAATCCTTAATATATTACTCTTTTACTTCAAAAAAAACTCTTAATTAAAAATAATAATAATAATATTAAATCTTACTACAAAATATAAAAAATTAAATCTCAAAATTATACCTATTTTAAATTAAATTTATTAATTATTTTTAATACTTTTTAATTGAATTCTTTGGTAATACCAATCAACGATATCACTATTACAGCGGTATTACATCAATGCACACCACTTCGCAAAAACCTTGGAAACATATTTGATTTGTTGTTAAATATTTTATATTTTGTTTTGAATGAATGATTGAATGAATGAATGATATTTTAAAATCTTCTAGACTAAAAATAGTCTATGAGACAACCAACTTCCTTGTTTTTTGTCTTCTGTAATTGAATCATTTTCTTACTCAAATTGATGATGAGCTGATCCACCTTCTAATGGTTCCATCACTAAAAAGACAATGCCACGGAATTGATGCTAACATACTACGAACACCGATGTCTCTGAAAGCATCACATTCCAAAATGAAATGTTTTTATGATTCCACTACTCGAGAAGTGCAAAAACTACATACCCTTTCTTCCCTAGCTTCTTTAGCTCTCTTCCACGTCCCGTTTCACACCGAAGTTTATGTGAGTTAGTTCTTAATTGAGCAATAATAACCTTCGCTCTCAACGGAATGCTAGCTCCAATGTATTCTTTTTGTTGGAGATCGCAAGTGGAGTTGAATCCCTGAACATAATACTTATTTTTTCTACCCAACTTTTTTCCCCATATACCCTTAGGGAACTTCTCTAGCACAAAATTTTTAACTCCTTGCTATTTGTGGGACATGCTTTCACGTAAATATTCCATTTTAGCATCCATTTGTTTTTTTGTCTCATTGATGATTTCTTTCTTTCACTCATACCTTCGTTGAACATAACTTTCAGCGATCTACCTCCTCTCATTTGCTCAATTATTTTTAGATACCTTATAAGACGCACCATGGCAATTGCTTAGATGGGAGCTGCTCCTATTTCACTCAACATTATCTCATAGGGAACTGAACTTTTTATTTTGAACTTTCTCATGATCAAGTGTTTTTGAATTTTTTCAATTCACACCCATATAATATCATTAGACAAACTAAGAGTCCAAAAAGTATTTTGATCATGTTCCAATCCCATAACTCTGCCTCTCTACATCTATTTTGAAGTACATATAATGCTTTCCACCCTCCTAACAACCTATCACAAAACTTAAATTATTTTAATAAAATTTCTAATTACATCATCAACCAAAATTTAGATAAGGCAAGCAAGTACATCCCAAGTGGCAGCAATGTATATCACCACGTTGCAACTAACCTCGCCACCTTGATAGTGATGAGCACGATAATTCTAGAAACCATGGATACATTTTATTTACCCAGGAAAAGGTATTTCATGACGTAGTTTATCTTTGTGAGGTTGGTTGAAACTGACACTCGTATGAGCCACACGAATTATGGGATGGCACGGTACTAATCACTCACTTAGTGTTTTTTTTATTTATTTCTAAATTGTTATATAAAATAATAATGTGAATGGTATAACAATTAAAGATGGAGCATATGGATTTTTTTTGTTTGTCATTATTATATAATAAGAGATGAAAGAATTTGATAAATAATATTTGAAATAAATAAATTTAAATATTATTTAAAAATAATAAATTTTATTTATAATATTAAATATTACATAAATTTTAAAAACATTAGTCAAACTGAACTAATAACAAATTAACCAAAAATTGAAGACAATGTATCCTTCTTACGAGTATAATAAATACTCGTAAACCTATTTTTAACAAGTTAAAAAGGCTGGGACGTGGGAGTAGTTAAGCTCTAGCAAATCAAACGTTGTCGCTTAATTATCCTTTTAGAGAGCCATTTTTTTTTAAAGAGTGTGATTGATGATTATGGGTTGAGAAGGTGTTCACACATTAATATACTTCGATTAAGATTTAAATTATTCTAATTTTTTTAATACATATATTTTGATTCTTTTTAATTGTAAGTGATAATTTAATTTTTAAAGTAATATTTTTATATTTTATAATTTTGTTAAATTATTTTATTGTTAAATTGTGAAGCTGTAGTTTAAGGAGTTTTTAAATTTTCTTAAAAATCATGTAAATTTCAGTATTATTTTGATAAAATTCTGTTGAAATTTTTGTAAATTCAGATTTCAGAGTCTTCACAATTTGTCCCTCCACCAATATCTGGATTTATGTTCGGGAAGCCACATAGCTTTATCCAGCTTTTGCATATCCCTAGTTGTAGCTGCACTGCACAATTTAGCAGTTGTGTCTGATCCCTAGTTCGGCATACCCCGCTACGAGTAGTGTGTGACTATTCCAGCTCTACTTGCACAGCAAAGGCACCTTCCAGCTCTACCTACATGGCAAAGTTGTCGTCTCCTTTTCGATGGTTAAGTTTAGTTTAACTCAATTCATCAAATTGGAACATTTAATATTTTTATTTTGGGAGGTTAAGAACACGTGTTTCTTCTTAAGAGGTTACAGGTTCAAAACAATAGGAGTAGAGTATGTATGTCTTCGTAGATTTGGCAATCAAATAGCTAGATAGAGATGATCCCTTGTCTTATAAACAAAAAGATCTCATACACCAATTCGGTGAGCTTGGCCATGACCTTAAAATTAGATTATTAATTGATTATTAATATATAATAGAAATAGCAATTCTGAATTAAAATTTATTTTAATATATAAATTAAAATAATGACTCATATGTGTTACTATTATATTCCATAATTTTTTTATGTAAATTTAAAACCTTAATAATTACAATATGCTTAATCTAACTAAAATGTAAAATAACTCTTTTCTAAATATTTATTCTTAATTTTCTCTTAAATTTGATAAATATTTTTAAATAGACCTAAAATCTCACTACTAAAAATAATTCGTAGATATTCCAAAGCATTAAATCAAGGTATTAAATATATAAATATATATATATATATATATATATATATATATATATATATATATATATATTTTGGGTTTGTTTTATAAAAAACAATTTACATAATCTAGAATTTTGAAATAAACATAATAATTTTGTATTAATTCATGTAAAAAACATCAGAGAAAAATCTCATGGAAACCATATTCGAGAGAGATGTCATCATATTGAGAAATGTTTTATGAAAACCATGCACAAAAATGACTACACAGACTAGAGAAAGGTTTTCTAGATATAAATACTAACTACGAAAATCATGAAAAATAGCTAAAAATAGTGGGTTCAAGTGAAATAGGTTGGTGGCCACCAATATCCACTTAGAAAATTAACCAAGTCTGTTATCTTTAGAAAATATTTACCTAATGATCTAGGCCAAAATTTGATTTCCAAATTTTATTACATTTATTTCCTACCAACCCATTATTCATTACATGTGGCAATGTGTAGATGAAAAACCCACCTACCACATTTATGGAGGATGAACCACCTACCAAAATTATGGATGATGAGTGGTGGTTGAAGAGTACAATCATAATTCATTGGTTAGCGTGGGAAAGTAGCCATCTTGAAATTTGAGGGTTGGACCCGTAATGATGTGGGAAAATACAGAATACCATGTGGAGCAAACATCTATGAATCCATTGATCCCATATAGAGGGAGATCAAAGAGATGCAAGGTGCCTAGAGAGGTGATTTGAGTTGTCATTTTTGATACAAAGTTTTGGGTGCCCAAATCCACCCAAAAAGGTGTCAGTCATAGATTGAAACATTTCCGGTGTATTTCATGATCTCTAAAAAATAAATTTACATATCCATTGCTCACCAAAAAGATTTGGAACTTAGTTGAATAGTGAGGGTTGTGTATTTATGCATGCTGGGACTATTTAATAAGCAATGAGCAAGGAAATCGTCAAGAAACTATATAGCAATGGAGGAATTTCTATGTTTTCATGTTGGCTAGTTGAGAGGAATATAAGAATTTGTGAATAACCGTAAGTAGAGGATCTCTTTGATACTTTTGTTCTTTTGAAGAAGTGTTACCTTCACCCATCTTAATTCTTAATGTGTTGATAATTTCTCCTAGTGGTATCAAAGCATGGCTATTGGGTGGTCAATTATAGAAAATATTTTTAACTAAAACTATAATTGGGTGAAAAAGGCTCCTTTCCAAGTAAGTGTTTTGATTCCTATTTTTGTTAATTTTATATATGAAATTTGTTGGAAAAAATAGAGATGGAAAAAGTGTGGCTTCTCTTCTGTGGAATTTAGAATGTGGTACATGTGTTAAACTATGTTACAAAAAGTTTACAAGTCTATCACTTGATGTCTCCCCTTTTTTCCACACATATATAGGGATAAGATTTTGGTTTGGTAGAATATGAACCATCATGAGTGCATGATGAGTAAGCCTCACCTGCAATAAATCTTAATAAAATATATTGAAATGTGAGTAATCATATATTAATCCATGACTCAAATATTCACTGTATACCAAGGGATAGTATAATTAATGGTGGCATGATAAATCTGTTAGAAAACTTGGTTATTATGAGAGGAGATTAAAAGTTGTAAATTTTAATTTGTAATAATGAAAATTTATTCATATATATAACCAAATTTACAAAGGCTTGTTAGGAGTAATTACAAAATTCTCCTATCTTCATAGTTTTTAGGGTAAGTAAATTTGATAAGAAATGTGAGTTACTTAAGTGAATGCGATAAATTATGGTTATAGTTAGTTTCATAAAAAAAAATTCCCTTAATGAATTTCATATATAAGAAGTAATTGCATAAATTCTCATCCCATGTTTTAGCAAATATAGATCCTAGATTTCTTCAGATAGTATCTCAGATCATATTCCAATATTTCTATAGCTCCAGGTTTAGAGTTTCTTCTTTCCCTCGCCTTTCATTTTTAATCAAGTCTCATTTGAAGATCAATCCTTTAACAAGCTTCTAAGGGATGCTTGACCTAAATCTATGGAAGTTCCTTTTCTTGGATCGAGATGTATAATTTCTCATATAAGTTAAACTGTTTCGAAAAAATGGTTATTAAATGGGAGAAGAATAAGAAGAGAGAGTTAAATACTAAACTTGGTTTGATTGAAGAGGGAATAGAGTTCTTCAAACACTCTTTTTTCAAAGAATTTTTCCAGTTGGAAATTAAAGAACATCTATTCAATCTACAATATAGAAGGTTTCACATTTTAAAGATAAATGAAGAAGCTTAGAGAATAAAAAATATGGTTAATTGGATATCTAAAGGTGATGGTAATTCCAAATTATTTCACAAATATACTTCATATATGAAAGTAATGAACTCTATCTGGGAATTGTAGGTCCCTGATGTTTTGACCATTTTTTATATAGATGGTTTAAATCATTCAATAGTTACTTATTACTCTAATCTCCTCAAGCAACCCCCTGTCAATAGCTTGATGAAACAACTTCATTTAACCAATATTTTTCTTTTTTTTTTATCTGTTGAAGAGGTAGTTTCTATCGGTAATCAGGTTTCATTGGAGGAATTTTAAGGGGCCTTAAATCCCTAATCTAAATAAAATATTCTAGGCATGACAGATGGACTATATAAATTTTCATCCACTTATTTGATTGGTTTTGGAATGATATTTTGAAAATTGTAGCAGATTCTAAAGTCAAAAGTAGGGTTAATAACTCTATTAATGATACCTTCCTCAAATTAATCCCCAAATCCTCTATTGTTGTTCCATTGACCAATTTCATCCCATATCTCTATGTTACCTAGTCTATAAAGTAATTTCCAAAATCATAGCTAAGAGTCTAAAGGAGAAATGGGCATCAAAAATCTCAAAGGAGAAATTCAGTTTCATTCCTGGAAGACAAATACATGAAGCAATTGGCTTAGCTCAAGAATGTCTTCATTCATTTAAGGAAAAAAAGATCGAAGCCCTAATTTTTAAGCTAAACGTAAAGAAATCCCATGATAAAGAAAACTAGGACTTCCTTAGGATCTTTCAAATTCAAAGGCCATCCATTATAAATTGTTATTCATGGATCATTGATGAAATACATTTCCAGATGGATTTTACCCCTACTAAGAATATCCATCAACAATAAAAAATAAAAAAAGGTATTCCTTTTTTATATTATAAATCAATTTCTATAAGATGTCGATAAAATCTCATTTTTGGTAATATTATGGAAGAATCCCATTGATTTCGAGTCAGATATTAAATAATGAAAACAATTTCCCAATAATAGAAATTCTCATTCTCCAAAGTGTCCTATAATATTTAACCAATTTTGTGCTTCGATGTAATATCCCGGAGCATGTGCTATAGTTTTTTCCCAATACTCAGTAGCTTGATCAAACCAAGCCTCCATAGTTTCAGGATCTCCCTATCGAATGGCCTATTATCCTCGGTCAGGATAGGTCAACTTGGAAAATTTTTCTTCCCTCAGAACCGTACTTGAGATTTTCCTACCTCATACGGCTCAATCCACTATTCTTTAGTCCTCTACCAAAATTTCCTAAATATTATTGAATTGAATATGATTCATTGGGATTTCATATTAACCAAAGGACCAAAAAAAGTCAATGACATGAGTTTCTGATTTCACTTCCAATCAATTCAATGATCAGGTTCTATCTTTTCTCCTACCCTCAAAAAGATGAAGTACAGAAAGAGATATACTTCAGATTGATTGTCCAAATCAAAGTCTTTTTGCAAGGTAACTATCTCAGTTCCGTATAGAATTTTTGGAGAGTACTCTTTGGCTGGACTACTTCACATCTTTATGATCTGATCCTACACTACTACTCAATAGCTTATTAGATCAAGTGTACTACATAAGTTGATTCCTCATTCTTGTCAATGAGTAGATTTGATCGTATCAACCCGAACCTTCTTTCAATAATTGGTCTTTATGGTGCTTCCATCATCAATTGAGTTTTTTATACATGGAATATTTAGGCTCTATCTATTCATATTTGGGCTCGTATGAGAGATGATTTTTTTCTCTACGGCTGATAAAAACTGTTTCTTGGGACGATGCATATGTGGGAAGCCTTTTATTTTGTCCTTACTCGTACTAGTTATTAACTAAGTTATTCTATAGTACAGATAGACACACATAATAACAGATCAAGGTTGTATTATTAAGAGCTTGTGGTAAGGATGGGTTCTGTTCTAATGCTTGGAAATAATATTCCAAAGCCTTTGTATGTTCCCCATTACTTGTATGCACAAGACCTATATTATATAGTATGTAACTTCGATCACAAGGATCCGTTTCTAGTCGCATAACTTCATAATAATTTTGTAAAGCTTCCACATATTCCCCTTCTGATTGAGCTAACATCTCTTATATTCGTTCACTCCAATGAAATGATCACCACTTCAAAACCATACATGAGATTCCCACCTCATACAGATCCTCCTTTCTTTACAGTAGGTAATATGGGGAGTAATCCGTGGAATTTAAAAAAAAATATTATGACACAATATTATGAATTAACAGGGGCTAGTGTATTTCCAATAAATATCTAACCATCCCTCTTGCAAAGATTCTTTTCCAAATACAAAGGATCTTAGTACTAGGAATGGAACCTCTAACAATTTATTTTTTCTTAATGCTCTGTATTCTCCAGGGATTAATCACTTCAACAATATCCGATGGTTCCATTATAAGGGTATACAAAGTACAAACGAGATGGATGTTTGTTGTCCTAACCATTCTCACTACCCTTCAGAAAAGGGTAATGTATATGGGCTATAACGAAGCTTTTGTGTTTTCGATTTCTATACATAGTGCTTTCTCCCATCATGTGTGCCTATCAAATAGGTTCAAATATACAAGAAAGGCCTATTGCATAGGTGTAACCTTTCGCTCAGTACTAAAATACTCAGGAGATTAGAGCATCTAAAGGACCATTGACTAGGGATACATGACAAAAGGAATTGTTCTATCTCTAGAACTCACCTTCACTGAGTGTAAGTATTATTTTACTCAATTTTTATTCCCGGGTACCTTTTATTTCCCAAGAAAATAAGAACGGAAAATATATCAAATCACACCATCTCTATAATAGGCAAATTCTTCTTTCTCCCAAAGAGCCATTGGAATTATTCGCAATAAAATATCTGCTATAATTGTGAAGGTCTTATCAATAAAATTGTCATTTCTTTCACATCTAGGCATAGTCAATTACAGATTCTATAATTTCCTTCATTCCCTTACACAAATGATTCCATGAACGAATTTTTTTTTTGTGCACAATACCATAAAATGGATTTCCTTACAATCGTAAACATGTTCTCATTCTACCTATCCCAATCCAATTTATTCTTTAAAATGGGAATATATAGGGAACATTTTGAATAATTTTTCATTAGTAATATGAATAATAACGGAAAAAGATTCATATTGAAAGAAGACTAGATTGGGTAAACTCGGGAATTTTGGTTCGATTATGATCTGAACAAAGAAATATCTAAGCAATCGAGCATTGCATAATGAGAATGCAATTCCCACCTAGAAATTGCATGCTTTATCCATATAGATAAAGGAATATCAAGAAAATATAGTCATCATGACACATGATCATTGCCAAAGAATTATTTATTGTACAATTGATAACATGATCACTACAGAACCATATATGATCATAATATGGAATGGATGAGTTAATGGATGAGTTAATATGTCTTAAATTATTGATTAGGTGATCTGAATACGTTGGATTAGCAGGGATGTTTGAGGATTTCCTAAAATAGAAGGAATTTGGAGAAAATTTCCTTTTGTCTTTCTGGGGGGATTAAATCATTACCTTATTTATTATATATTTATTTATGGAAGATTTAATTTTTCATACCCGAAAAAAAATAATTTGTAAGGAAGTTTCTATTCACTAATTTTGTTAATTAGAACCAAGAAATCTAATAAGAAATATGGCTGAGGGGTTCAAGGCATAGCATTGGAACTACTATGTACACTTTTGCTTACCGAGGGTTCGAATCCTTCTCTTTCCGTATCTTCGCCCTACTATTTTCTTCTCATCCATTGTTTTTCCAATCTATTGAATCCCAATCGGACGATTTCCTAATTACAGGATCAATCTACCTCTATTTTTAATAGAGAAAATAGAACGAACATTGGTTTGTGGTGTGGGAAGAGCAAATACTATTTTAAGAAGCAATAAAAGAAAATTATCATAGATAACAAGTAACGTACAAAAGGATTATGAAATGTCTCCTTCGGGGAGGGGAAAAATAAGGGAGAAGAACATAATTTCCAGATGCCCAACAACCAACCCCTCCCTTTCATTTCATTCTCGATTCAATATTGACGGGAATAATAATCTACAATCAGCAATTCATTAATCTTCAAACTGATCCATTTAGGATCTATTATTTGATTAATGAATCCTTTATATTGTAAGGGATTAAAATTCAAATGATTTCACAATTTATCCCTCTAGAATAGGTCTATATTCTTCTTAATGATAGTCTCAATATTGGTTTATCTTTTATATTAATCACATATTGACGTTTGCAAGGGTAACTTGGTATATCTACCATATGGTCATTGACCCAGATATGTCCATGATTCAGTAATTGTCTAGCTCTAGGAATGGCGGGAGCCAAACCCAATTGAAAAATAATAGTATCTAAACAAATTTCAAGTAATTACAATAGGACCTGGCCCTTTGAGCCTTTGGCTCTTCTCGAAACATGAACATATTTCAGCTATTGTTTCTCCGTTAGTCCGTAATGAAAATGCAATTTATGTTTTTCTTCTAGCCAGATGCGACACTAAGATATTTTCCTGGAAGAAGACCGATTTATAGAATCCTCTCTATTTTTGGATCTTATACTAGTGAGCCTTGGTAAATTTTTTAGATGACGTATTATTTCTAAACGAGGTCCCCGATAACGGGACATAGAAACTCCTTTTTCAATTAACAGATAGTGCTAGCAAAAAAAAAAAAAAATAGTATAACTCATATGAGTACTACTAGAATTCTTTTATAATTCTCTTCTATGGAAAACAAAGATCTTTCTCAAATTTGTTATAGATCCTAATAGCTCCAATAATTCCATTAATCCCATTCCTAGTTGGGAATAATTTATCATGGCATGATGGACCCGACGAACGATCATAACAGTATTCTCCACTCCATATTGATCCTAAAAAAACTTTGTGGATTATGGAAATGAGAGGGACGGAAAAGAGCCAGCTATCGAGATCGAACCGATGACCATCACATTACAAGTGCAATGCTCTAACCTCTGAGCTAAACAGGCTCGATGGAATATAACTCCTCATTTCATTGGTGTGAGATCCATATATTTGTTTGGAATCCTAACGATTATAGAGCAAATTAGATTCAATGATGCAATCCAGATTATGATTACAAATGAGAATTGTTTGAATTTAGATTCTTTCAAGGGAAAGAAAGGGGAAGTAAGGGTCTATTGATATCGATCGTTTTACTCACTCTTCCAAATCGACTAGGGGAGGATAATAACGTTGCATTTAAAATAGAGAAATAATAGAATGATTCCTAGTCATATTCGATTGGGATAGAGATACAGATGGCGAGAGAAGAGGAGTAAGGGAGGATATTTCTACTACCCAATATTGAGAAAATATCCAATGAATAATGTTGATGGATATTACATAATAGGATTACAACAAGGTATGATCTTATTCTTTGAGAAGGGGATATGGCGGAATTGGTAGACGCTACGAACTTGATCGAATTGAGCCTTAGTATGGAAACCTACCAAGTGATAGCTTCCAAATCCAGGGAACCCTAGGATATTTTGAATGGGTAATCTTGAGCCAAATCCAGTTCATGAAGACAATGTTTCTTCTCCTAAGATAGGAAGGGGATAGGTACAAGGACTCAATGGAAGCTATTCTAACGAATGGATTTTATTTGGTCCAATACTGTAGTTATAGAACGCTCTATTTACACCTCAAAAGTGAAGAGACATTTTATATAACATCAGACAAAACTGGCGATCAGAACTTGAATCATTCCAAGAATTTTATTCATAAGATAGATGTCATATTCGAGTTCAAGTATTTATTTGACATTAACTAATCCAATTATTAACTTATCTACTCTAGATGGAAAATTGAATCAATTTTTGGAATAAATAGTTGGACGAGGATAAAGATAGAGTCCAATTCTACATGTCAATGTCAAGAACAATGCAAATTGCAGTAGGAGGAAAATCCATAAGCTTTATAGATCGTTAGGGTTCAAGTCCCTCTATCCCCACCCAAGTTTGTTCCCTAACAGACTGATCTATTTTCTCCAATTCCATTGGCTTGAATCCATTCTAATTTCTCGATTCTTTTACCTCACTATTTTTTTTTTCATGAAGAGAATAAATTATAACATGAATATTTTCATCCATATTATGACAAGTTGAGTTGATCCGTTAATCATTTGATCATATGATTAATTAATTTTGTGATATATGATCTACATAGATTAGATCATTCGAAATTATTCAATTACATCCCATTTTTTCTCATAATAGCGACTTCCAGATTGAAAATAATAAATATCATTGTAAAAACTAGGAAAAATACTTTTTCCTTATTTTTAGTTGACATAAGTCAAAACCCTCTACCAAGATGATCCACAGGGAAGAGTTGGGATAGCTCAGTTGGTAGAGTAGAGGACTGAAAATCCTCATGCCACAAGTTCAAATCTGGTTCCTGGCAAGATGTCAATATCCATGTCTCCATATCCATCCATCTATTCTATCTAGACATATCTGTATGTATATTTACATACGGTGACACCCCCATCAAAATAGATAAATGAATCAATCCATTCTCTCCCTCTTCTTTGCTCATATTTTCCCTCCCTATCCATTCCAATTGAATCCCGATACTCTATACATATAAAAAAGTAGGATCGAGAACTCAGAGGACAAGATTTGATGGTGGGACTAAGAATTCAGCTCCGATACTAGTCAGAATCTATTCACCCTATTCCATCCGAATTAAAATGGGATATATTATCCCAACGATAGATCTATAATTCTAGAGTTGAAGTAGATCCAAATGTTGCAAATGGTATCTCGAGAGTAGATTCAAATTGAGGTTTAGAATATTGACTTAATAACTTTTGATCATAGTTTCTAGTATGAATACTGGATCCAATATGATGATCACTATGATTTATAGGGAAATATTTTCTTCTTTCCTTGTTGGAGTTTGGGCATCATATATCCATCGAACTAACTTTTCTTTCACGAAGTTTTGTTATAGCATCTATAATAACCTCTAGTTCAGGTGGGCAGTATGGCGAATAGACATCCACATGAATTAAGTTATCTACTTCGTGAACGGTACTATAAGAATCTGTAACAAACATTTCTATATGGTAGTACATGCTCCCAGGGCAACTACATATTTTGGTTCCGACATTTGTTCATATAGTCATTCTCACTACAGAAGGAGCCTTAATCATGGTCACAGTCCCCGCTGTTATAATGAGGTCAGCTCATTCAAGACAAAATTTTTGTACCAGACCGTAACGATTGGAGTCAAATCGTAAACCTATTAATGAAGTAGATTCGATGAAAACATAATTAGTACTGTAAAGGAGCGGTCATAAACTAGAGACTCTGCACCAATACAAGGGTTGCATAGCTGAACAATATCATACTTACATGCATCATTGACCAATGAGATTGTAGCATGGGTACTAACATACTGAACCATTGCATTTTCTCCAGAAGACCTAAAGTAGCAAAACCATGAGTTAACATAGCGCTTGGCGAAGTGATTACACCTAACCACCGATCATCTCAACTCCATACTTCTAGAACTATATGGAACACAGATGAACTCTCATAAAGAAACATGAATGATTCATCCAAATTACTCAATGTTAAATGTCTTGAATAAATCTAACGAGTAATTAATAATCTCATTGTACAAACAAGAGTAACTATCATGCCCTTTCCTCCCAAAATACTTAGTCCTTCAATTTGATAAACTAAGGTTCCCCAAAAAATGAGAGTGAAAACCAAAATGAGATAAAAAGAGATGCGAGCCAATATATGTTCTAAAGTTATGAATATCATAATAAAATCATTTATTCATTTTATTCCCGAATTAGATCTATGATGGAAAGATAGGATTGATCCATCACAATGGAAATATATTGAACAAATATTGTTACATAGGAAGAAGTGATGGATGAGATCTTCCTCGAAAAATACCGCCACTTGGATTTGAACCGAGATGCTCTCGCACTTCTTCCTAATATCAGCGTGTCTACCAATTTCACCATGGAGGTTTTGTAGGGACCATACTAGCTTATTTACACCACACCATCAACGTTATGGAATGTGTCTAGCAGAGGGAGTGATATGTCAATATAATATAAGACAAAATAAAATATAAGTTAGGGAGTTAAAATTTGAATCAATTTTATTGTTGGTTGATAGTTATAATGAAGCATGGCACAAGTTGGTAGCATGCCATATTGGGGTGATGGAGGTCATGGGTTCAGATCCCGCTGCTACGAAAGAGAAGGGGATATAGTCACATGTGTTATCAAACAAATAATATCTGTCAGTTTTTTCTTACCATGGGAAGAATCGAGCAACTAGATTCCAAACAATAAATGGTTATACGATCATTTTCTAATATTTTTTTTTGGATGGTTTGATTATATACATATCTAGAACGAAGCTATGTTTCTGATCCATGATCTCCCATATGATTATTATCTTGTTGGAATTTCCAATTTTACGACAGACATCCAAATATATTGATAACTCCCAATAATATTTCATACAAGCTAATATTACCATATATAGGTTGTTAATGAATGAATTGATCCTATTTTGAGGAGATGTATAAGGGGGTTTCATAAATAGGATCAAATTGCACTAGATTAGTCATCTCTTTTTTACTCAGATTTTTTTTAGTATCTCTGTCGCAATGGTTTGGGCATTACACATTATAAATGATAGAGATACGAAGAAATATGATTAATTTGAGTTCTCCTAAAGTATTGAGCACTCCTTTCTATCCAACCATAAAGGAGGGAAATAATGGGACCCAATAGGGAGATGAACCATTAGGAGGAGCAGAAACAGAAAAAGAATTAATCAAGATAGTTGAAACTACGAATTATTAATTATTTGTCATAGATAAATAACGTGCATCTATTATGAAATGCACAAGAAATTCCATTATGAAATAATATCATCCCCATGCATGATTTCATAGGTTTTGTGCCATTATTTATATAAAATAAGATATTTTTTTTTATCCTAGTTTTGGATCGGAATGGATGGATTGGTATGTTGATAAGATTATGCTACATTTCCGGTAGCATAATGGTAATGTTGGAGTTCATTCGGGATCCTTACAAAAAATGAGGAACTATAATCCATTTCCAGTAGGAAGGCAAAATGTATAGAGATGGTTGATAAATTCCCCATTTCTACAGATTGGCTAAAGGGAAGTACTGTACTAAAAATAATTAATGACCATGTCCCTTTTGAGTGACCACCATTGGGAGTACGTGAAGAAAATGATTTTGCATCAATGTTCTCCAGGGTTTTGAAGGGTGGTGTTGTATATTCTACAGGTCATCCAAATCAATTGTTGTCACTTTTGATTCGGATGATCCAGAGGAATCGTCATTGACTATGCAATAAAAACTTTTTGAATGACCAGTGGAGATAGATTTAGCTAAAGAAAAAGCTTTTATTGCGGCCCTATATGCTTTTCCTTTCCGAACATTTTTACGAATTGATTTTTGATCTAGAAGTATGCTTTTTTGGAACTGCCATTAGAAACAATGTGGTTAATTCATATATTATAATGTGAAGACATATTATTTATTTCATTTATTCATTTCTCTCATAAATAGGTAACTCTACATATTCTTTATCAAAATATGTTGCAAATTGAATCAATCCATTCTCTCAATAAAAAAATTAAAAATAATAATGGAATCTACCAATTGAAATTTCAATTTCCATGATATATTATCATATATTTTATATGATATATTCATATAATGATCGACCTTCAAATTGATATCTTTCTCATTATTTTCCAAATGAGTTTCTGTTGGTCCTTGATTCTCCAAGATCATCTCATCCTTCTTGTTCGTGTTCCTACCATATCCTAAATTGAAACTAATGGGATCAAAATGCTCTATGAATAGATTATAAGATATTTTCAATTGGAAAGACAAGAAAATATGTGGAAATATCAACCAGTTTTTAGTGAAAGGCTTTAAATATTCTTCCTTTGTTTCATTTCCAAGTTCCATAAAGCTATGTATAGGAAAAAGTTTCATCGAATAGAATTTTTTTTCTCAATCATACTACTTTTATGATTGAAGTGATATATGAGGATCGATAATGTAAGTACTACTATACCTTTGACCAAAAAATATGGATTTCTTTTACATATATCGCGTAAAAACAACATACTAAGAATTCTAGGGTCAAAGAGCTTTATAAGGCACTCCCGATGTGAAAGGATTTGAAATTATTTGGTCCATGAATTGCATAGAAATTGATAACTTTGTATCTCTTCCAATTTGATTATCCAGGATATTTTTTTTTTTCATTTCTTTTTTACCCCCTCTCTCTCCATTTTTTTCATCCCAATGAATATAATATATAATATAATATTGATTAAATATAACTGGGAATCTCATGCCAACCACTCAAATCAATACTAAGATATGATGATCAATATTTAATGAAGTGGGCGGAAACTACTTTTGTTCATTATGACAATTTGGATATCTTCCAATTGAAGATATAGATCTATCTTGGTAATTTCTTCTTTACTACCATGAAAAAGAGCTCATGTAAATGACACAAACCTTTGGAGTGAAAAGAGCTATAAGATGAAAAAAAAAAATTGTTTGATGGAAGGGCTTATATTAGGTTTAGGGATAATCAGGCTCGAACTAATGACTTCCACCATGTCAAGGCGAGACTCTACCACTGAGTTATATCTCTTCCCTACTCTCATCTAAAGTTATCAAGGGGTCGAGACACTAAAAAAACCTCACTATTTTCTCTCGAAGAACTTGAAGACAAACCTTCCTTCTTTTCACACTATTACGTAAACAAAAAAAAAGGAGAAAAAAACTTGGAGCTTATGTAAATCCTATCGAAAGTAGTATTTCCTACTAATTCGAATCATAAAATATGGTCCCATAAAATAAATAATATTTTACCTATCTTGATCAAGCAATTTTGACATGAACATGAAAAATATTTTGTTCAATATGTTTGATCCGATCTAACACTAGTGTGTGCAGAAAGGACTCAATATTGTTTGGAAGAACAGGGAGAATAAGGAGAACAAGATCGAGTAAATATTATAAAGAGATGATACTGATCAAATTGTTCTTCTTGCACTAAGGAGAAGACCCTATGCAACCGTTAACTAATTCATATAAATAAATTCACATCCTACCAGAACATAATTTGTAACTAGCACTATTATCCTCTCGTCTAATGAGAAAATATCTACCCCCGTGGATTGAAATAATTATTGATCTGGATTGATGTAAGAGTACAACTACATTTCCGAAACCCATGTTGTCTCTTTGGAACAGGTTGACCACTTCACTCTCTCATGGTACAATCCTCTTCCTGCTAAGCTCTCACTTTTCCACCAATCCAAAGAAACAAGATATGGGACTTATGCCAGTAGCTCATCATAGGAAAAAGGAACCAGCGAGCCAGATCACTGACTAATCAGATCAAAAATAACTTCCTTTTCCGTATACTCTCCCTGCCCATATCGATTGCTATTCGTGAGACTTACGATTAGATCATATCTCAGATAGATATGGATAAATACCCCCCTCAACATAGGTCATCGAAATGATCTTGTACAACACCAAAAAAAGCATGAAAGCAATAATATTTCATTAAATTTATTCATGTTCAAACTCAAAAATTGTATAACCACATGGATAAGCTCACATTAACACGTCAATTTCGAATCCAATTTGTGATTTGTAGGAATGATATATCGAGATATGAAGAAGGCATTAGCATGTAATAATGTTGATTCATACGGCATAGTATTTCTTCAAGAGCTATACTTATAGGATGGGAATAGAGAAGGAAGAGGCAATCCTGAAGATTCTGCATAATATTTTTGACCTAAAATAAAAAATAGGATTCATTAGTTTTTTATTAGAATATGAAAATGTGTTTGACTTAATTGGTTCCAACTACTCTTTGAGACACAATGCATAAAGGAAGGGAATATGAAGATTATCGAACAATGAAAATAATCCAACTTACTTAGAAAAAAAATTGAATGAGAAGGCATATGAGGTGAAAATATCATGTACGATTTTGTAGAGTGATAGTGATGAAAACTTATCTGTCAACTTTTCCACTATCACCCCAAAAAAACCAAACTCTACCTTACGTAATGTTGCAAGAGTACAACTAACCTCTGGATTTGAAGTCACTTCTTATATACCTGGTATTGACCATAATTTACAAGAAAATTCGATAGTATTAGTAAGAGGAGGAAGGGTTAAATATTTACCCGACGTGAGATATCACATTGTTCGAGGAACCCTAGATGATGTCAAAGTAAAAGATCGTCAATAAGGGCATTCTAGTACGTTGTATATTCTTACTTATCTAATACTTGTATCATTTCATGATGATGCCATGTGAATTTCTACGAACATGTTAAGTATATAGCTAACCTAATAACGAACATTTTATAAGGGGACTAGAGCAGGCTACCGTGAAAAAAATGATCTTATTTTTCAGGAGATTTGGAATTACTATATGTCCAAGGTTCAACATCGAAATCATTTCCGAATTTTTGCCTAATTGTTTCAATAGAAAATTAAAAATACCTTGACCCTTTTAGAACGGGTTCAAGTCAAATAGCAATTATTTGAAACACTTTTTTATACACTATTTTGTAAACCTAAGGACTTGATTATATAGATATGTAAAATATAGGATTTCCAATCATAGCAAAAGAAAGAAAGGGAACAAATACTCAATCGAGAGTGAGTAAACAGAATTATATGCATAATGAATATATGTCATCTATGCAGATAGAATCATGTGGAAAGTTGTATTCGATGAAAGTCATATGTACGGTTTGGAGGGAGATCTTTCATACCTTTAGAGATCCACCCTACAATACGGAGTCAAAAAGAAAAAATAAATGATTTTCAGCCTTTATGAAATATATTCTTAAACCCTTTTCACACGCATATCACGGCGAACTACTATAGAAAAAAAAACTGCAAATTCTGATACTATTTATCATAATCGATTAGTTAACATGGTGGTTAACTATATTCTGAAAAATGGAAAAAAATCATTGGCTTATCAAATTATTTATCAAGCCATCAAAAATATTCAACAAAAGAAGGAGAAAAATCCACTATCTGTTCTATGCCAAGCAATACGTATAGTAACTCCCAATGTAACAGTAAACGCAAGACATGTGGGTGGATCAACTTATCGAGTTCCCACTGAGATAAGATCAACCCAAGGAAAATCATTTTACATTCGTTGGTTATTAGGGGCATCTCGAAAACGTCTGGGTTGAAATATGAAATTCAAATTGATTCACAGATTAATGGATGCCACTAGAGGGAATGGCAATGTTATACGCAAAAAGGAAGAGACTCATAGAATGGCAGAAGCCAATAGAGCTTTTTCACATTTTCGTTAACTCATAAAAAAAATCGAGATCTACCTATCTATATAGTGGATTTACATATTATGAGAAATTAGAAATTGATTCCCATTCAAATTGGGCAATATTTTTATGGAACAAAAGAGAAAAAAGAAGGAAATAACTTAAATAATAGATAGATCTCAGTCCTCTTGGGGAAGCTTCCTTAAGGAGAAAGGAGATATATTATGGGGGATCATTCGATCATATTCATGAGGATTATGTAAATCTCCTAAAATTGGAAGTTAGAAATTGTTTCTACTCTTTCAGAGATTGAAAGAAATTACTAATTAAATGATCTAACATGTACAAAGTGAAAACTTCATTTTCAATTATACCTTGAGATCATTTGAAATAGTTTCATTTGATTTTATTCCATTCTGGTTTATGGTCTTTCTTGGCTATATCGTCTCTCGAGGGGAAATATTGAGCTAAGCTTCAAGAAAGAGTAAATGATCTTATAGATAGAAAAATTTATAACTCTCCAGGAATTTGGATTGTGCTTATATCCATAACTGTAGGAATTGGATCCGAACTTTTTCCAGTCTCTTTTAATCAATGGACCCCTTATGAAGAAGTGAAATTCATTTTACAAATTATTACCTCTCTAATAAAATGGAGTGAATAGATATCCATATTTCTTTTTTAGAAATGTTTCTATCTCTAAAAAATCTATGGACATGTGGAAAAGAGAACGAAAAGGATTGTTACCCCTACCTCCACTCGAACCAATACATCACTTTTACCGAAAAATAAATTGAAATTATTTTTTCAGTAAAATCACAATTAGGGTAAAGCAAGGTCAGAAACAACTAATATATTTGAATGAACAAAGATATTTTAGGGATTGGTAATACTTTTTATTGATTAAATAGATTTGGTCCTATACATATGCAAGGAAGGTAATAAAAAAAGGAATCAATTTCTTATTTTCTTCCTTCTTTATCACTTAGGAACCACGTAAATATTGAGTCCCATGCATGGTTCTGAATGAGAGAAAGGAGTGAGGGATCCTATTTTCGACAACTCCATCATTCCAGTCATTGCTTTTCTTTCGTTCCAAAATATCTGTTCAAGCTGCTGAATGCATAGAAATGGATATAAAGGCACATATAGATTATGTGTGGTTAGATACCACATCAAATTATTTATTCCTGGTTCCAGGAATGATAGATCAATTGGAATGATAACGGATAGGATCGAACTTGTTCTTGACATATTGTTATTTTGTACCATATTCAATTTTTTAGGTTTCTATTGAAATGAAAAAGAAATGATGTCCAGTCCTCTTCTTTATGTATATGAAATCTCCTCCAGATAATTAAAATAAAATAAAATTGGATGATATATTATGAACCTATATGACCAATCTATATCAATACTTGAATACGATATCTATAAAATATATTCTATATTCATATATCAGAGTATTTTTCATATATATATATATATATATATATATATATATATATATATAGATATATATTCATGGAATAGAATTCACTTTTGGGATGCCTTGATGGTGAAATGGTAGACACACGAGACTCAAAATCGCATGCTTAAGAGCGTGGAGTTTTGAGTCCTCTTCAAGGCATAATATTGCTCATGCTTATTGAATGAGCAATTCAATGGAAAATCTTGTACGATATTCTCTCAATATATTGGGATATATTCTATGTTTATACGAGGTATTCCGACGATTACCTGCAAGTTAACGTTGTTGGAATAAAACAATGGATCATAGGTAGGATCAGATCTTCTCTATCTAATGAGGAGTCCATTGGAAATCCACCCTCATATTATAAGGTATATTTCATTAAGGCCACATATTGAGAATATCGATACATAGATTGACCATATACCACCTCTCTCAAGATCTTGCAAGATCCAGGAATTATGACCGAATCTCAACAACTATATTCATGTCGGATCTTGTGGCTCTATCCTTTCCTCTCTTCTGAATAGTGTGGGAAAAAAGAATGCTAGAACCAAAATAGAGGAAATAAGGAGTAAGCAGTGTCTAGTAGAGAATATCTCATTAAGTTCAAGATAATTGGTTTGTCTTTACTATGCTTACTCTTACATGGTAGAAATCTCAGAGTGAGGAACCTATCTTCAAATTAAAGATCTATCAAGTCTTTTTTTTTCCTCCAACATACTTACTATTTTTGTACAATACCAAGAAAGGATTCATTATAGGATCTTAAATTGGAGCATGTATAGAATAGAACCTCTCATTGATTCCCACGACCCTACCTCCCGGTCAATTTTATTTTACTTCATTCCAGATTCTCCCAGCTGATGTCAAATCTTAATCTTGTTGTATAAATTGAGTGTTCAATTTCATTCAGAAAAAGACATTCCTTCTCCAACAATGTCTTTGTAATTTGATCCAATAACACTCTGTTAGATAGGAACAAATTTAATAAATATTGATAACTCTCGAATAGAGTATTATAAAGAAAATATTCATTAGATAATAAACTATTGGTTCCGAGCCATATTTTTTGGAGATGAATTAACGATTGGAAGCGGTCAACCTTTTCTCTCAACTTTTTGGTCAACCAACATTTATATAAATATGGAGAAGAATATGGATGCATACGTTCCAAGTGGATACCAATTTCTTTAATTTTTTTGAAATGCTCGATATGTCTATGTCTAAGAGACAGTGGTTTCCACGAATTCATGATCAAAACCGAATTGATCCTATATTTTGAATCATATCTACGAAAAGCACTTTGGAAACTTTTTTTAGCGAAAAAATTAGGTTTTTCTATTAATATCCTTGAACCATAAGTAATATAAAGCCTTTTCAGTGGTTCCTCATTTGGGAAAAATTCTCGGCGTGAAAACGAAGGGCGTTGCTCTTGAAATAGGAAGGGATCCAAAATAAATCATTTTCCTCGATAGAACGTGGGTTTCTCTGAGGATTTATATTGCCTCGATTATTGTCTAGAAAATTTCGATCTTTCTATATGTGCTTTTTTCTTTGATCCAAATCGATACGAACATCCCAATGAATTGGGTGTTTTTGTACGATTGAATCGATTACTGTGAAGAAAACTAAGACGCTAGCTCCTCGGAGTCCAAACTACACTCTTTATTAATTCTTCATCCATATCCCTATACATTTTTTTTTTTGGAAAGAGTAAACTTCAATTCATATTCTTTCAGAAATCGTATCACATGATTATTTATTATTTTGGGTTGAGAAGAAAATGTGATTTGATCCTTATCAGACTTACCCCGACATATTCCTGGCCTATAAAATGGAAACTCCACCAGAATACTTTGTAAAAGACTAGAAGCTAGATGAAGAGCATGCTCAGTGAATTTATCGAGAGGAATCCAATTCTCTCTATTTCGTTTCGACATAGACCAAGAATCTCAAGCCATTGATCTGGCCAAGAAACCCAAAATATGGGGAAGTATGGTCAATTCCTTCATAGTTGTTTCAACAATCAAAGGTTCTAAATAACATTCAAGCAAATAAAAAAAAAATCTTCCATAATTCCTTTTTGGTAGATAGAGGATTCATGGGAGAATTCCTTCTAAGTGTATTTTGTATAACAGCCTTTCCTACTTTTTAGATAAGTCTTTTTTCATTTTGATCAGATCCAACTTGATTATCCATAGATTGAAGATGAAAAATTCGACTATAAATAACGTATTGAATTGTATTAGTGTTTATAACTGATTTCTTTCAAGTAATACTATTTACTAAGGCTTCATTGGCCAATACTGCTAGATCTTGTGCATAAGAATATATTGTTATAGTTCCAAATTCATCGGGACAAGATACCTCTTTTTCTGAGTATAACCCCTTGGTACATAAAATAATAGGAAATTTCCTTTGTCATTGTGGGATAGTAAGCATTCAAATATTGATAGATATATCTAATTGATTTGGAGCTATTAGAGTTGGATCCACCCTTTGGGGGATATGAGTCGAAGCAATAAAAACAATATTTCTAATATAATCTTTCTCAACACCTCTAGAAATATAGTTCAATAATAAACCAAGGAAAGAGTCAGTGAAACCTAAAACAAATAAATGGGTAAATGTGTCATTGACATTCAGTTCATGAATGTTTGGAATCCATATTATACAAGGAGGCATTATTTTCGCCAATTCAAAGGTAATATGGAAATGGTCTATTGTGTCTCTCCAAAAAGTATTAAACTTAGTAGGAAAACGTTCAGGATCAGGGTAATATGAAAACTTACTATACAAGAGCTTCTTCAAATATATTCTTATTAAGGAACATATGAGTCTGCTGCTCGACTTTTGATCAAATAGGATCAGCCAGTTCCCATAGGACCTATCAGTAAAATCCCTTTGGAAAATAATGATCCTGAGTGGAATGAGAAAGGAATTTTGGGGTTGGGTTGACACAATATTTTTGAAGAGGTAATCTTCTGATAAAAAGCAAGGAATATCTGGTTTTCTCCTAAATAAAACCAATTTAACTCATAATTCATCAGACGTTTTTGATAAGTGTAGGCCAAATATCGTAAGTGAATAAACCCCAGTTGTCCAGTTATTTGATCTCCAAATTCCTTCTTGAGGAAAATATGACTGTAAGTCAAATTTGATCCAAATTGAGAAAGGGTTTTTTCCGTCATTAGAAGCTAAACTAGTATTTCTATCTCTTTTCGGAGATATCAATGCTAGAGCACAATCCATTCAAATCTATTATTATAGTTATAAGAAAATAGAGCTTTCTATTCTTCCTCTTCCTCTTCGTAGACGGAAGAATTTCTATGTCTATATAATAGAGCATTTATTAGTTTTTTCAACTCTATCACGTATGATGGATCGTCTAAATACTGGATGAGTTCAAAGTCTATCTTTAAATTTATAAAGGTGAAATAAATCACTTTAAAATATTGAAGAATAGAATACGCAAGAATGAAAAAATGGATAAGAATCCCATATTCATACCCCCGAGCATTTAGTAATCTCAGATGTGCCCATATGAATGGAACTGATGACTTCTCTTGATCACTTGTTTCCTCTATGAAACAATCCTCGCGGGAAGAGAAAAACTTATTCATAAGAGTTGTTCTGAATCTCAAATTCAAAATCAAAACATTGGTAAGATTCGTTCTCAATTTCAATTTGATAGGTTCCCATAATGGATGAGAAAGTTCCCACAATATATTCCATTTAAGCATAATATTATGCTTAATATTGTGATTAATATCTTTCAAAATATAAAAAAATGGATTACTTCCATGTAGTAATATCTCTGGAAGAGTATATAGAAGCATATTTTCAAGATATTTACACCATGCAGAGGTAACAAACCATGGCATATATGTTTTGAACAAATCCCATTTTGAAAAAATACTATCTATTTGAGAGATCCTATACATCTCCTTTTTTTTAGCAAGTTCATTAAAATGCGGTGATGGTATAATCTTTTGTTCCTCTTTATATGAATTAGAAATGGTGCTCCTCCCATCTATGTCCTCATTTCCAATTATGTTTTTGGCACTTTTAGTTACAAACCAATCTTGAATACGATGAAACCTTTCTTGGTTCTTATTGGAAAAGATTTCAGATAGTAAATCATCTTGATAAGATAGAGTTTGAATAAGAACCAAGTTTGAACTTAAACCCCTTTTAAGGAATTTATTAAAAATTTTTTCTTCTGAATCAGATCTATTGAAAAAAATTTGGCAATTTTTTTTCCAAATTGACTATTTGTTCTTTTGTTAGAGTTGTAGAAATCTCTTCGATTGAGGAAATATATCTCTTGTCATGAACGAATGGATTCAATTGAGTTAGTAAATTAAAGTATCTATACAAATCATAGATTAATACAAATGGTTGTTCACGACTTCGTTTTCTTTGTAAATATTTAGGTAAGATTATGTTAGATACATGTGACTTGATTAATGAAATAGTCTATTTTTCTGAGTGAACGAGTCCTATTTCACCAATGAGAAAGCAAGATATATTGTTGTGGATGAGAAACAAATTGAATAATTGTCTATATGTAAGATTCATCCTTTTTATATAAATCGTTTTCATATCAGAAGGTAATCTTCCTATAATTTGGCCGAGGATGATGCAAATAATCAAAAAATTGGAGCGTATTTGCTCCGTGAAAAGAAGCTCTAAATGAGCTTTGATCAGATAGTTTCACAGGATTCAACCAATTTTCTAGATCATTGGATATCATCGAAAAATCAGTGGTATCAAATGATTGCATGTGTTTCTTTTCATTATAAAATAATTCAATAATCGATGGATTAATATGTATCTCATTCGGAACAAATGGTGAAATTGTTCCTTCATAAATCAATAATTTCGATCTTTGTGAAATATTATGGTCATCCAAAAGAAAGGGTTTCAATTTTTTTAAATGAATGATTAGAGTACCAATTGGATCCAACAATTTATTTATATTTAAGTTATTTGTAGTCAATAGTAGAGAATCAAGACTTTTGAGATTATTCAAGTGAAAATCCAAAATAGAAATGAAAATATCGAACTTAGAATTGAACTTCAAAATGATATTGAGCTTCGAGTTTAATATCTTTATAGTATGTTTAGAAAACTTAAAATCATCTTTCCAACCAATTTTATTTCAATTATTATTAGTACATGATTCAATTGGATCGAGCACTATTTGAAAATAGTTTTTTTTTAGAAAAAGATGTTTCAAATATTTCATAAAGTATTCGGTCTGATGGGACCATTTGTACACATTCAAATTCCGATTTATATTTTTATCCGTTCGAATAATATAATGGTTCAACTATTCTCTCTCAATTTTTTTCCAACTTGATTAATGTTGGTCAATTATATATTTCGTTACATTAATCAAATTTTCATTTTCTATCCAATTTGTTTGAATTTGATTCTTTAAATTGCGACTAAACCTATTTATAAAATAGAATCTATTGAATAAATTTGTCGAATACCTGGCAATTTTATACCAAATTGATTCATACCAACTCAAAGTTTAAGTTACATAATTATTAAAGGGAGTTCCTATCTCTAAGCGATTTATTGATTCATACCAACTCAAAGCTTTAGTTATATAATTGCTAAAGGGAGTTCCTATCTCTAAGAAATTTATTGATTCATACTAACTCAAAGCTTTAGTTTTATAACTGTTAAAGGGAGTTCCTATCTCTAAGCGATTTTTGGAATCAATTTGGCTCAATTTTTTGTCGATTATTTGATCTAAATAATCATCCGCTTTATCAATTTTTCTCTGTGGTTGAAGATCCGATCCAATCTCAAGGATCCATTATTGTTGAGTTGCTATAATGGATTCATGTAATAATAAATATTTGAAGAAATTTGATCATGAACCTAACTAGGCTTAGTTATTGATAGAGTGAATTGATCTGTCATTCGCAGAACTATTTTTTTTTTTGTTTTCGATCGAAAATTGTTGTGCAATATGTTAAAAATATTCCATCCCGGATCTGATGGAATAGCACAATTCAAGGAAGGATTTTCAATTTCAAAATATGCTTGGATATTCCATAGGTCAACTAGCTAATTCATTAATGAATAGGATTTTTCATCCCTTAAATATTGAAAAATATATTTTTTTGTCTTTTCAATAACCTTTTCGATAAGTTGAAATCCTCAACAGGATTTTTAGTAGCACTAGGACCACCCATACACAGTTCATCCGTTGGCAATGTGTAAAAAAAATAATAAGGAATTGATTTTGTAAAATATTCAATGAATATTTTCCTTTCCAAAGGAAAGGAATTCTCTTCTGTATATATTTGATCTTCTGTAAATAATTCTTTCGCCTAAGAAACTGGATAATATTCTGATAAACACTTTGAGGACAAATCCAATTGTATTTCTATTTTTGTTTGTTCTCTTTCAATAAAATAAAGATCCCAAAGAATTGATATTTTTCTTCGTTGCTCAATCTCCATTTTATTCCTTGTGAATGAATCTTCACAAAGATCTTTTTCAGGTTCCCAATACTCAGTTTCGGTTGAATTAAGAGTTGAGTCAATCTTAAAATTGGTATCTTTCTCATTTTTTTCCAAATGAGTTTCGCTCGGTCCTTGATTCTCCGAGATCATCTCATCCTTCTTGTTCGTGTTCTTGCCATATCCTGAATTGAAACTAATGGATCAAAATGCTCTATGAATCGATTGTAAGATTTTTCAATTGGAAAAGACAGGAAAATATGTGGAAATATCAACCAATTTCTAGTGAAAGGCTATAAATATTCTTCTGCTGTTTCATTTCCAAATTCCATAAAGTTATGTATAGGAAAGAGTTTCATTGAATATAATTTTTTTTTCTCAATCATACTACTTTTATGATTGAAGTGATATATGAGGATCGATAATGTAAGTATTACTATATCTTTGACCAAAAAAGATGGATTTCTTTGACATAGATCGCGTAAAAGCAATGTATTGAGAATTATATGGTCAAAGAGCTTTATAAGGCGCTCCTGGTGTGAAAGGATTTGAATTAAAAATCTAATAAAATTGGACTTGGTCCATGGATTGCATAGAAATTAATAACTTTGTATCTCTTCCAATTTGATTATCCAAGATCTTATTTTTTTAATTTCATTTTTACCCACAATGTCTCCCTTTTTTTCATCCCAATGAATAGAATATATAATATAATATTGCTAAATATAATTGGAAAGCTCGTGTCAACCAACCAATACCCTTATACCACTGGATATAATTTATTTCAATGAGATATGAAAATGACAACGAATCAAATCCAGTCTGATTTTTTTTATCTTCTTTTATGGGAGAATGAAAGGAATTGAACCTGCACGTGGTGGACTCAAAATCCACTGCCTTGGTCCACTTGGCTATGTTTTCCCGAGAAAAACAAGCCAATTTATCTATCTACTGTCATTTCTTCCAAGAAGATAAAACGATCTAACGTTTGTTCGTATGTGGGTCGGTGAATCTGATAGGGGATCAACGCAAGATCATTTACTAACTCCCAAATCTCGAACAAGTTGTTAGGCTTATTGTAAATTTCATTCAATGAAATTTTATTTTAATGTCTATTGATAACATTTGACATGAATCAAGTATGAGAGAAAGAATGTAAATGGATCCTGATCCCGAACTAACCCATTTTAGATCTAAGTCTATACTCATAGTCCAACATCCATGGCTAAATGGTTAAAGCGTCCAACTCATAATTGGAAAACTCGCGGGTTCAATTCCTACTGGATGCAGGGGAACTGCACATATCCCTTATTGATGGAATGGGAAGAAGTATGAAGTATGAAGTTCGAGGCCTTCTTCTAAACGAGAGAGAAAGTTATGCAACTAATTATATATATATATATATATATATATATATATATATAACGTATTATATATATATATATATATATATATATATATATATATATATATATATATAATACTACATCTCCCAACACCTCTACAGATTTGGTTTTAGGAGCTTCAAATGTGTAACTCTAATTATATCCAACTTCATTTAATTTATCTATTTTAAAATAGTTGTATATAAAATTAATGATACAGTACGTGTTTAGAAAGTGGAGGTTTCTTAAAGATACATGTATATTTATTTTTAAATATACAATATAAGTTCAATTTTTATGTGAATTAGAAGTAAGGCGATGGAAAAATGTGTTTGGTTAATCTGAATTTATTGTCGGGTAGTTTCTCCAAATTTTAGATGAGAGTATTTTAAAAACAAAATTGAATTATATTTTTAAGGGATTTGAGGTTAGTATTTAAAAAATTTCATTCACATTTGATGTTTTGTATAATTAAATAATATTTTAAAAAGTAAATAGAATTATCCTTTGTTTGTATACTCTTTCTTTATATATTGAAACATTTTTAAAGAAATCATATTCAATTTCTAAAAAAATATAAAATAATAGATTAGCATACTTACTCCTAGATACATCCTTGTCATGGGTTAGGTATTTGAATTCTCGCTGGGATCCAAAAATAAAGTTTTTGTTTGGTAGATAATAATAATTTCTAATTATGGACAATGAGAAATCACTAATTGAAACTTTTATTTTTATCACAATTTATTCCTTTTGGGAATCTATTTCTCCATTATTCAACGAGGAAGTCCAGTGGAAAGAATTGAAAAAACAACCTTCTCTATGATAATAAAAAAAAATTACTTTACTCCAACCAGTAAATACCTTGCAAAATGAAATGCAAACTCTAAAACGGAAGTCATATCATATATCTTACTGTGACGGGATTTATTATAAATTTATTCAGCCATGAGACCATAAGATAAAATACAAAAATCCATGTTTGAGTTGTAACATTAGAAACATGTAAGAATGCATGGAAGGATTTTGTTTCTATTAAGCCAAGGAAATATAACATGAAACAAAAGGCAAAAAAGTGATTTGTAGCATTACAAACCTGTAAAACACTCAAGGAGTTTATCTCCCATGAGAGATTATGAGCGGATTCAAGATTAGGAAGACTTCATTTAGAGGGATGTCTCATTATCACATTAATGATTCAAGGCAAAGATAGGTCGGATTCCAAATTTTCATTTTCACATTCAGTTTACCTTTTTTAATTCTCATTCTTCAAGTGAATTGGTTAATGGAAAATAAATTCAAAAACAAATGGAACCAAGAATGATACGTGATAAATGGTGTGTGCAGGAACAACCCATCATGTCCCTGGCCAATGTAGAGGGGAATGATTCCAAAAGAATATGGGGCATAGATCAATAAAAATGGAAGGAATGTAGAGTACACATCTGGGTAATCACGAGATGAGTTAAAATTTCACAATCACTACCAGTTTGAAACTTGTGAGAGTTGAGTTACTCCCTCAATTTCTTGTGGTTATATATTTCTCCATTCACCCAGAATTCTAGAACCTCACCTAAGAAAATAATTTTCATTTATGAATGAAACCAAATAACATAATTAATATATGTCTATTTGTCTATCTTCATTGTAAAGGGGTTGATTCTGTGAATGCAAATTGCATCTTGGATTGTCACCTCGTTTCAGGTGCTAACACTATACTAGCTTTTATAGTGCGCTATGTAATGGCAAGTATGTGTACAAGGTACTTTCATATCTTCATCAGAAGATGAGCATTTGTTTCTCTATTTTGTATTTACATTTAAGGAAAACAAATTCCATTACTATAACAACTTTGCTTACCAATTTTTTTTTTCTAATTATAGTATAGCTACTTACTTTATGTCCACTAATTTCTATCTTCGTCATTATTTGACGAATCTGGTTCCTGTTCCTTCATCAATATTTCGTCATTCTTAGATAAATTCCCTTGATTACTCTTTTTGAAATTTATGAAACAAAAGTTATATCTACATAGAACCACTTCTACTTACCCTAACTTTATGTTCTCACTGCCTCATTTTATTATATTTTTCATAATCTAGGTTATGACCCTAATAACCTCTTTATAACCTTAGTTATGAACTAAAATTAAAATAGTATTTCAAACTATTACTTTTAGCCCACTTTAATTATTTCATGATATTTTACCCTTAGGTATTTGTTTATTACAAAACATATTTTTTCATTTCAGAATTACTTTTGATCTTATACAGTGGAGTTATTCTACTACTAGATTACCCCTTAATATAATATTATTTGTTACATTCTACCAAAATTAGTTTGTAATCCATATAGTATAAATCAAACTTCCATAGTAATGCATACCACTTAAATTTTTATGACTTTATCTCTAGTTTAGCTAGTTCGACATTATATTGATAAATAACTATGGTTGATGGGTTCAATAATCGAGTTATATGTTAAGATTACATTGGGATTTCGTGAATCCATATATATCTATTCACAATTTAATGACGTCTCTGTCACATTTTTATGGTTTGAAGAATCGTATATCTGATTGTGGGTTTGAACTTACGTTTTGTAGTTATTACTTGGATCTGCATTTAAAACCTTGGGATTTCTCTATGCCTGTATGCTTATAGTTCCACCTACACACGACTTCTCGACCTCTTCCTTTTGATGCCTTCCACGTGAATGGTTTGGATCATTTCGTATTTTGTGAAGGGATTTATGGCTATTCAAGCCTAACTTGGCTTTGTCATTTTTCACTTTGAAATTTCCTATTTCAGCTCTACAACTCATCTTGCTCCATGCAGCCTTAGTTGAAAACTACTTTGAACAGGTTTACGAAGAAGAGATTTATACATAAATACCATTATGCCATGACCATTATTATTTTCTGCCATGAGACTCTGTCTCACCTAGGGGTAAACGAGTTTTCCACTGTAATTATCTTATCAGTTCTCATTTTGTTGTTGAGTTCTGAAATTTTAGTCCTTTATGTTTTTGTTATTTCATTATTATATATACTCTTTGGTTATTAACAAATTTTATGTTTTATTACAAGTTAATGGAATCTAAAATGGGTTTTTCCACCATTGATTTCCAACGCTCCCCACATAAGAAGATTCAGATGATGAAAGAATTTTATACCCATTTTTCTTTTGCTGGTTAGGTTTACATATACCTACTATTCCATCATTTTACAAATTTCATATCAGAGATTTCTAGAGTATAGTGTTTGGTATTTGAGAACGAATTTTTATTATTAATTGCACTTGAACCATATTTGTAATTTGGGAACTTAATCATCTTTTCATGTTTCTGTTCATTGTGAAATTTGATGTGATACCATACTATGCTACGTGTTCAATTAATACTCCTTGTTATTCGTTTTTCATAAATGGAAAAGAGTTTGTGTTTCAGAGTATGTAACTTAATGTCTTTTAATTCTTGGCTTGTTTCTTCACCGTGGTTAATTTGTATAATTTTGGGTTTCTATCCTTGAATTCCTTTTGGAATTCTGAGTATGCATATCGGGTTTACTTTGTAAACCAATTATAGCTACCATAATAAAATTTTATCTTGTTTATCATGTATTCGACCTCAGGTCGATTAATGCTCATAATATACCAATGTATATTATTATCACTCTGAAATTTCATAATATTCCATACGAAGTATGAATTGACTCACAAAATTATCGTTTTTTCTGATTTTGTTTCTCCCATTTAAATTGTAAAATATCTTTGTTTAAATGTTTAAGATTTTATTCACATGTATGTGTAAATGGAATTCCTCGGTTTTCCATATAACTCTAACTTAATGATAGGAATATTAAATTACAGAGTTTCATACAACTAGGTAATTTTTTTAATTATCTCTCTTTAATTGCAGAAGTATATTTATAATTTTTAAGCTATAACTTATACCTATATTGTCTATATTCAATCTCTATAATTTCCTTCATAACTATCGAGATCCATTGAAAATATATTTATAGAAGATATTCAAATTCTTCCTTCAGGAAGGACTGAACATTTTAGTTAGTTCCCTCAACTAATAAAATGATTTATTTTACAGACTCTCCTCTTACTGTTCTGAAACGAGTCATGAATTTTCATTATGTTTTTACTCTGTCATAATAGAGGTAATTTCATTTATATTATTTCAATATGGTTACTCATTTATAGTCTACTTACTTGTACTATTACATCCTTCAAGTTTAATTTATTTTCTTAATGACCATAAGAATTATCTTGGAATTTTTCCTTAACTCATAAGGCAATTTGATATTAAACATTTTGTTGTTCCTTTCTCAGATTTAATGTAATTAATTTAATTATCTAAATAATTAATTTCTAACCCTTTATCTTCTGGTTTATTGTACAGGTATTCCGCCTTTCATCAATTTCTTGTCATCAATGTGTGCATTCCTCTCACAAGCATTGACAATTTATTTTATTCCTTCTATGTACAGGTTGGTCGATATCCTGTTAGAAGTCAATGCACCAAATTCCAAAATAATTATTCCTATATAATTTTTTTGATTAATAGAAAGAATATTTGTCTTCAGTTAATGTACTATGGACAGTGTATAGTAATAGATTTTATCAGTTCTTTCTACAAAATTCAGTTCCTATTTTGATAATAAGAATTCCTCTTTATAAGAATTTTGTACACATGTTTTGTACAATATTCTAGTACTGAAATGAATATCTGATATTTAATTTCTTTTTTGTCCATAAGAATAAATAGATATAAATTATGTTTGAAATGCAATTACAATAGAGACATTTAAGTTTTATTTGTACAATCATGTTTCTTTCTAGATTTTCAATTATCTCTCTTTGTACCTAGATTTCTGGTTCATTTTGATTTGCAGGATAATTATGTTAATTATTTATTTTACCATCTATTCTAATTCATATGATGTATTTTTTTAATCAAACATATGAATTCTCACAACCTAACTATAGATTTAAACCCTCCTAATTGGGTTCACACATTTTGTCTGTTGGTTTAATAACTTATTTTTTCTATGTAACTATACGGAACAAAACTATATTCACTATAGTTATGTTCTCTTAAATACATCAGAGACTATAATTTAAAACTAGCATAATTCCATTATAATAATTAACTCAGAATTATAATTTCCCACTTATCTTTCCGCATAAAAATTATTTCTCTAAATGATCATTCTAATCATAAAAACATAATCATAATCCAGAATTAAATTAGCTATGCATACCAGTTATGGTAAGACTATTTTCCACCCAACCTTGATCTATCTCTCCACAGTTCCCCCCAAGCAGAGACCAATTCCTCCAAGGTGTAGACAACATCTTGTCTACCCAGGAATGGTTTATTTAAGCCCACTTTCCCGTGAGCATGTTTCCAAAACTACGTCCAATTAATCAGGATGTTGTTTTCCTTTTTGTCTATGCTTTCCTTTTATTTTTTCCACAAAAGTACTTTAAAACTAGCTTTTTCCTCTTTCTAGTTTTATTCCATTTTTTCCCAGTAAATTTCCACTTTACTAAGGTATATTTTTATATTTTTATCTCTAATTTATTTTCTCCAAGGATTTTTGGAGAATATAGGAAAGACTTTGCAATCTTATCCATCCTCATGGACTTGAATTCCTGATATCTAATTATACTCTAGTCTTTTCAAAATAATTCAATTTCCATTTTTATTCAATTTAAAATAATTAAATATGTCCACAATTATTATTTTCCTTTGGGTCCACTTGACCTTTAGTATTGTTCAACTATCTAATAAAAGCAATAAAAATAGGGATATTACATATTCCCCCTCTAAAACAAAACATCATCCTCGGTGTTGCAAAATATGACTTCAGTTTTCAAATAGTGATGGATGTGTTTCCTTCATATATTCTTCTCGCTCCCAAGTAGCTTCTTCAGGTGCAAAGTGATTCCACTGCACTTTCACCCTAGCTACTGTCCTATTCTGGAGCTCAATTTCTTCTTGTGCCAGGATATGAAGTGGCTCTGGAAGGCATTCCTCTTCTAGTTCCACTTGTATCACATTTCAATCAATTACATGAGTAGGATCATGTATATACGTTTTTAGTAATGAAACATGAAGAACATTGTGAACCTTAATGTGACTAGGTAAAGCCAACTTGTAAGCTACTGGTCCCACTCTTTCTAGCACTTCAAATGGTCCACAATAGCATGGTGCTAATTTAGCACAACTACCCGTCTATAACGTACTCTTTTTGGGCTTAATAATCAAGTAAAGATGATCTCCCACTTTGAATTATCTATGAATTATCTTTTTGTCTGCATAGCTCTTTTGTCTGTCTTGTGTTCTCTTATTGTTTTGTTGAATTTTCTTCACAGTTCTTTCCATTTCATGCAACGCATCTGGTCCAAGTATTAACTTATCCTCTGGTTGACTCCAACTAAGAGGCGTGTGGCACTTTTTTCCATACAATGCTTCAAAATGACTCATTTTTATTGAGGCTTGATAACTATTATTGTATGAAAATTCTGCGAGGTGCAAAAAGTCTTCCCACCTTGTAGGTATGTCCATAAAATACATTCTCAACATGTCTTCTAAAATATGATTTGTTCTTTCAGTTTTTCCATTTGTTTGAGGATGGTATGCGGCACTAAAGTTCAACTTGGTACCCATTCCACCAAATAGAGTCTTCCAAAAAGCTGAATTAAACTTTTCATCTCTCTGATATAATCATTTTAGGAGTACCATGTAACTTTACAATCTCTTTCATAAATACATTAGGTAGTTGAGCTGTACCAAAATTAGATTGTACTAGTAAGAAATGTGAATTTTTAGTCAATGTGTCTACAAATACCATTAGAGAATCATGTTGGTATTTATTTCTCGACAGACCAGTTATAAAATCTATGAAAAATATTTCCCACTTGCATTCTGGGATCGGTAAAGGATTCAGCAATCATGTTCGATGTTGATGCTCTACTTTTACCTATTGACATTCCAAACATCTAGCTAAATAATTAGCCACATATTTTTTTCATACCTGGCCAAAACATATTCTTCCACAAGGCTGAAATCAATTTCTGATACCCAAGATGTCCTACACAAGGTCGTTTATGATACTCATCTAAAATTTTACGTTTTAATGAGTGCACATTTGGGATGTACAATCGGTTTTTATAAAAAATTAGTCCTTTCTGGTTTTCAGTATATCCAAATATCTCAGTATTCTACAATTTTTCTTGGAGTTTTTCATAGTTTCAATCTTGACTCATTACTTCTTGTATCAATCCTTCAATTTCAAAATTCGCACTACTCCCAACACTAGTCAATTCTTGATTAGCATTCCTACTTAAAGTATTTGCAATTTTATTTTCCTTTCCTTCAATATGTTTGATTTCTATGTCAAAGACAACCACTTAGCTCGTCTACCATTTAAATCAGGTTGTGTGAAAAATTATTTCAAACCTATGTGATCTGTCAACAATAAAAACTTATTTCCTAATAGATAATTTCTCCACAGCTTCAAAGCATGTATTACAAAAGCTAGCTCTAAGTCATACAAAGTGTAATTCTATTCATTTTCCTTTAATTTTCTTGACTCATATGCTATGATTGATTTTTCTTGTAATAATACCCCTCGTAATCCTTTTGTACAAGCATCTGTACATACTTCAAATTCTTTGTGTGGATCATAAATCTTAAAAATAGGAGTAGTTGTTAGTTTAAGTTTTAACTGTTCAAAACTATGTTGACATTTGGTTGTCCACTCAAGCTTCACTCGTTTCTTTTGTAAAGAGGTAATAGGATATGCTAAGGCTTAAAATCCTTCTACAAGTCTCCTGTAGTATCCCACAATTCCCATGAATGATCTTATGGCTAGAACATCAGTAGGAACAGGCCAATCCATTATAGCATGTATCTTTTCTGGGTCCACTACCAATCCTTTTTCTGAAATTACATGACCCAAATGCTAAATTTTATATTTATAAAATTCGCGTTTGCTAATTTTTCCATATAACCTATCTTCTCTAAGTCTTTGTAATACAATTTCGAGATGTTCTTTATGTTCTACTTCATTCTTAGAATATACTAGAGTTTCATCAATAAACACCAGCATAAACTTGTCTAGATACTTAGTTAAGACAATTTTCATTAAACACATAGAAGCAGCAGGGGCATTAGTAAAACCAAAAGGTAGAAATACAAACTCATAGTGTCTATATCTAGTTCTAAATGCAGTCTTATTTATGTTTTCATCATTGATTCTCAATTGACGATAGCCTGTCCTTAAATCAATCTTTAAAAGGATAGTGGCTCCTCTCACTTGATCAAATAAATCATCTATTCTAGGTAGAGGATATCTATTCTTTATAGTTAGTTTATTCAGTTGTTTGTAGTCTATACACATTCTAAATGTGCCATCTTTCTTTTTAACAAACAATACATATTCTCCGTATGGAGTCACACTTGGATGGATATAACCTCTGTCTAGCAACTCTTGTAGTTTTAATTTTAATTCTAACAACTCTGGGTACTCATTCTGTATGGTGCTCTAGAGACAGGTGTAGTTCTAGGTATTAATTTAATTGAGAAATCAATTTCTCTTCTTGGGGGTAGTTAAGGAATTTCATCTAGAAACACATCTTTGAATTCTCTCATTACTAGTAAATTTTCTAGAGCTTCTTTTTCAGCTTGTTGTCCCAATTCCTCCACTTGTACAACATATACTTGAAAGTGTTTCCTTGTTTTCCTTTTTAACTGTAGTGTTGAAATGTGTCTCATTGATATTGGTATGGGTTTCCCTTTCACAATCACTGGTTTTCCCTCACCATCTATACAGTGTACTATTTTATCTAAGAAATTGACTATTGCTTTCTATTTTTCTAACAAGTCCATTCCCTCTAATACATCATAGGAACATAGAGGTAAAATTTTAAATTTGATTCAGTTTCATACCCATTTAAATTTACAACAATATTGGGTAATTTACGGGTCACTTTTCTTTTTGTTCCACTAGCTAACTGAACTAACCATGCTTGCTCAATTTTTTTGATCTTAATTTTCACTTTTCCACTATTTGTGGACTTATATAACTTAAATTTTCTCCTGGATCTATCAAAACAGAAACAGGATGTTCAACAATCATACCCTTGATTTCGACCCTTTTCTATTGATCTTTAGCTTGGAGATCTTATAGGGCAACACTGATTCTTGGAATGTTTCTTGCCACATCATTTATAGTAGTTGCCTCTCTCAACACTTGAATATTTTGAGTTGTTCAGTCAGGAAATTCCCGTAAGAGATGAGGTTCTCCACAACCTCAACACTTTAATGGTTCCTTCATTTTTACAGTTTTGTCTTTCTTCTTTTTTACATCCATCTGTTTAGATCCAATGATTTGGCTGGTTTATTTTGTCTAGTTCTGTTAAACTTCTTCCTTTGATTATTTTTCCAAAGTTTTTCAAGTACGCTAGTTTTAATCTTTTCCCACTAGAGTCACCTTTTCCTTTCTTTTTTTTTCTACCAATTCTTCAGCGGATCTTTTCTTCATTTGAATTGCTGATAAAATAGTCTTTCTTTGGACACGCTTCATCCATTGTCTTGGGAATATCAAATTATATTCTCTCCTTGTAGATAGTAGGTAGGAAATTTAAAAATCATTGTACCTTGGCCTTCTCTTCTCTAATATAAGGTACATAAGGAAGAAAATTGGCGAATTTGGTAACAAAATTATCTATTGTGAGTTGTCCTAATCTCAGCTCATGAAACTCTTTGGCCTTATTATCATAGTATCTTTCATTCAGATATCTTGATTTGAATTTTGTTTGGAAATATTCCCAAGTGACAGTTTTTCTCATCTAGTACATATACCATTTTTGTTTCTTCCCACCACAAGGTAGCCTTATCCTGTAGTTGGTAAATAGCTAATCTAGCTTTCAGGTTACTTCCATATTCATAAACTTGAAAGTATTTCACCATGTTAAGAATCCAAACTTCTGCATCTTCCTCCTTTTCACCATCATAAGTGGGACGTTTAATTTTTCGAAATTCTCCTTGCATTTCCTTTTTATTTTTGGACTAATTTCCAGAGGCTTCACCTTCCTCAGATCCTTCTGAGTTGATTTCAGCTTCCCTTCTCTTTTTTCGAGAGCCTTCACCTTCGTGAATAGACCTGGAGATTAATTATTTAATCAACCTTTCTTTCTCTTCTGTGGCTTGCAATAATATTTCATTACTGATTCGTAGCTAAATAATTTCCCATTGCATTTCCCACATCATAGACAACAATGGAGAATATTGATTTGGTGGATTTTTAATTTCTGGTGTGAGGACACATATAGGCCTACTGTTTCAACATGGGCTCTAATACCGTCTGTAAAAACTCCACTTACAACATAATTTTTTTAATTATAGTATATGTACTTACTTTATGTCCACTAATTTCTATCTTCGTCATTATTTGATGAATCTTGTTCTTGTTCCTTCATCAATATTTTTTTATTCTTAGATTAATTCCCTTGATTACTCTTTTCGACATTTATGAAACCAAATTTATATCAGCATAGAACCACTTCTACTTACCCTAAATTTATGTTTTCACTGCCTCATTTTATTATCTTTTCATAATCTAGGTTATGACCCTAATAACCTCTTTATAACCTTAGTTATGAACTAAAATTAAAATATTATTTCCAAATATTACTTTTAGCCTACTTTAATTATCCGATGATATTATACCCTTAAGTATTTTTTTATTACGAATCTTATTTTTTCATTTAGGAATTACTTTTGATCTGATACGATGGATTTATTCTACTACTAGATTACCCCTTAATATTATATTATTTGTTACATTATGGAAACATTAGTTTGTAATCCATGTAGTATAAATCTAACTTCCATAGTCATGGATACCACTTAAAGGTTTATGACTTCATTTATAGTTTACCTAGTTCAACATTATATTAATCAATAACTATGGTTGATGGGTTCAATAATCGAGTTATACGTTGAGATTACATTGGGATTTGGTGACTCCATATATATATATATATATATATATTCACAATTTAATGACATCTCTGTCACACTTTTATGGTTTGAATAATCATATATCCGATTGTGGGTTTCAACTTACGTTTAGTAGTTATTACCTGGATTTTCATTTAAAGCTTTGAGATTTCTCTATGCCTGTACATTTATAGTACCACCTACACATGGTTTTTTGGCCCCTTCATTTCGATGCCTTCCATGTGAACGATCTAGATCATTTCGTATTTTCTGAAGGGATTTACAACTATCCAAACCTGACTTGTCTTTGTCATTTTTTACTTTGCAATTTCCTGTTTCGGATCTACAACTCATCTTGCTCTAAGCAGCATTAGTTGAAACTATGTTACAGAGGTTTACGCAGAGGATATTTATACACGAATATCACTATGCCATGGCCTTTATTGTTTTCTTCCATGAGACTGTATCTCACGTAAGGGTAAATGCGTTTTCCACTGTATTTATCTTATCAGTTATCATTTCGATGTTGGGTTCTGAAATTTCATTCCTTTATGTTTATTTTATTTCATTATTATTTATACTCTTCACTTATTAAAGAATTTGAGGTTTCATTGAAGGTTAATGGAATCTAAATTGAGGTTCTCTGCCATTGATTGCCAACACTCCTTAGGTAATAAGATTCATATTATGAAATTGTTCTATACCCATTTTTCTCTTGCTGGATGGGTTTACATATACCTACTATTTCATTGTTCTAGAAATTTGATATCATATATTTCTAGAGTATAGTATTTGGTCTTTGAGAACGAATTTTTATTATCAATTGCACTTGAACCATATCTGTAATTTGGGAACTTACTCCTCTATTCGTGTTTTTTTCATTGTGAAATTTGATGTTATACCATAATATGTTATGTGTTCAATTAATACTCCTTTTTATTCATTTTTCATAAATGGAAAATATTTTGTGTTGCCGAGTATGTAGCTTACTGTGTTTTAATTCTTGGTTTGTTTCTTCACCATGGTTAATTTTTATAATATTCGGTTCCTATCCTCGAATTCCTTTTGGAATTCTGAGTATGCATGTTGGGTTTACATTGTAACCCAATTATAGCTACCTGGATAAAATTTTATCTCATTTACCATGTATTCGACCTCAGGTCGATTAATTCTCATAATGCACCACTGTATATTATTATCACTCTGAAATTTCATAATATTCCATATGAAGTCTAAATTGACTAAGAGATTTATCATTTTTTCTGATTTCGTTTCTCCCATTTAAATTGTAAAATATCTTTGTTTTAAGGTTTATGATTTTATTCGCAAGTATGTATAAATGGAATTCCTTGTTTTTCCATATAACTCTAACTTAATCATATGAAGATTAAATTACAGAGTTTCATACAGAGAGGTAATATTTTTAGTTATCTGTCTTCAATTGCAGAAGTATATTTATAATTTTTAAGGTATAACTTATACCTATATCGTCTATTTCAATCTCTATAATTTCCTTCATAATTATTAAGATCCATTGAAAATAGATTTATAGAACATATTCAAATTCTTCCTTCAGGAAGGACTGAATATTTTAATTAGTTCCCTCAACTAATAAAATCATTAATTCCCTCAATATGTTCTTACTCTGTCATAATACAGGTAATTTCATTTATATTTTTTCCATATGGTTACTCATTTACAATATATTTACTTGTAATATTACATCCTTGAATTTTAATTTATTTTCTTATTTGACCAGAGGAATTATCTTGGAATTTTTCCTTAACTCATAAGGTAATTTGATATTAAACTTTTTGTGGTTCCTTTGTCAGATTTAATGTAATTAATGTAATTATCTAAATAATTAATTTCTAAACCTTTCTCTTCCGGTTTATTGTACATGTATTTCACCTTTCATCAATTTATTATCGTCAATCTGTGCATTCCTCTTACAAGCATTGATAATTTATTTTATTCCTTCGATGTACAAGTTGGTCGATAACCTGCTAGAATTCAATCCATTGAATTCCAGGATAATTATTCCTGTATAAATTTTGTAATTAATAGACATAATATTTGTCTCCAGTTAATGTATTATGGAGAGTGTATAAAAATACATTTTATCAGTTCTTTTTACAAAATTAAGTTCCTCTTTTGATAATAAGAATTCCTCTTTATAAGAATTTTGTATACATGTTTTGTACAATTTTCTAGTACGGAAATGTATATCTGATATTTAATTTCTTGTCTTTCCATAAGAATGAATAGATATAAGTATGTTTGAAATGGAAGTACAATAGAGATATTTAATTTTTATTTGTACAATAGAGATATTTAATTTTTATTTAATTTTTATTTCTATGTAACTATACAGAATGAAACTGTATTCACTATAGTTATGTTTTGTTAAATACATCAGACTGTATACTTTAAAACTAACATAATTCCATTATACTAATTAACTCAGAATTATGATTTCCCACTTATCTTTCTCCATAAAAATTATTTCTCTAAATTATCATTCTATTCATAAAAGTAGAATCATAATCCAGAATTAAATTAGTTGTGCATACCACTTATGGTAAGACTATTTTCCACACAACCTTGAGCTTTCTCTCCATAGCTCCCCCCGAGCAGAGACCAATTCCTCCAAGGTGTAGACAACCTCTTGTCTACCCAATAATGGCTTATTTAAGGCTTATTTTCCATTAGCATGTTCCCATAATCATGTCTGGTTAATCAGGATGTTGTTTTCCTATTTTCCTAGGCTTTCCTTCTTTTTTTCCCACAAAAGTACTTTAAAACTAGGTTTTTCCTCTTCCTAGTTTTATTCCACCTCTTCCCAGTAACTTTCCACTTTACTAAGGTATATTTTTATATTTTTATCTCCAATCTAATATTTAAATTTAATTTATTTTCTCCAAGAATTTTTGGAGAATCTGGGAAAGTCTTCGGAATCTTAACCATCCTCATGCACTTGAATTCCTGATCTCTAATTATACTCTATTCTTTGCACAATAATTCAATTTCCATTTTTATTCAATTTAAAATAATTAAATATGTCCACAATTATTGTTTTCCTTTGGGTCCCCTTGATATTTAGTATTTTTCACCTATCTAATAAATGCAATAAAAATAGGGACATTACAACTACTACCTCTTCCCTGAGGTTAAAGCTTCTATGAGTGGAGCACAACATTTTATGTGACTTGAACCTACGACACATAATATAGCACATTTCATAAGATATAATTTTATATTCTATTGATTCCCATGAAAAATGATAAACTTATACTCTTCCTTTCAAATAATTTAAAACTATACCTTTTCCTGGAGACACTTCAGTTTTCCTTTCTTCTTGCATGATCATTCTGTGATGTGTCTACAGGGTCATTTTGCTTGAGCTTGCCTCAAGTATCCAAACTTCAGATAGCGGAACCTTGCACTTGATCCCAACCGCTTCTTTCTTTAGGAAATTTTTCCTCTCAAAAGACAATTGATTCACTATAAAACCCAAAACATAATTTCACAGCCTTAGCGACTCCAATATCTTGAAATTGAAACCGAATGGGATTAAGGTTTATCCAGTATCATGATTTCCCTATTTCTCCCTATCACCAATCCCTTGTACTTCTTATATAGTGTCTTTATAGACAATTCATCTTCTTGTGGATAGCTTGGAGTTTCCATCAATGGATCACTTTATCTTATTTTGCATATGATATTGCATGTATGCATCTGCACCTAATGAAGCTTCAAATTGCAACCATCCTTAACTGGTGCTACAACTAGAGAAGAGGGGCATCCCACCACTACCTCCTCCCCAATGTTAGAGGAGCTCTGAGTGGAGCGTAGCACTCCATGTGACTCGAACCTGCAATGCAAAATCTGGTGCATTTCATCAATGAATTTTACAATCGAATTTCCATTGTGGAAAATAAATCACATGTGGGCATTGATCACATCCTCCATTCCGATGTTGCTATATGCGTATCTCATTCTTCAATAACCCTATCAAAAGCCATTTTTTCAAGTCATACTCTCTTTGAAATCACCAAGTTTTTTAAGAAACCGACTGGCTTACCTTCATTCAACACCTGTAACGATGATATAAACAGCTAATAATAATTTCATCATCTAAAATCAAAATCAATGGCCTAAAGAGGTAAAAAGTGGCATGGGAGATGATTTCTTCCCAGAGAAATTCCTTACGACATAAATATAAAGTTTTTTTAAATCTCACTTTAAGGAACTATGTTGAAAAGAAAAGAGAGAGAGAGAGAGAGAGAGAGAGAGAGGATTTGTTTGATAGATATTTTCTTTTATGAAATTTTATTTTAATTAGTGAAAAAAATGAATAAAAAGCATTAAAAAAGAGGAAAACTAAGAAAAAGTAGAAAGTAAAACTAAGTCACATAAAGGTTTACAAAAAAGTGAAAAAAAATAAAAATAAAAGGGAATATTAAATGAGATAATATTAAAGAGTTAAGAAAATTTAAAAAAAAGGAGAAATGGTAACATGAAAAAGAGAATTTGTATGTGTGTGAAGTAGAAAATTGACATAGTTTTCCACTTTCCACAAGTAAAGGGATTATTGAGATGGATTTTTTTGATGATTCTTATCTTTTGCCACCTCTTATTTTCTTGTGTAAAAATTATGATTTTTGGGCCATCAAAATGAGAATGAGATTACGAATAAATGACTTATGGAACATTGTTTCAAATGGTTTTGAAGAAACCTAAATTCAAGTAACCTATAAGGCCATTACACAATATCAAAGGGATAAACTTAGAACTAATAGGAATAATGATGCAACAACATTGTCTCTCATTCAATAAGGTTTGGATGATAAAATTATTTCCAAGATTACAATGTTAACCATGTCCAAAGAAACTTGGGATATTTGGAAATGACATACATCAAAAGGGGGAGCAATACTAATCGGCACTAAGGTGAGCCATGGAGCATTGTAGTTATTGATGAAACAATTTTTGAAATAGAAGAACTAGAAGATTTGATATCTTAGAATAAATTGGAGAAGTTGTGGAAGAGCATGTCAAAGTATAAGAAGAAATAAAAGACATTTTTTTTTGGTAAGTTGTGCTAATCTATTAAATTTATGAACATAAAAATACATATGCTACAGGAAGGGTTGGTAAGCCGTGCTTAACCGATCCAGGCCTTTGTAACATTGTTTATGGGCAGTCATGAGGGAGGAGGTGGGACTATAAAAAACTTGAAAACGAGCCTTACATTGTGCGCAGTAGCGCTCATGCATCTAAGAGCTAGAGAGTAGAAAATAACAGAAAAGCCCTGCGAGCACATAAGACAAAAAACACAGTAAAACTGAACAATATCACAGATATTATTCATCATCAGCATCACTACAATGGGTATTCTCCTCGTTGATGGGATAGGTTGGAGCCTGCGCAACAGCCGCTTCCACAACAACTTCCACTTCGACAGCAGTTTGCTTCAGGAGATTTCCAGGAGTGCAGAGGATGGGGGAGTTCAGGTCTACTCCTTCAGGAACCTTCATCCAGATGTCGTCGGAGTCCATAATCCATATATCTGTATCCTCATCAACCTATGTAGGACTGTTTGGGGGAGCCGATGTGCACTACGGAGAGCATGCTCTGGGAGAGGGGGTGGACCTCCTCGCACCTCGACTTTCTCTTTGCGCTAATTTCTTGGAATATTCTGCTCACTTCTTAGGAGCGGATTGATGGCTAGAAAGGGTGGTGGACGAGGAGACTTCAATCCATTCAAGGCTGTTATCCTCGCCGCGATGGTAACAACTCGGTAGGGCCCCTCTCTGACCATTGCGAATAGTGTTTTGGTGCATTGTAGGGGCCATTATGCACCTGGGAGAGGAGGCAAGAGTGACAACGGGGATGGAGAGGTTGTAAAGGCTGGGAGGCAGGTGCACCGAATGCAGAGCAACAAGCAGAGGGAGTCTGCACAGCTCCACTATGGGACTAGGACTTCGCAACTGATTGGAATTAGTGAGATTCCAGATCAGAAGGAAGAGAGCTAAATGAAACGAAGAACACATGAGGATAAAAGGGACAGAGATTTGGAGGATAAATAGGTGTGAGGATGAAGTTTTTAAATGTGGCAATGAATGATCTTCACATGGTACTGCGTGTGGAGCTCAAGAAGATGAGCAGGAGCAAAGGGGTAGACGTGGCTACAATGCTGATTATACATAATGGGCATTAATTGCAGTATGGGCGAGGTGATGATAATGGTCAGCACTTTCATGATCCAACTCCTGATTCTGTTTGTCAGATAAAAATTTTAAAATTTTCTCCTGGTCTTGTAATAGTCGCTCATTATCCTTCCTGACTCTTAGCATTTTCTCTTGTAATTGTTGCACCATGTTCAACAAACAACCAGTTTGATGCTATTGTTCTTCAAGTAATTGATTGTTCTTTTGATGCTGTTCTACACTTAATTGAACCCACATTTTTGGATTCATGACTGTTGGTGCTTGAGTTTCTTCTGGTTGCGATTGTGATGCTACAGCTCTTCTCATTATCACTCGTTCTCTCTCTGTGTGCACTATTCACATACACAACTTCACTAGTAGTAGACCCTTAGAGTCCCCACATTGCAACCTGCTTTGATACCACTTTTCACCTTCATCCTTAAATATTTACTACCATAGAAATTTTTTTTAAAAAAAATAAAATAAAATAAAAAAATTTACTTACCTTTATCAATATAAACATAATTCATTTTCACCACACTATTCAATACATATAACAATGTTGTTTAACCAATCGATGCAACTAGATGTGAGTTCTATTAATTTCAACTATGGTAAATATTAAAGGTAGTAGTAAGAATATTTCTCCATGTATACAATATATACCATTCATTACTGTGTCTTTCAATTTATTCACTACACAATAGTGATAGACTTACGGATCATATCTCTCTATCATAATCTACAATAAATTTACGAACCATAAACTGTGTCTATCATATTTATTAGCACATGAATATATTGGTTTTACTCCAGTTGTATTACATACGGATCATTTGAAATGTTATTCCTATACGCATAAATCTAATACTATCTGCTTGTTTTTGGGTTGGTGGAGATCCACCTAGCAACGAACATTTAAATCTTACGGAGTTGGTTGTCAACTACACTTGACCCAATTGTACTGCGCATTAACGCTGCCTGGACAGCTGCCATGTCCCTTGAGATTATCCTCGGGATTTGCTACAGGGGTCTATCGACACTCATCAATTCGGATCTACTAGCACACATAACATTTTGGTAGAGTGGGAGTTACAACTCAAGCTCTATACCGTTGAAATCCTATGGTTTCTCCACCCCTTTTCTTCATAAAATCTGCCAACATTTTCTTGGCTCTCCTAGTGGAGTTTCTGATCATGGCTTGACTCATTTTCCGTCGCTGAATGTTAAGATTCTCGCAGGGTTACACTGCAGAGTTCAAAACTATGTTCGTGCCCAACTGCAAATGTTCAAGTGCTAATACCCTATGGCAAATACTTGCCGAAGAAATATTTTCAGGTAAGGGTAGGGGTGATTTCGTAACTTGCACATCTGAATATAATGTTACTCGGATCCTACCGAAGAGTTTCTAAATGCTTTTCTTTAAGGATGTCAAAGATGAAATTATCTACAGTCTCTGTTGTACATTATTTATTTTAAGTAACTTATTTCTTTGATAGGATTAATACTGCTTTCCTTTTTATGCTTTCCAGGCCTGGCAGTCATGAATCCTTCATTAGCTTTCAGGTTAACATTTTTTTTCACCGACTTTTTAATTCAATGACGGTTTTTAGTCCTCGTTGTCTGGATAAGTTCTTACGCACTATCTCTTATCTCATAGTTTGGTTTTGTATTAACTATTGCGGTCTCGTTGCTTGCCATTTACTATATGAATGTGCTTGCATTTATCAAGGTCCTTGAACGATTTCCTCACAACGCGTTATTGTGCAGGTACCATGGTTTATAAAGGGAACTGAAACCCTAGGGTTCCGATCTCATACCTTTCCAAATGCCTTCGCTGGGCCGTTTATTTCCTTTCATTAGTTTTATCTGATAAAGAATGTTAAGAGTCCAGAGACTCTCTATATTTAATATTTCATTTATATTTGATACGGTCTGTACTCTATTCAGAAACATTTATGAAGGGTTTAACCCTCAAACCTATTCCAAGATTTATAAGAAGGGAAATGGATTTTCATTTAACAGCTTTGTTATGCTCTCAAATACATTTCCATTGATTGCAGAGTTAATATATATTACATGTTTAGTTCAGTTCTCGTTTTTATTTCTACAATGCTTTTGTAAATCCGGCCGATATGTAATTTTTTTGGTTTCTCTTGCAAAATATTAATAGTAAAGGTTTTTACCCTCTGCATGCATACATTTGTTTTTTAAGTATATGTTCCGATTTTAGAGGAAACCTTGCATATTTTTATTTTCTTCTTCAAGGGTATTTCTCATTTTATCTTTATCAGTTACTAAAGAATCTTTACTCGCTGTCTGGTACAGAGACGAGGGTTTCTGTGTAATTTTTGTATGTCTTCTTGTTTTTTACTCTGAAATAAAATTTATACTATTAACCAATCCTCTGTCGATCTTTTGCTTACTTTTCTCATAAACCTCTTCAATAGAGTTAATTGGTGACCAAACCACCGTGGTAAAGTCTGAGTATAGAAAATGAATTATAAAGAACAGTTGGTCTAGGGTAGGATTTCACCCCAAACCCCAGACCTCAAGTTCTAATTTTCTTGTTTTCTGGGATGCTACATTATTCATTCGTTAAGAATTTCAGTATACATGTTACAGTATGCATTATCTTCAGTTGTATATTAACGTAATTACAGTTTGTGTTTCTATTGTGTTCATAACTATATCTGTGCATACAATAGTTTTATAGCTGTAATGGAAAATTCTATTTACTTTCCTATAGTTTGCAAAAGAATTACACCGTGTTCTTTATAGGGTCTATATATATACATATTGCAGTCCAATCATGATATATATATTTTTCGACAGTAGTACCTTCTTTTCCTTTACACAGAAAATACAATTCTACCATTTAACAGAAGTTCAATATTCAATCCTCTACTATTGTATTAATATCAGTAATCTAAAATAGTCTAAAAATTCCATATTAAGACAATAACACAACATACTCAAAGTCTTTATACCTATCTAGAACTTATACTTCCAAGTTGTGGTCCTCCCAACCATCAAGGGAGGCTATTACGTCCTCCACTTGCCCCCTAGCTCCAGAATCTGGACGGTGTCCCGGGTTAACAGTGCAATAAGTTTTCTTTCTGCTATGACCTCTAGATGGCCAATCCAGTCAACTCAGAAAATCTGGCTTTACAAGGGTTGCTATGAGTTATTTTCAACTGATCATAACTAGCTCTAGAAAATATTCCCCTTTACCAATTGCACAGAACCCCTACTCCTCCCCTGGGATTCAACTTTATCCTCAGAGGAGTAGGTAATTGTCTTTCCAGCTATCCCCAACCACCTCCTCTTCTTGGAAACATTTTTACCATCATCTTAAAAGATTTTCTTTCCATTAATTAATTCCTCCTAATTTAATAATTTCAGCAAAATAATTTTTTTTATCAACAGTAATGATTTAAGTTTTTCTTACCAAATAAAAGAAAATTAAACAAATTGTCTTTAACTAGTTAACACTAGTTAACTTAAATGAAGCTGTCACAACTACCCCAAAAGTGCAAAAAGTACATACCCTTTCTTCCCAAGCTTCTTTAGGTCTCTTCCAACGTCCCGTTTCACACCGAAGTTTATGTGAGTTAGTTCTTAATTGAGCAATAAGAACCTTTGCTAGCCACGGAATGCTAGCTCCAATGTATTCTTTTTGTTGAAGATTGCAAGTGGGGTTGAATTCCTGAACATAATACTTCTTTTTTCTACTTAACTATTTTCCCCATATACCCTTACGGAACTTCTCCAGCACAAAATTTTTAACTCCTTGCTATTTGTGGGACATGCATTCAGGTAAATATTCCATTTTAGCATCCATTTGTTGTTTTGTCTCATCCATGGTTTCTTTCTTTCACTCATACCTTTATTGAAAGTTTCTTTCTTTCACTCATACCTTCGTTGAAGATCATTTCAACCATCTACCTCCTCTCATTTGCTCAATTATTTTTAGATACCTTATCAAAGGCACCATGGCAATTGCTTCGATGGGAGCTGCTCCTATTTCACTCAACATTATCTCATAGGGAACCAAACTTTTTATTTTAAACTTTCTCATGATCAAGTGCTTTTGAATTTTTTCAATTCACACCCATATAATATCACTAGACAAACTAGGAGTCCAAAAAATACTTTGATAGCATTCCAATCCCATAACTCTGTCTCTCTACATCTATTTTTAAGTACATATAATGCTTTCCACCCTCCTAACAACCTATAACAAAACTTAAATTATTTTAATATAACTTCTAATTACACCCTCAAACAAAATTTGGATAAGACAAGCAAGTACATCCCATGTGGCAGCAATGTATATCACCACGTTGCAACTAACCTCCACCTTGATAGTGATGAGCACGATAATTCTAGAAACCATGGATACATTTTATTTATCCAGGAAAAGGTATTTCATGACGCTAGTTTATCTTTGTGAGGTTGGTTGAAATTGACATTCGTATGAGCCACACGAATTATGGGATGGCACGGTACTAATCACTCACTTAGTGTTTTTTTATTTATTTGTAAATTGTTATATAAAATAATAATGTGAATGGTATAATAATTAATGACGGAGTATATGGATTTTTTGTTTGTCATTATTATATAATAAGAGATGAAAGAATTTGATAAATAATATTTGAAATAAATAAATTTAAATATTATTTAAAAATAATAAATTTTATTTCATAATATTACATAAATTTTAAAAAAAAATTAGTCAAACTGAACTATTAACAAATTAACCAAAAATGGAAGACAATGTATCCTTCTTACGAGTATAATAAATACTCAACCTATTTTTAACAAGTTAAAAAAGCTGGGACGTGGGAGTATTTAAGCTATAGCAAATCAAACGTTGTCGCTTAATTATCTTCTTAGAGAGCCATTTTTTTTTAAAGAGTGTGATTGATGATTATGGGTTGAGAAGGTGTTCACACATTAATATACTTCGATTTAGATTTTATTTATTCTAATTTTTTTATTTCATATATTTTGATATTTTTTAATGGTAAGTGATAATTTTAGTTTTGAAGTAATATTTTTATATTTTATAATTTTGTTAATATTTTATTTATTCTAATTTTTTTTATTTCATATATTTTGATATTTTTTAATGGTAAGTGATAATTTTATTTTTGAAGTAATATTTTTATATTTTATAATTTTGTTAAATTATTTTATTGTTAAAATTTGAAGCCGTACTTTAAGGAGTTTTTAAATTTGCTTATTATTTTGATAAAATTCTGTTGAAATTTTTGTAAATTCAGATTTCAGAGTCTCCACAATCTGTCCCTCCACCAATATAAAGAGCATCCCGACCCCGCCGTGAGCACGTCTAGTCTAGAAACACGGAATCGATAAAATAGAAGAAAGAATTAATTTAATAGAAGATTGAATTAATTCGGCCGCGTGTGAGACCAGACCCTAACTTTTGAGCGTGCTCTGATACATTGAGATGGATTTATGTTCGGGAAGCCACATAGCTTTACCCAGCTTTTTCATATCCCTAGTTGTACCTGCACTGCACACTTACCAGTTGTGTCTGATCCCTAGTTCGGCATACCCCGCTACGAGTAGTGTGTGACTACTCCAGCTCTACCTGCACAGCAAAGGCACGTTCCAGCTCTACCTGCATAACAAAGTTGCCGTCTCCTTCTCGATGGCTAAGTTTAGTTTAATTCTACCTATCAAATTGGAACACTTAAAATTTTTATTTTTGGAGGTTAAGAACATGTGTTTCTTCGTAAGAGATCACAGGTTCAAAACAATAGGGGTAGAGTATGTATGTTTTCTTAGATTTAGCAATCAAATAGCTAGATGAAGGTGGTCCTTGTCTCACAAACAAAAAGATCTCATACACCAATTCTGTGAGCTTGACCATGACCTTAAAAATAGATTATTAATTGATTATTAATATATAATAAAAATAGTAATTCTGAATTAAAATTTATTTTAATATATAAATTAAAATAATGACTAGTATGTGTTACTATTATATTTCATAATTTCTTATGTAAATTTAAAACCTTAATAATTACAATATGCCTAATCTAACTAAAATGTAAAATAACTCTTTTCTAAATATTTATTCTTAATTTTCTCTTAAATTTGATAAATATTTTTAAATAAACCTAAGACCTCACTACTAAAAATAATCCGTAAATATTCCAAAACATTAAATCAAGGATATTCCAAAGCATTAAATCAAGGTATTAATTATATATATATATATATATATATATATATATATATATATATATATATATATATATATATATATATATATATATATATATTTTGTTTGTTTATGTAAAAACAGTTTACATAATCTAGAATTTTGAAATAAACATAATAATCTTGTATTAATTCATATAATAAACATCGGAGAGAAATCTCGTGGAAACCATATTCGAGAGATGTCATCATATTGAGAAAATCATGACTACACAAACTACACAAACTACAGAAAATCATGAAAAATAGCTAAAAATGGTGGGTTCAAGTGAAACAGGCTAGTGGCCACCAATATCCACTTAGATCAGGAGGCTATAGAAAATTAACCAAGTCTGTTATCTCTAGAAAATCTTTACCTAATGATCTAGGCCAAAATTTGACTTCCAAATTTAATTACATTTATTTCCTACCAACCCACTAATGAATTCTTTACCTAATGATCTAGGCCAAAATTTGATTTCTAAATTTTATTACATTTATTTCCTACCAACCCATTATTCATTAAATGCGGAAATGTGTAGATCAAAAACCCACCTACCACATTTATGGAGGATGAACCACCTACCAAAATTATGGATGATGAGTGGTGGTTGAGGAGTACAATCATAATTCATTGGTTAGCGTAGGAAAGTAGCCATGTTGAAATTTGAGAGTTGGACCCATAATGATGTGGGAAAATACAGAATATCATGTGGAGCAAACATCTATGAATCCATTGATCCCATATAGAGGGAGATCAAAGAGATGCAAGGTGCCTAGAGAGGTGATTTCAGGAGTAGAGAGTTGTTATTTTTTATACAAATTTTTGGGTGCCCAGATACACCCAAAAAGGTGTCAGTCATAGATTGAAACATTTCCAGTGTCTTTCATGATTTCTAAAAAATAAATTTACATATCCATTGCTCACCAAAAAGATTTGGAACTTAGTTGAATAGTGAGGGTTGTGTATTTATGCATGTTGGGACTATTTCATAAGCAATGAGAAAGGAAATCGTCAAGAAACTATATAGCAATGGAGGAATTTCAATGTTTTCATGTTGGCTAGTTGAGAGGAATATAAGAATTTGTGAATAACCATAAGTAGAGGATCTCTTTGATACTTTTGTTCTTTTGAAGAAGTGTTACCTTCACCCATCTTAATTCTTAATGTGTTGATAATTTCTCCTAGTGGTATCAAAACATGGCTATTGGGTGGTCAATTATAGAAAATATTTTTTTAACTAAGACTATAATTGGCTGAAAAAGGCTCCTTTCCAAGTAAGTGTTTTGATTCCTATTTTTGTTCATTTTATATATGAAATTTTTTGGAAAAAATAGAGATGGAAAGAGTGTGGCTTCTCTTGTGTGGAATTTAGAATGTGGTACATGTGTTAAACTATGTTACAAAAAGTTTACAAGTCTATCACTTGATGTCTCCCCCTTTTTCCACACATATATAGGGATAAGATTTTGGTTTGGTAGAATATGAACCATCATGAGTGCATGATGAGTAAGCCTCACCTGCAATAAATCTTAATAAAATATATTGAAATGTGAGTAATCATATATTAATCCATGACTCAAATATTCACTATATACCAAAGGATAGTATAATTAATGGTGGCATGATAAATCTATTAGAAAACTTGGTTATTATGAGATGAGATTAAAAGTTGTAAATTTTAACTTGTAAAAATGAAAATTTATTCATATATATAACCAAATTTACAAAGGCTTGTTGGGAGTAATTACAAAATTCTCCTAACGTCATAATTTTTAGGGTAAGTAAATTTGATAAGAAATGTGAGTTACTTAAGTGAATGCGATAAATTATGGTTATAGTCAGTTTCATAAAAAAAAAAAAAAAATCCCTTAATGCATTTCATATATAAGAAGTAATGGCATAAATCCTCATCCCATGTTTTAGCAAATATAGATCCTAGATTTCTTCATATAATATCTCAGATCATATTCCAATATTTCTGTAGTTCAAGGTTTAGAGTTTCTTCTTCTTTCCCTCGCCTTTCATGTTTAATCAAGTCTTGTTTGAAGATCAATCCTTTAACAAGCTTGTAAGGGATGATTGACCTAAATCTATGGAAGTTCCTTTTCGTGGATCGAGATGGATACTTTCTCATATAAGTTAAACTGTTTGAAAAAAATGGTTATTAAATGGGAGAAGAATAAGAAGAGAGAGTTAAATACTAAACTTGGTTTGATTGAAGAGGGAATAGAGTTCTTCAAACACTCGTTTTCAAAGAATTTTTCCAGTTGGAAATTAAAGAACATCTATTCAATCTACAATCTATAAGGTTGCACATTTTAAAGATAAATTAAGAAGCTTAGAGAATAAAAAATATGGTTAATTGGATATCTAAAGGTGATAGTAATTCCAAATTATTTCACAAATATACTTCATATATGAAAGTAATGAACTCTATCTGGGAATTGTAGGTCCCTGATGGTTTGACCATTTTTTATATAGATGGTTTAAATCATTCAACAATTACTTATTACTCTAATCTCCTCAAGATAACCCCTGTCAATAACTTGATGAAACAACTTCATGTAACCAATATTTTTCTTTGTTTTTTATCTGTTGAAGAGGTAGTTTCTATCGGTAATCAGGTTTCATTGGAGGAATGGGAAGGGGTCTTAAATCCCTATCCTAAATAAAATATTCTAGGCATGATAGATGGACTATATAAATTTTCATCCACTTATTTGATTGGTTGGGGAATGATATTTTGAAAATTGTAACAGATTCTAAAGTCAAAACTAGGGTCAATAACTCTATTAATGCTACCTTCCTCAACTTAATCCCCAAATCCTCTATTTCCTTTCCATTGACCAATTTCATCCCATATCTCTATGTTACCTGGTCTATAAATTAATTTCCAAAATCATAGCTAATAGACTAAAGGAGAAATGGGCGTCGAAAATCTCCAAGGAGAAGTTCAGTTTCCTTCCTGGAAGACAAATACATGAAGCAATTGGCTTAGCTCAAGAATGTCTTCATTCATTTAAGGAAAAATAGATCAAAGCCCTAATTTTTAAGCTAAACCTAAAGAATTCCCATGATAAAGACAACTAGGACTTCCTTAGGATCTTGTAGATTCAAATATGATTGGGGCCTCTTATTACCAATTGGATAATGTCTTGTGTCTCTTCTTCCTCCTCTAATGCCTTAATCAACAAATCACCATCTCCCTTTTTACCTTGTTCCGGAGGGCTTCATCAATGATTTCCTCTATCCCCACTACTCTTCCTTTTAGTCATTTAAGAGCTCAACAAACTTATCTTGCAGGAGAGAAGAGAAGGAAAAATAAAACATATCCAAGTTATGGTTGTTTCAATCATCTCCCATTTACTCTTTGTTGATGATGTTCTAATTTTAGGGGATGGCTCAGTGGAAGAATGGATCACATAAAAGAAAATCATCTCTATCTTCTGCCTCACAACTAGGATAGAGGTTAGTTTATAAAAATATTATTTTCTCCTCCATGAGATAGATGACTCGATGATGGCAAGTCTAATGGAAATTTGGCCCTCTAGGAAGGAGAATCTAGACTCTTGGTTTAAATATCTTAGTTTTTGGATTAAGCCCGATAATTATAAAAAATAAGATTGATTTTGGTTGGTAAAGAAGGTTGAAAAATAAATCAATTTTTAGTGTTCTAGGTGGTTATTTCTTGGGGGGTGGTTGGTGTTGGTAAAACCGGTCCTTGAAAGAATTCCTATTTTTTGGATGAGTCTCATAAGAATCCCATCCTTTGTGCTCAACAAAATCATACAAAGAATGTTTCACTTTTTATGGAAAAGAAATTCTGAGAAAGATAAAATCCATCTAGCTGGATGGGAGTATCTTTCAAATCCAAAATAAATTGGGGGATGGGTGATCCAATGGAGAAGTTAAGTGATTAAAATTCAAAGTGTTCAAAATTTCTCAAAACTAGTGCCAGAACGTATATCTCGTCACCCTGAATCCAACGCAATTTGAATTGCTCAAAAATGATATCGATGCTCCCGATATAGCGTTCTCATTGTTTTCCCAAACAGCTAAAAAATTTGCAAGTTGGATGCAGGTACACTGACTGGGCAATGCATACACTCACTCAGCACGTTGACTATGTTTCTAGGGCTAATGGCATACTGCTAAGTGGCCTCACCACATTGGCTTGAATTTGATGTGTTCTAGATTGTTATGGTTGGTTTGAAGTGGAACAATGAATGGAAGCCATGTGGGCCAGTGGTGGGCAGCCACGTGGCCTCCCAATGATCATGTAAAAATTGTTCTAACCGAACGAGCCTCCGTGTGATTCGAACATGAGACTAGTGGTATGGCAGAAAAACACCTTACTGCTACATTGAGGGGTGGAACTTAACATATTAAGGTGTGAATTCTTATTTATGTTTTCATTCTAATACGTTTGGGGGACAAGGTTAGGGTTAATCCCTAGTCCCCTCTCACTCCATGCCCATGAGACCATAGGAACGGGAGTTGAGGACTCGGGCTTAACACCGACTCGAATCCTTGGTACCGTATCACCCAACCACAATTTGATGTGGGTAAGAAATTCCCAGAACCTTAAAACCTAACCATAGTAACAGGTGTGGGGTTATAACAGGTCAGTGTAGAGTTATGACAACATCGAATAAAGGGGCACGTGGCTCAGTTTTTTGTGCCCAAAGGCGTCATTGGTCATTTAAATAAGGTGACAATTTACACCCAAAACGACGAGGGGAAATCGTCACTTGGAAATTCTGAAAAAGGTAGTTTCGTAGAATAGTTAGCAAAGGAGTGCAGTTACTAGAACAGTTAGCAACAAAACTTCTCTAGAGCATAAATTATTCAGTTTCTGGCCAAATTGAGCCCAACAAGATCCCAACTTGGGGCTTTTTACAGTTCTGGAGCCATTGGAGACATAATTTTTACATTTTGAGCACTATAAATCCATGCAATCATAAATTTTATCGCATAATGAAAGAGGCCCAACATTTGAGGTTGGACCATGAGAGGTAGCCGAGGAGGGGTGAACTCCTTCATCATTTTTTTGTCTTGTGATACTTTATATTGTATTATTGGAACTCTATTTGTTATGTTGAAAACTAATTTAAAAACAATTAATTTATGTTTTTTTTCAAATTGGTCAATTGCTTAAAATACATAAAATTTTACTTTCACATTTCATCAAATCTTCAAGATTTTAAATACAGATCAATGGGGTCTTAAGAACATCTTTTGGTTTTGGAAAGCACTCACTGCTAAAAACCTATGGGGAGCTCTAGAAAGAAACACATTATGGGGTTATGTGATTAAGGAAAATTATTTCAAAAATCAATTCTTGATTGACTAGGTCCATAAAACGACTGCATCTACTTTTTCCTATGTTCCAATTCTCTTGTTTGGAAAAATATTATGGCATCCTATTCTTGGATTTTTAAGTTATTGTATTGGAAGGTTGGAAATGGTTGCGAGATTCACTGGGGTAAAGATCCCTTCCTTGGTGGTTGCCCTTAATGTTTCTTATCTCACTCATTAGTTACCATACTTAACTCTCAAGATTTGTTGACATTGACTCAACTATTTACATCCTTTGCCTTTGATTGCTCCAAGGGTCATTGGCTCTCCTCTTCTGATCAAATTCTACAAGGTAACATAGCTATTGAATGGGATAATTTTATCCTCAACATGTACCTCAATGACATAAGCCTTTCAAAATAAAAAGGTAAGCTAGTGTGGGCTTGGGATAACTCCTCAGAAAGAGTTACTGCAAAAACTATTTATATGACTATTTCCTCTTCCTATTGTTAGGTGGATGCCTCTTAGTGGTTCTCTTAAATTTGGAAATGGAATCTCTTCAAAGTTTAAAAAATTATTTTGGCTAGTTATGAAGAAAAAAATATTATGCTAGGACAATTTGCAAAAAAAGAGCTTCCAAGGTCCCAACATAGTGTTTTAAGCATAGATAAAGGGGAAAACATAGATCAACTCTTTTTCAAATGTGGGGTAGCTAAAACAATTTGGTCCAATGTGCTAGTTATTATTGGTATTAAGTTGATTGAGCATGATTCATTTGTTGAATGTATTTTTCTCTGATTCTCTAATAAGAAAAGGCTCCTTACAATTCTTCATTGCATGGAAAATATAGAGCTTAAGAAACAAAATGATACTTGGAAAAAAATTTCCTGACTTGTGTCTAGCTTCATGTAAAAATATTTCCTACTAGTTGGAATATCCTCATAAAAACAAGAATTCCCCAAGGAGAAATATATTCATCCATGTCCTTAATATTTAATTTCTTGTTGCTTTCTTTGATGGTACAACTCAACTGGAGAAATGTGAATGTGGCTTTATCATTCTCCTTGCAGAAAAACATGTTGTAAAAGATTGTTTGGCTTTATAATTCCTAATTATTTTATTGTTAAATTTTGAATAAATTATTTAATATTTTATTTCATCAAATTTAATATTTAATATTAATTATTTAATTTTAATTGAAAACTAATAATACAATGATAATGGTCATCCTCTTGCTCCTACTCAACTTGTTGTTAGACTCCTCGATGCACTCGGTGGAGATTGGATCCAGGGCGCTCGTCGATTTTTCCAACAACAACACCTAATTCACCCACAAACACAACCAAATTTAGAGAAAATAAAGAAGTAACAAAATTCTTCTCCACCTACACAAATTAGTACCGATACCCACACTAGAAAATTTGGCCCAATTTCTGACAGCCACTTCATCGCTATTCCGACACATAGTCATCGCAAGAGTGACAATTCGAGGACGGGCAAAACGTGGTTTTCCATTACGTCAAAATTCCGACGCACTGACAAAGTGTCACACTACCGAAACTTTCTCCATCGCTTCCAAACAAGCGTCGCTCTTCCGACGTTTCCCAAACCGTCGCGCTTCCAACATTTGTAAACTATTGCAATTCCGATGAAATGTGGTCCGAAGTTTTGAACGTCGCTCTTCCGACGTTTGTAAACTGTCGCAATTCCGACGAAATTTGGTCTGACATTTTGAGCGTCGCTCTTCCGACCTTTGTAAACTGTCGCAATTCTGATGAAATGTGGTCCGGCATTTTGAATGTCACTCTTCCGACGTTTTTATACTGTCGCTCTTCCGACGTTTTTATGCTGTCGCAATACCGACGCATCCCAGAAGCGTCGCAATACCGACGCATTCCAAAAGCGTCACAATACCAACCCTAGGAAGACCGACAGAAATCATTCAAGACATCGAAAGAACGACGCATACAAAGCGTCGGTATACCGACGGCGGGTTCAATTTAAAAAAGAAAAAAATGAAACTTTAAAACAGGAGAGTAAATCTCCAATATTTGTTATGAATTGTGGGCGTTCCAATGACCGTGAAATATTAATATAATAAACCACCCCGTAGCACTTCGACTATAAACAATCATTTTTTTTCACAAGAGAAAAAACGTTGTTTTGAATATATTATATGAAGTAAAACAGTCCATGAAGTCATTACATTTTCACATCTGAAGATTGGAACCCAAATATCCATCCAGAAAAGTGGAAGTCCCACCCCAGACAGTGATAGAAAAATACCCCATGTCACATACAAGGACATGATATAAAACCCAGTAACGGTCCACATGGAGATTATCGACAAATCTGAGAAAGCATCCAAATATGCCCGAGGCATCTATAAGAAAGTGAAATAGCAGTATGTAGAATAGTAAAAAAACAGATAGAGTACCGACGTCCATTGTTCCAAATACAAATTAAAGTACCCAAAATCCTTGAACAGAGAAAAACGCTAATCATGTGAGGAGTGTGATATGTCCAAAATATAAAAAGACCATCAGACCATATCAATAAACCAGCAACATAGACCAGCATCACTAGTTTTGAAGGCAGAGTGATAACCTATCAACACATAAAATAGTATCATAAAGCAGATACAGGAAATGTGTAGAGACATGTACTGTTGATATACGCCTCACACAAAAATCATCCATGATAGAGCAAAAATATGTATAAACCTAGGGTCGATTGTATGTTCTGGCTCGCTTGTTCCCGGAAATAAAAACCATCTGCAGAAACCCAGGCTCGCTTGATTCCAAAATTGGTAACCATCTGTTTCATCCGAGATGTAAGGTTCAGGCTCACTTGTTTCCATTAGTAGCCTGCTACAACATCCACCCTGTTCATAGAAAAAAGGTTCTTGTAGATATACAGAGAAAGAGTATAATACGTAGACCATATAAACATGGCTCTGTATTTCAAAAAACAGGTTTAAAATAGAAACAGGGCAACATTTTTTTTTTCAATTGTTATGAACATAATTTGACCGTGAAATATTGATACAATAAACCACCCCACAATGATTTGACTATAAACAATCATATAAACATGGCTCTGTATTTCAAAAAATAGGTTTAAAATAGAAACAGGGCAACATTTTTTTTTTCCAATTGTTATAAACATAATTCGACCGTGAAATATTAATATAATAAACCACCCCGCAGTGCTTTGAATATAAAAAATCATATAAATATGGCTTTGTATTTCAAAAAACAGGTTTAAAATAGAAACAGGGCAACATTTTTTTTTTCTAAGTAAAGTTAATCTATTAACAGTGGGAATAAAATTACAGCATGACCGAAGTCAAAAACATTGTCCAGACATGGAAAATTTGTCATCAAAAAATCAAAAAAGAAGACTACCCTCATACGGGGAAACCAGTCTTGAACGTTTACAGAATTCAAAAATATTACAGAGGTTCAGCACAGTACTATAATCTAAAACAGGCCCAATTAAGTGGGTCGCGAAGCAAGAAAACCAAATTAACCAAACTACTCCTCCGGTGGTTCCTCGACAATTTGGCACCATCCTTTGGAAGGTCTAGGATCGCCAGGTGCTATCTCCACATTCATGCCACTGCTCTCCTCCTGAAGGCCCGAATGCTGGCCGAATTTTTTTGAGCTCAGACCCGCCAGAGGGGTGCATTGTTCCTCCACTTGGGCCTCCTCACAGAAAACCACGGTGATTGAAGCTGTGATTCGTGGGCAGTTCAGAGAGAAATTAAAGGAAAAAAGCACAGTGTGTGTCATGGGAGAAGGTGAAGCGGTGGGGAAATGAGGAGCAGGTGAGCTCATACAGTGGCCAGATCGTAGAACCTGACCCCGCCCACTTCTAGTGTTTGGATAGTGACCTGCGGAATAATCACTGGACTGGGAAGACGACTCAGTTGAGGGGCTGGAGGGAGCGCGCAGGGGTTGACCTCTAGTGCTCCCCTTGCGGCACCGCATCCTTTGACGCTGGCGAGGCATGGGTGCAGTCTCAGCAGTGGGCACAAGACAAGACGGAGAAGCAGGATTCCAAGAAACCGAGGAATACAGACACAGACCAGACCGAGAGAAATTCATATTTGCACCAAGGTCTAAGCAGCAATTCAGCTGGCCACTTCTCCTTCTCGTCACAGTGAGCAGGCAGTGTAACCCATCAACCGGAGAGCATCTGCAATTCAACGGTTGCGGCTCATCTGAAAAACCATAGCGAAATGCAATTTTATAGACCCAACTGCAATGGCATCGAAGAACGCCTGTCATAATTAATCTCTCATTGATGAGAGCCGAAGGCCGGATCATATTGGAGCATGCGGAATCGCTAACAGGAGTGGAGGTCCGATCTTGAACAGTGTTAAAATGTAATGCGATTTGATGTGAAAACCTTGGAACTTAATTGAATAGCGTTAAAACTTAATGAACAGTGTTAAAACTTAATGTGATTGATATGAAATCACCACATCCATGTCCCATCACCTTAAACGCCATCGAATGCACCAGCATCCAGGAACAGCGGAACTTTTGATTGAGGACACGTGGCAGAAATTGATTGGAGCGGATCTTTGTTTGGGCCACTCGGACAATGGAAATCTAGACCCGAAAAAGACTAGGGCGAATTTGATAATAAATTCGCGTCACAACTCTCCCTCCGTACGCCAGCCCAACTTCGGACCCGAAAAAGATTAGGGCGGAATTCATTTGGTTTTTGCGTCACAAAATTGGCCGACGTCAGCAGGCTATTTTGGACAGCGAATTTGGTTTGAATTATGGTTTATCGCCGTTTGAAGTCCGGCCGGCTCGACTTAAGAACAATTTTGTTTGATCCCATCTTATAAAATTTGTGTTGGTTTTTTTTTTTTTTTTTTTCCCCCGTAAAACTAATTCTATTAAGAGAGGATATGGTACAAAATGAAGTTACAATGAAGAGAAGCTAGAAAACAGGCAGCTGGAAAGGATAAACTATCCACCTCGGCCCCAAAGAGATACCATGAAGAGAGCATTGCAATAAGCAAAAAGGAATAAGAAAAAACAAAGAAACAAGAGCTGAACAATGGATTCTACCCAGCATGGGTCGAATCATCCATTCGGCATTTTTTCCTTTCTTTTTACCAAGTTTGACCCAGCCAAGATGATGCGGCTGAGCTGGAACAACTTGTAGACTGAGCTGCACTGTCGGTGAGGTCTCCTTGTCTGAATCCGAGGGAGAAGACTCATGAGTTCTTTTCTGAGAGTTTGGTGGAACATTAGATTTCTCGGGGCTTGCCGAAGGCGGATCTTGTGGCTGCATTGCTTCCTCCCCTTCTACTTCTCCTTCCTCTTCATCCGAGCTGAAGTCCATTTCATCCATGGGAGGTGGATCATGCGGCTTCCAGCTTTTGGATTTCGGCTTATGATTGGCTTTCTTCTTTTGGGCAGGAATCGAGGGGCAAGAGCTCTGAAGGTGCCCTGTTTGATGGCAATGCCGGCAGCGAAAGGCTGTGTTCTCGTAGTCCAGGGTCTGAGTCCAGTGAAAGTCTCCAATTTTGAGATTAATCTGATTGGGTAGACCTTTACTCATATCTATTTCTACGCAGATTCTGTCGAAGGTGTAAATGCCCTTTTCCCCCCTCGAGGGGTCTATGGCAAGAAAATGGCCTAGAGTATTTCCAATCCCTTCGAAGACAGCGAAGTGCCATAGATGCGCCGGGAGATTAGGTAGCCTGACCCAAATGGGGAGCTTGGTGATCACTGCATTAGATGGATCGAAGTTTGGAAACCAGGGGGTGAGGAATAAACCTGCTGTGCCCCAAAACCATGGACCTTCTGTAAGAGCTTTTTGGTAGTCTTCGCTGAAAGCAAACACTACAATGAAGAAGCCCTTTGAGAAAAATAAAACCTTGCAATTTTTGGTCCAGCTGGAGTGAATCCATTGGTAGAGATCTACCGTGCGTGGCCATAGTCCATTAAATCTACAAATAATGGCATGCTCTGCAAACTTTTGGCTTTGCTCATCCAGCGTTGGATGCGATATTTCAATGGAGGGGATCTCCTCTAGTTTGTCCACTAGAAAATGTTTGGGAGCCGAAGCTGGTGGAAAAGATTTCTTGGGTGTCTGAGCATGGACAGCATCTTTGTAGGAAAAATCAGGAGCTGTAGATGACTGTCCAACTACACCCCCTCTAAGACGAAGGGTGAAAACAATAGATGCATTTCTTTTAATATTGTAAAAAGAGAGGGGATAAAGATCCTCAAGCTGTTTACCTTTGTGGAGGAGACTCTGTGATGCATGTGGAATCCCCAACCTATCTTCAAGGGCTTTCTTGAGGTCCTGCACTAGATTCGAGGAGCTCACCCATTGCAGCAAAGTTTTGCCAGAAAGGAGCAGGATCTGGATCTGATAAGAAGCAGAGAGTTCAGTCGACTTCTGCTTGCCTCTGCATATCTGGGATGAGAGCAACGTTGTTTTTCCCGAGAGATTGAATTGGATCTTAAATGCTTGTGTTTCTTCAGGCCTATCTGGCTGGATTAGGATAGGAGACTGCTTCCCACAAACAGCAGACCGATCTATGTCCAGATATGGAAGTAGTTCAAGCGGGCTCGATAAACGTATCCGCTGCATGCGTTTGGTAGAGAAGTGATCTATAAGCTCTTCTGGGTTGCTTCTACTTACATTGTGAGTAGCTATAGAAGCGGCGGCATTAGAGCTAACTGGAACATTAGCCAGGAAGACAGCCATCCAGGCGGCTGCAACAACAGTGCTAAGAGAGCCGTCCTTGAGCGAGGGTTTGAATGGGTTTGAAGCCTGCAGATTCAAATCTGCTACCCTTACGATGAGACTGGCCTGCTTTGGCGTCGTTGCAAGTGCTGTGGCGTGGCAAGCATCTGTGAGGGCGATGGGTCCAAAGCCGTCTGAAACATTGTCATGAAATGTTTCCGCCCAGACAGCGGCGTCATAACCTTCAGGGATACTCCTGTACTGTAGCAGGCAGACATGCAGGACCCAATCTTCGGTCTTGAGCAAGAATAGAAGGCGGCCGGCCCTCAGAGTGGCCGAGCCGGCGCAAACCAAAGTGGCCTCACTGCAAAACCTAAAATCCTCTTTTGCCATCGCCTCTTTTTGTCTTCGTTGTTCATAACCTTTGTGTTGGTTTTCTTTGGTAATACACATATTTATAATAAATCATGAGAATACCACACTAAACATGTGGAAAAGTTATATAAATTATTGAGAACAATCATTTTTATGTAAAAATATCCAAATTTGCTTTTGGGAAATAAGAATTCGAGTATTTGGTTCATATTGTTTTAAAGGAAGGAGTGAAGTTGGAGCCTCAAAAGAAGCAAGCTATTACAAAATGACCTATTCCTAAGAAAATCAAGGTTCTTAGAAGATTTTTTAGAATTACATGATATTATTGATCATTTGTTAAGAATTATGCATGCATTTCAAGTCCACTCACATATCTCTTGAAGAAAATATCATTTATATGGAATGATGAGGCTACTTTGGCATTCTCTCTTTCAATGGATGCCATGTCTTCTACACCAACATCGCTTGCACCTACTTTTGGTAAAACATTCATAGTAGAGTGTGAGGCACTAGGACAAGGAATTTATGTAACATTAACACAATAAGGGATATCATTGGCTTTTAAAAGAAAGGAATTCAAAGAAAATATTTGGTGAAATATACGTATGAAAAATAAATGGAAGCAATATTACATGCAATAAAAAATGGGGATAGTATATCATTGGGAGGTACTTTAAAGTCAAGATATACCATGATAGCATAAAGTATTTTTTGAAGCTATGATTTTCATTAGAAGATTAACAAAAATGAGGAGAAAAACTGCAAAGTTTTAATTTTGAGATAATCTGAAAAAAGGGTAAGGAAAATTTAGTACATGATGCTCCTTCTAAAATAGAAGAGGCCTCAAATTTATAGCCAATTACATCTTCTATTCCTAGGTGGCTAGAAGAATCTTGCCATAATGGAAAAATGACAATAGTACTAAACAAAAACTAAAATTTATAAAGGATGGGATGAACTCTATGGAGCATTGGGAGTGAAATAGAGATATACTTTGGTGCAAATGTAGAATATTTTTATGCATGCAAGCATATTTCAATAAACAAATATTAAGGGAGTCCCATGTCTCTCTGATGGTAGGACGCAGGGTTCCTTAAAACATCTCAAAGGATCAAAAAATATATTTTTGGAAGGAATGAAGAAAGATATTCAAAATTTTGTAAGAGAAGGTCACGTTTGCATAATAAATAAAAGAGAGATAGTAAAATCTCTAGGGTTACTTCAACCATTCCACATACATATTCAAATACTAGAAGATATATCAATAGACTTTATTACAGGGTTACTGAAATATAAAGGTAAGTATTACATTTTTGTGGTCATTTATATAGACAAATTTTGTAGAGCTCAAAGTACATAAACAACAAGCCAAGTGGCAGAAGTGTCCGTGAAAGAAATTTACTTGTATTGAAGATCACTATTCTAGGAATAAGGAGTTATTTTCTCCAAAAATAACCCTAGCCAAACATTGACAATGCATCAAGGATATCTTTTTATGCTTCATAAGTACATATGTTCTACTTCTAAATCATGTCTTGGAAGTGGTTGTTTTGCTGGAAATTATTCACCAATTGGTTTCATACCAAAGTCTTTTTCTCATTTTCAGCATCCAATACATGAAAAAGATAATGGTTTAAAACAACATAAATATTTGAAATTTTGCAAGAATTGTCTGGCACACTTTGAATATGAATTTTTAAGTCAAGTGAATGATGCTGTATAGGATCAAGAGTCATTTTGAATACCAAATGTTTCACAAGAAACTTCTCAACATGCTACCCTGGAGTAAGGATTAAATGACAATATTGCATCAACTATTTCCATAATAAAAGTGCACCTCGGCCATAAGACTAAACAACTACAAATGTTTTAGATCTAACAAGACCACACAATCAAATGTATTCCACAAGGCCAACACTGTATGAAAAATGAAAAGGAGTTTGCAACCAAAAATACCTTAGGAAACTAATTCAATTAGATACACCAAACCATCAGCAAAAATGAAAACCAACCTACTCAAAAGGCAAGCGTTTACCTCCTTTCACAAAATTTTGAGTTCCGAAATAAGGGCCTTTATACTTGTCAATGCCCCTAGTAATTTGAACAGGGTTTGCACCTGCTTCAACAACCTAAAAAAAAGGTTTCATTTCAAATTATTTTCCACAAATTTAAGATACAACCATTGTCAGTTTTGTATTTCCTAACAAGCTCATAAATTTTGACAAAAGAACCAAAAATTTTTAATACCTGATAGCAATTTTTTCACTCAAAAACTATCTTAGACTCAATAAGCCCAATCCAAAACTAAAAAACCAAACACCATAAGACCCTAAAAAAATGAATAGATGATCTTAATCCAGTACTATCGACAAAAAGTTACCTTTACACCCTCACTTATTAAACCCTGTGCAAGAACAACAGATGTTGTGGTTCCATCCCCAACTAAATCATTTGTCTTTGTCGCAGCTTGACCTACCAACTTGGCCCCAATATTTTCAACTAGGTCCTCTAATTCAACCAATAAAAAGGCCAAAACCATAGCATTGAGATACATTCCATTACACTGTCAATAACAATAAAATTTGACTTAGCCATAACCCTTTCCTTTTATTGTTGTGAAAAGCTTTATGCATTACTCTAATGTGGCTAGTCCATAGGCCAAGTAGACCACTGGGTAAAAAATATGTTTCCTTTCACCTTTGAGTTTTCAAATTATGCCTACCAAATCTAAGACATTTAAGAGGGGGAACTATTACAATGTTAAAAAGAAAACCAAAGCACACATCTACAAATTACCTCCTTAGCTACTGTCACACCATCATTAACTATTTTCGGAGAACCATGCTTGCTCTCCAAGACAAAAAATTTCCCTTCACCCCAAGGGTGACTCCAACAAGATTAGCAAGTTTGTTCACACCGCCTGCAAGACAAATTGGCAATGCTTTCAGTAAGTGTGCAATTGAATGCCAAACCATATGCCAAAACAAGAAAAATTAAAATAGCACATTAAAATCGAATATAAGTGGACAAGGAAAGATCCACCGCAGTGAAGTTTCACGTGCAGGTGATGTTCCTTTAAACATAATTTTTTCTCTAACCTGCAATTTTTTTGTCACTGAGCCATCCTTGTTGAAGTACAACTCCTTTTCGATAGCTCTTGTATTAAATACCTTCTCTCTGTTGCGTAATCTCAGAGTCCCTCTTCTGCTTGACTGATTAAAGGAAATGGGTGAAAAAACTGAAAGAGAAGACAATTGTCTGCCATAATTATCAAACATTGCACCCAACTTCTTCCCCTTTCCATTGTTACCCAATGAGGTAGATGTGGCAATTGTTGTCATACTGCCGAAAGCAGAGGTCATCTTCTCTTATGCTGAATATAGAATTACAAGATCTTCATACTAGTATGAACCTTAAAAAACATGACTCCCATTGCTAAAAACCACTTTTAAGTTGTAACAGGCAAACTAAACAACTATCGCAACTTTTGGAAACTTCTAGAGCATTAAGAGAGAAACAACCAAAGAGAAATACAACCACAATCCTCATTTTAATGAGACCAGACTATATATTTGCATTAAGATAATAGAAAGAAATCACGACTATATTAAGGCCAGCACAAAACAATCTTTAACCAGTGTCTCTCGCGGCCTTCAGGTTGCCATGCTAGAGGTTGTATATTTTTAATTTAAATTCTTGACCTCTCGTGCCCATCTATGAATGCATCCAATGGGATATCTACATCAAATGCTCCTTTATATCCCCAAAAATAAATTCCCTACTACAAGAGCACCAGTATTGATGGATCACCCCACACCATCCCACGCACTAGAAACGGTGAAAAAGGAAACCCGAGAAAACTTCTGAAATATCTCAAGATGACTATATGGGTGGTTCTTATGAATCAACCAACCATTCAAAGCATGCTCATCAATCCAAACCATGAGTATTATGTGATGATATTCAAGCAGGCACGAAATTGGATTTCTGAAGCTATGTTAGAGAAACCCTAAAGTCTCACTGAAAAAATAAAAATATACTCAGCAACGAAGATGATCACACTCTGGGTAGCCCAGGAGGCTATTTGGGGGTGATGAGTCCAATAGGTCTCAATGAACTGTTGCCCTCACCGGGGAATAGTATTGCAGTGGAATTTGATACTATTTTGGATGTTGAATTCCACGGTCCTAATGGAAACCAGTACCTTCAGCTGCAGTACCTGTTCACAAAAGAGGGTGCCATAGTCATTCATGCATGCAGAGAGGGTGAATTGCAGGCATTGCAACAAGAGGTGTTGTTGTTGTCGCATTGGCCACTAGATTGTTTGTCTGGTTCTGTTACAAGCGTAGAGTATTGAAAATGATAGAAAATTTTAGTTTAGATATTGTGAAATTGCCTCGGAAATTCACCTACAAAGAGCTCAGAAATGCTACGAAAGACTTTTTTTGAATGTGATTGATAATCGATAATTGCAAGCAAGGGTAATCCCCTTGTGAAACCCAAATTTCTGAGCATTTTCTAAAACCTGATGACAGATTCATTGTAATGAACAAGCGCCTAGGTCCATATTACGTCCAAATCTACCAAGCACCAAGATCTATAAAAAAAATCCATAGTATCTGCGAACTAAGAAGAAGAGGCAGAAAATGTATTCTTCTTACCTGTTCGAATAGTGGTTGGGGTTTACCACGGCAAAAATTTGACAGAGCCCATGTAGCATTTCTTATCATTGAAATTCTGGCAGTATCATTCAACTGGGCAAGCACCTGCCTCAAAGCTCCATGACTGAGGGCAAGATCCCTAAATGTTGCAGAGTCTCCAGCAATATTTCCCAAAGCCCAAACAGCCTTACACGAACACCAGTTGAACTCAAAGTTGGGTACTAGTTTTTTAAATCAAATTCCAAAATTACAGACATATAAATATAGTTGGGAAGAATAATTTTATGCCTCTAAAATAAATGTGCTGCCTGTTCTCGAACATTATCATTCCCAGAGGTAAGAAGTTCCACAAATATAGGCAGTGCCCCGTAATCAATCACAACCTTTGTATTCTCAGAGGTTCCTGAGACTATATTAGTCAAAGCTAAAGCTACTTCAAACTGCATTATCAATCACAAGGTATCACCATCAAAGCTATAATTTTAAGATAACAATTTATCTACCATTGAAACTATAATTTTAAAATAGATACACCTAGTGATATAGACACCTAGTGAGAGTAGAGGTTAGGAAATTATAATAAGAATTATTACAAGATATCACTCACAGAGCAGTTGATTGTTCATTGTCTGCTGTAACTATAATTTTAAAGAAGACACACTTAGTGATATAGACACCACCAAGTGAGAGCAGAGGTTATGAAATTATAATGAGAATTATTTCAAGATATCATATTACTCATAGTACAGTTAATTGTTTATTGTTTGGTGTAATAATTGTTTATTATTTATAAACACATTCAAACATATTATGAGGGATGGTGATGAAATTGACAAAGATCTCATAACAAACCATAACGGGCACATCCCCTGGCAAGATAGACTCTGAATAAGAAAGAAAGAAAAACAAAGTGATTACTTACAGGATCATAGGCTTCCTGAAGAACAAGATCCAGAGCAACATCTGTAACCCCTAAAGCTACACCTCTCTCTGCAAGACGAATCGCTACATCTTTCATATGTAGTCTAGCAAATTTTCTGAGCTCGTCACAAGAAAGAGGATAAAATACAACTATCTCATCAAGTCTATTCAATAGCTCTGGCCTGAAATGTCTTCTAACCTGGAAAAATATTCATAGGCATGTCAAAGCACTGTAGCCAACTTCGTGATAAAATTATATGAAAAATATGGATACACAGAGTCCAGGAGAATGAAATGGCAGGTGTATTGTCAGCTGCCGAAATGTAGCAACTAAAACGGCAGGTGTATTGGTAGTTGCGGAAATGCAGCTACAAAAATGGTAGGTCTGTCGACGGTTGCAGGTGTGTGGATTGTTGCTGGTATTTTCAGACCAATTCCATGGAAATATACCAAAAAACAATGGTATGTCAAACCTAGAAGGTAACCCGAGAGACTGTGACCATCAGATTAAACAAGTAACAGGTGTCGCGCCTAGATAAGAAGTGTTGACGAAAAAAAAAATTATCTCTTTCCTAACAAAAGGCCTAACGGCCCAAATATCTAGGACATGTGGCACTCCATGATAAAGACACATGGTGTGTGTATTTGAGTTTTTCAGGTGGTAAAGTGAGACGAAAATAGGTGAAATATGGCACCACTCATAGATTGACATGTGCCAATTGGTACAAGTGGTAGACAATTGACATCCTCAAACAACGAGGTGATGCAGGAATGACAGGAGGGAGAAAATATCAGAAAATCCCCAAATCTGGAGAACTAAACCTCAACACCAACCTGAGATTGACAACTTTACATGATGTAACCTATGAAATTGTAAATGGAGAAATCATAGTAACAATAAAGTAACCTATGTAACAATAAATTCGGATTCATCCTAGGAGTGGTAATGGGAGAAATCATAGTGAACAACAGGAAACATGTAGAGTTGCTTACAATCAAATAGATGAAAAAAAACATACAAAAAACCTAGATAATAATCATGAACAAGCTTAATATTGAATTATGAACTGTAAAGGAACTTACAAAATGTGACATTACAAACCTGGTCAAGCGCACAAGCAAAAATATCCTGGACATGACCCTGGTTGACAAGTTGTATTACTCATGATGCAAGAGGATTTGTACCTGCACTTCCAAGTCAATCAAAATCCATCATTATCTATACAATAAATACAAGTAATTGATGTAGTAATTTTTACTCTAAGATGCATTCTTATGATAATGTTAGAACATATGTTGAAAATGTCAAAACATACCTGAATAAGCTCCTCTTCGTTTCAAGAACAATTTATTGGAGTCACATGAACTTGGAATAAGCCTCCCACGATCTGAAAGAGTAGCAACTAAGTCAACAGTGACTTTTTTGTTGCTACGCTGGATCGAGGGAGGTTTGCTCCAAGATTAAATCGCTCCAATAAATTATTCTCTACTAAACAGGGCCAACCACGTGAAGGTGGAAGCTCTTATGGCCCCTCCTCCCCCCTCACATCACTCTCAATTCCCCAATACCCAATCTATATTTAATTTTTTACTTTCATGAGCATAAAAAAAAATATTCAATAACTAATAAAAAAAAATTCAACAAAAAGTACGCAAGGAAACATTGCAATTAATGCTTGACATAAAAATAGTATGATAAATGAGTTTTTTATATAACGCAAAAAACGTTCCAAGTATGGTAACGTTTATCTTATAATAATACAATATTTTACATTATCAAATTTTCTTTTTCTTCTTCCTATTTTTAAAGCTCCTAATTACATCATCAATATCATCATGCTCTGCTCCTGTTTCGTGCCTTTCGACCCGCATTGCTGACCTAGTTGCGTAGTCACGATGTCTGGTCTCATCCAGTGACGGGGCATCGCCTACAAAAACAGATAATATTAAATTTTAATTGCCAGTTTTTAAATATCATTGAACTAGTTCGGTAATATTAATAAAAAAAATTGCAATGAGATTATTTACCTGGTGCACCAGTTGTCACCGTTGGGACTGTTGCCCTGTCTTCCTCTCTGGTGGTAAGATCCTCAAGGGAAACATTCTCTGTCATTTAAAAAAGAAAATTTATAAGGACAACCATCAAGGTCTAATTAGAAAAAATTATAAGTGGAAATTAATTACCATCACGGCCCTCACTAATAGTAGCATTGTCGCCCTGGTCCCCACTACAATGACCAGGTTGCACATGAGGAGCATCTACATCTGGCTCTAAAACTGGGTTATTTTCCTCGTTAGTAGTGCTGCTCCCCTGATTTAAATAAATTTGTTAGACATTAAATTTATGGACGCAAACAAACATATTGAAAGGTTAATTTTTTACCTTATCAGGCATTTTGGATCTTGGGACCTGCCCCAAGCTTCTGCGATGTTCAACTACGGCTTGATAGCCGAAATGGAAAGTGATATTTTTATCTTCCTCTGTAGTTTCTGTTCCGAAGTCATCACCCTACATTACATATGATTGTGTATTTTTAATCATATTTGATAGGATTACAAAAACGTTGGAAGGCGATACAAGTAATTATAATATGTTTAGCTACTTAATTACAATTCTTGCGACTAATTTCAAGTAGCCGCCCTGGCCTAGCTTGTGATGGCCCTTTTTTTCAATCCTAGCTTTGGTTGCCTTCGAGGTGTCAGGCAACCTAGCATCAAAAGATTGAAGTCAAACATGACGTAGCACACTTTTATTTTAGACATAGAGAAAATTAAAGCTATTGAATTAAAGTTGTAATTTACCTTGCGGGTTCAGTTCGCATTTTTCCTTCTTTCTTTGACCTTTTCTCTTTTCCATCATGGATGAGTGCTCTCCACTCACTCTATGGAACTGTGAGAAGACGCTCGTATCTAGGGTTAAATTGCAATTGCGTCCTATAGGTTTCCCTGGTATATTTCAGATATTTGCTAGCTACCCGAGCCATCGCTGTTCTGTCAAATGTGTCGACCCCAAAAAGGGCTTCTAGATAATCTAGAAGTTATTTTTTTAGGTTGGAATTCTGGGATTCCACCTTGTGCGTATGGTTGGGCCAAAAATTACCAATGCATGGATTTCCAAAGACCTGTAGAACTCATTTTTTCCTACACAAAAAAAAATATATTATCATTAATTTAAAAATAAAAATCATGATAAATATGTTTTAGATAGAGTACATGAAATAGTTAAAATATTAAAATTTACCTGGGAGTTGTACATGCTTTAAACACCTTCATCGTTCAGCAACAACGTGCCATTAATGGTCCCTGTGGAGCTGACACGTGTAGCTCCAAGAAACGCAATAATGTAGTTGGCCATATCAGCCTCATCACTACCAACACATTCAGCGGTTGGTTGGGTGTCTGCTTGGGCAAGGTGTGTTTCTTGGCTGACACCTAAAGGAGTAGAAGGTGTACGAGAGGGTTGCTGGGAAATCTCTTGCCCTTGTGTCCCACTACCACCAACACCGGGTTCAGCAAGTGCCAGAAAACGCTACATACAAAAGAAATTTTTGTTAGTTTAGTCAATGTAAAAATTAAAAATCAAACTATCACAATTCATCTCATGCAGAACAAAAAAAAATCCTTTTGACTTTTTATTATTACCTGATATCTTTCTAGCTGGCTCATAAGATGTTTTATCCTCTCTTCTGTTTCAGGTGTTTGAGGCGCATCTATCAAAGTATTAAATTCCGACCTCGCATCTCGTGCCTTTTTCGCAACAAGAGCACTGGAGATAGGGATGAAGAAAGCTCTTCCTCAAAGAGGGAATCATCAGGCGTAGCATGGCTAGGTGTGTGCATATTTGAACAAAATTAATATTATTTCAATTATGTAAATAACTAAAATACCTAAAGATAGAGCAATGCTGGCACTTTACATGTTCTTCCGCTGGCCTCTTTCCGCGATCATCCCGTCTCGAGGTTGTTCCTGCACTGCTCTGATCAGTCTGCCACATTGCAATAAAATTATAAATGTAAAAACTTGAAAACAATATCTAACTTGAAAACACAAAATGAAAACTGAAATAATTTCTAATAAGACACCGGACGATAGATTTAGAGTTTCAAATATGCGTTGCATTGAATTTAGTCCTGGAAACATGTCATTGCACATTAAGGCACCCAAACAAGAGACAATTTGACAATGAAGACCTTATTGAATATATTGTTGGAGCAACTTCTAGTAAACTTGTTGTGAAGACCTTGAGGACATTTTTGGAGCAACATTGTTGAAGCTGATGGTATAGCATTGTTGGAGACGATCTTGAAGGGCCTTGAAGTGAAGCTTTTGGAGCAACTATTGAAAAATCCTTAGAGCATTTAAGTAAGGCACTTTCTATCTTCCATCACCTTTTTCCTTTTAATATCCTTTAAACGATTTTGTTGATATTTAATGTTTGAAATCACGTTATAATTCCTTGATTATATGTGTTTGGGGACTTTCCCTTTGAAATTACCCAAAAATACCCTGGCAATTTTATCTTCAGGATGCATGTCCGACCCTATTGTTCAATATTTTGATTGATAGTAGTAAACATAGAGAGTTAGGGGGCTCTTGACTTGGTTTGGTTGGGCCATTAGATCCCTAACATCTACTAGGGAGAACTCCCCTTGAGTTGGAGGAGAGCTAGCCCGAAGTGAAAAGAGGTTGGTGAGGTGACAATGGGGCTATTTAATTACACATGGTATCACACTTTAGCTTTAGGACTTTATCTTGAGAAGTGCGAGATTTTGCTATATCAATTCTCAAATTGTTTACAAAACTATTGTTAAGAACTAATAAGAAGTGATGTTGAGGGTTTTTTGGGTATAAGAAACAATACCATTTAAAAACTAGGGTTCTCAGTCCTTGGCATTCCTTCACCTGGGCCTAGGGGCACACAAGAATAATTTCACACTAAACCATGCAAACTTAAAAGTAACTTAACAGATCCATAAAGTAATAATAATCTTAACTCCTAATTTCCTATTGTACGATATGATGCAAATTATTCAAACATGAAGCAATGAAGACATGCAATGTCTGAATTTCAAGATTGATGAACCAATACAAGAAGTTAGAAACTACAACTTTGATTCAATACTCTGTGTCCTAACTCCAGGAAGGAATCTAGTTTGTAGTACAGAACATGCATCGTGTATTATTAATTCTTAATTGACAACAACTAAAGGTCATATACCTCATCAATTCCTTCCCATTTTATGTTTTTATGTTATATTCCTTATAAAAGTGTCAAATTTCTCTCAAAGTAAGCAACCACTGAATAAAATAAAAAATATTTGAGATATGATTGAGAAATGGTCATTTATTTCTTGAAAGGATCTTCACAATTTCTTTGGTTGTTTTTCATCTCAAGAAACAAGAAATGACCTAAGAAACTATCATGATGTAATATAAGAAACAACATGATGCAATGGCCATTTTCAAAGCCAAATGATGTCCATTGAGGACATGGCCTTTATTTGGTTCCTGTTTCATAGGAGTTTCGGGTAGAAATGGAACTTTTTGTACCATTTCCAGTAGTAAAAAGGGAAAACCTTCTTTTTCCATGGGAAATAATTTACCTTTCCTTTTTCAAGATAATCTAAATCACAAAAAATATGAACTATACTGCACACATTCTTGGATAATGTGAAAGTGGAAAGGAATACCCTACACAAGTGATGCACACATGTACATTTGAACACTAATAGATTTTTGTAGTTGAAATGCAATGCTTGTTTTCATTTAAATGTAGGGTTTTTAAAGCAGGGAGAAATAATGGCTGCCAAATTAATAAGCGTTTCTTTGGCAAAAATTTAAATCTTGTATTGGGTGATGAAGATAATAGAGGGTATTAAATCTTGATTCTTGACATTGTGTTTAACTTGAATAACTCAAATGATTATAAATATCAGTGGATGAGTTCTTTTTTTCAAGTATGTCACTCAAAACTCTTATGTCAAAGCATTGTACGATGGCTAGCATTTTCTTGTTTCCCTTTCTTCAGTTCAATCTAAAAAGTATATTAATATATTGGAGCACGAATGATAACTACAATTGTTTGCTCTGCAGTATATCCAGCCCCAAGATTATGAAAATTTTTCTCAAGTGGAGCTATTGGTTATTAATGAAGCAGCTGCAATTCCATTGCCTGTTGTAAAGGCTCTGCTCGGGCCATATTTAGTGTTTCTGTGCTCTACTGTAAATGGGTAATAATTATAAATGAGCCAACCACAATCACATATTTTGTAACCATCGGTTTCCATGGATAGTGATGATGATATTAACCCTATATATCAGTGACCTATATCTATATGAGAATGATCTCAACAATGACCTTGATATGGTTGTATGGATGTGACCTTTGGTGTGTCATCAGAAAATCCCCAAATATCAGAAAATCCCCAAATCTGGAGAACTAAAGCTCATCACTTTCGATTTGGAGTACTACCCTTGTGATAAAGTTGATGACTTTCGATCTCCCATTCTCTACCACTTTTCACTTCACCTTCAATATAGATCAGACCAAGGGCAATTCGTTATTGGGTGTTGAGATGGATGAGTTTGTCGAACTAAAATCCATAGCTTAAACTTCATGAAACTGGTGGAGTCAAATTCATGCAAGCACAAACACATCTTACACATCCTCTTTGAAACTCATCCGAAAGAACATTGGAAGACATCTAGAGAAAACCCTATAGCCTAACACAATCCAATGGAATTGACCAAAAAAACCCAAATAGAGTCAACCCTACTATAGGAGGAAGGGGCACAGGTAAAGACTTACCATTTCTGGTGAGGGAAAATGCTATTACTTGAAATAGGCGAATGCGGGGGTAAAGATACTGATACCTGGAAAGTGAGCGAATTTTTATTCTGCGAAATTTAGCGAAGTCTTGAGGCAGATGTGAAATGTTGTTACTGCAAGGCGGGGATAATGCTGAGGGCAAATGCTGTTCTGCAAGAGCTGAGGGTGAATGCTGAGGGCGAATGCTGTTCTACAAGAGCTGAGGGCGAATGCTGAGGGTGAATTATGTTCTGCAAGAGCTGAGGGTGAATGCTCAGGGAAAATGCTGTTCTGCAAGAGCTGAGGGTGAATGCTAAGGGTGAATGTTGTTCTGCAAGAGCTAAGGGCGAATGTGCGCGTGATATCAGACGTTAATGTAGTTTTTAATAAAATCATTTTTATGTAGCGCGCATATAAGCGTTGTATTTTTTAATAAAATCATTTTTATGTAGCGCGCATATAAGTGTTGTAGTTTTTAATAAAATCATTTTTATGTAGCGCGCATATAAGTGTCGTTATACCGACGGTGGCAAAAGCGTCGCTATTGTGACGGATGCCTCCAAACGTCGCAATTGTGACACTTATACATTGTGTCGCACTTGCGAAGTTTGGAGGCAGTCGTCGCAATAGCGACGCTTTGGGGCATAGTGTCGCAATTGCGATGTCTTCCTCCAAACGTCGCAATTGTGACACTTTGTCTAAGTGTCGGTATTGTGACACTTTTCTCTAAATGTCGGTATAGCGACGGTTTCGGGCGGGATTGAAAAAAATTGGGGAAATTTCCGACATTTGGTCGAAAGCGTCGGAACCAAGAGTTAGAATTTCCCCCAAATGTACTAGTGCCACCACCATTCCATTCCATATGTCCACCAAGATTCCCGACGGAAGGTTTGTCCCCTCCTCCATCTTCCTTCTCAGATATCGCACGCTTATCTTGTGAAGCCACATAGCTTTACCCACTTGTGTCATATCCCTAGTTGTACCTACACTGCACAATTAGCAGTTGTGGCTGATCCCTAGTTCGGAATACCCCGCTACCAGTAGTGTCTAACTCCAGGTCTACCTGCACTACACAATTACCGGTTGTGTCTAATCCCTACATCAACTTACCCCGCTACCAGCCGTGTGTGACTACTCCAGCTCTACCTGCACATAAAAGGTGTCGTCTCCTTCTCCTCCTCGATGGCAGAGTTTAGTTCAATGCATCAAATTGGAATACTTAATATACTTATCCGTGGAGGCTGGGGTTACGGTTAAAATTGATCAATTCAATTCAACTTGCTTAACTGTTAACTGTTATTTTGAACAAACCTTTTTTTTTTATTAAAAAAATCATATTAAATTAGAATAAATTTAAATAAAAATAATTTATATATTCTTAATATATTAAAATATATAATTAATAAATTTATAAATAAATTAATAAATTTAATCAATTTAATCAATATTGAAAAAAAAAAAAAAAATATATATATATATATATATATATATATATATATATATATATATAATTAGATTCATTTTAGGATATATAAATTAAAATAATGATTTAGATTAGTAATTATTATATTTTATAAATTTTTATTTAAATTTAAAAATTTAATAATTACAACATGGGAAATCTAACTAAAAGACAAAATTGTTTTTTTAAAACAATTTTTTTATCAATTTTCTCCAAAATTTGATAGATATTTTTAAATAAACCTGAACTCTTTATCCTAGTCACTAAAAATATTCCATAATATTAAATCAAAGTTATATATATATATATATATAACCTTGATTTAATGTTATGTAATATTCATGGAATATATATATATATATATATATATATATATATATATATATATATATATATATATATATATATATTTCAAGAGGGTTTGTATTAAAACAAAACCAATTTTCATGATCTAGAATTATGAAATAAACAAAAAAATCCTCTCTCCATTCCTATCAAAAACATCATCATATGGAGAAAAGTCTCATGTGGTGATCGAAATCTGCATTACGGTCAAAAATTTGCTTAAAATCCAAAGTGGTCAGAATTTCACGAAACTAGAACGACAGCAACTGGCTCATCTTCAGGAATCCAACGCAACTCGAGTAATAAAAATCCAAGTTTGGATGAAGAAGTTATTGTCTGTTGATTGTCATTTAGAATAGGCATTTTTTTTTTTTTTAAGCAGAACAGGTACAGGTTGATGACATGGCAGCCCAGTCAACATGTAGGGAATCTTCTTCATTTTTTTCCGATGGAACTGTGACAAGTGTCATTGCAAGATTCGTCAATTTGGTTTGTGAAGGTGGAAATTTCCCAATGACCTCCTAAGGTTGAATTCAATTTTTTTTTACTATGAAGAATTTGCTCTAAAGTTCGAATTTCATGGTCTCGCTTGAATTTTTATGCTAAGGTTCAGGTTCGAATTTGTGGTTCGAATTACATTTTAATTATGGTCAAATTCCAATTATATTGGATATCGTGGCATTGTGTTGGATTTAAATCCAAAGTATGGATTAATTATGTGGAACACGTATATATAAACCTATGGTTTAAACTATATATGAGTTTCAATTAACATTTGCAAAGTTCCCACAATGTTCAGGGCATATTATTATATATGGTGTATAATACATGTTAGACTATATTCTAAACCATAGTTTGATCCGTGGAAACTCAAATGCAAAGGTTTTATAACCTATGGGTAGAGAGTATTGTGAAGTGTGTTTTACAAAACTCCGAGGAGCATTTTATATGTGGTGAAAAAAATGTTTGGAGGGGCAAAGGTTAGGGTTCGACCCCATGACCTCCCCCCAGCTACTATCGCCCCATACCAATGGGTCACATCATTTTTTCTTGAAAATCAACGCGCCCTACATATATTTAAAGCTTCGTTAAGAATTCGATGGCAGAATGGAGGGGGCCAGCCCGTCGGGCCAACCGACCTCCTATGTGACCACGCCACATGACTCAAACCAAGCACTCAATATAATTGTGCTTAGTGTGCATTAATCCACACTCAAACTGAGCTTATTCATTAATTAATCCTCAAATTAATTTTGTGGATTTTTAGCGGATTACTATAGTTTCGGCGGATTTTCCAAGTTTGGCGGAGCTAATTGGAGACCTCTCCAAATTTAGAGGCAGAATCTAGGGGGAAATTAAATGAACCCTATCATGAGAAAATTTTGACCAATTTTGGCTCAGGAATCCTACAAGATTGACATGTTATATATCCATTGGAAAATTTTCCAGAGATAGAGGAGACCTTTTACAGGTGCTTTTGGTCACTTGAAGAAAATTGAAGCCTAGGGCCACTAGGCAGGAAGGTCATGCCCAGATCATTTGAAGGTGAAATTGAGTAAATGAATAGTCATTTTTAGATGTATTTGATGCTTTAAACATATTGGTATAGTTTTCAGAGGAATTGGAGAACTTTTGAATGTGCATTTGTCACTTTGGAAATTAAGCAAGCCCATGGCCACTAGGAGAGGAGGTCAAGCCTAGATCAGCTCGAAACCAAATTTAGATATTGAATAGTCATTTTAGGGGGTTTTGAGTGTTCTGAAGCCAATGAAACATGCTACAAATCCATTGGAGCACTACAACAGCTTGTAAACAGACATTTGACTCTTAATCCCAATAGGGCCTAGCTAGTTGAAGCAGACCCATGGAGATGTAGCCCAAGATGCGTGAAATCTGTTATCATCCATGGTATTATGTGATTGTTGTGTGTTATAATTTTGTATTTCATTTGTTTTATATGAGTTTTAAAAGTTAATTTACTCATAATTTGATAATCAAAAACACATAAAACTTGACACATAAACCCCTTCACAGGTGGTTAAATTGTGATGATCTTAATCACACATTTTAATACTAATGAAGGAGCTAGCATATCAATTAACAATTTTCTCATATTCAGATCAATTTGGTATCGAAGCACTCATTTAGCTCATTTTAGCCAATATTAGCTAGAATAATTAGGTATTGGTTTTTGAATTTTTGCAAGGAGAACTTAACTGTGTGCAAGTTTATGTGTGAAGGAGAAGATCAAAATTAAGAACTGAATTCTCAAACCACAACAAATAAGATTTGTATGCATCCATGGTGTGATGCCACTTTCATTAAGAAATGTTTCTAATCCATCTTCCTTAGAAAAAATATTTGAAATATAGTTGTTATAGGAGCTCTACATCATGATTGATATGATGCAAGAGAAGTATGAAGATAAGAGGGAGAGCATTAAACTTCAAGAGCATTTGATTGCCATGAAGGAGGAGAAGCAAGAGCTTCTTGAAAATATGAATGCGATGGAGACTAAACTCCATATTACAAATGAAAACCTAGCAAGGATGCATGAGATGGAGACTCAACTCCATGATGCCAAGGAAGCCTAAGCAATGTATGTGCATGAAAAAGAGGTATGCAATTCAATTTTATCTTCAATTTACTCTCAAAAATAATGTGTAGGTTCTTTTGAAAGACACACTAAATGAATAGGGTCCAAATTATTTATTAATATGGGCTATGAAGGTAAAGGATTGGGGAAACATGCACAAGGCATAGTTGATCCAATTTTTGTTGAGGAAAGGCCTAAGTATTTGGTTCTTGGTTATGAAAAACATGATGGAGAAAGCTCTAACGCTGAGGAGGCACATGAAGGTGTTCCAAGAAGGAATTTCATTTTATGTTCATTACCTCAAGCTTGTGAATATTGTGTTTATGAGGAATGCAAAAGTTTTACACTCACTTTACAAGAAGGTGCTCATAAGCATGCAGCTAATGATAATAACGAACAAGAGGATGTTGAAAGCTCTAAATTATTTGAATGCATTGTTAGTATTCCAAAGAGAGCCACTACCTCATCAAATTCACCTCCTTAAAAAGGTGAAAAAGGTGAATGTTCAAGGTATAAATCTACTTTTAATCAAGTTTCTTTTTATTATGATAAACATGGAAAATTCTCACATAAGTGTTGGAGAAAATTTGCATGTTCTTTTTGTGGTTTGGATAAACATAATGTTTCAAGATGTTGGAAGAAGATAGCCATGCACAGGAAAATTTCAAAGAAAAGGAGGTAGAAATCCAAAGGTCCATTGGAAAAAAAAAACCATGTTGAAAAAAAGATGCAATTGTTTTGCACACATTGCTAGAAGCAAGGTCATCTTGTAGAAAAAAATTGGACTTTGTATCCAGCAAGTCATCCACGACATTTGAAGGAGGTGGAGAAAGATGATGGCAACAATGGAAAAGAATATTCCATAATTGATGTGGGTCGAGACAATTCACATGATGATGATGTGCAGCTGAACAAAGCACCATTGAAATAGTTTGGTAAGAGATGATTAGATTTCTTATCCAATTAAGGCTTTGCATGTCTTTTGATATTGATGCATTTCTTTGCCAATTGAATGCATGTTGCATGTTTACACCAAGAAGGTGTTTGAAAGTGGAGTATGTTGACTCACTTTATTGCAACAAAATTTGTTCATTTCAGCTCTTTAAGTACATGTACATATGAATGGGGTTCTTGTACGTATGAATGTACTTTGGAGAGAGTTGAATAATTGTATAAATGCATGAGATTTTGTGTGTATTAACAGTGGAATTTTGATGGTTTCATTGTTCTTGAACATGCATGAGTAATTTACTTGTGTTGGTGTATTTATTTGTTTAAAATGTATGTTTTCAACTTGAGAGTGGTGATCATTTGGACATGCATGAGTGTCGACTTGTGTTGGTCGATTATGTGTTGCATGCATGTTATATCAACTTGGAAGAGTTGATTTTGTCTCCAAAGATGAAAAGGAGATGTTAACGAAGTGTTTCATGAAAACTAAAATTAATTTTTTTGGGAAAATAATCATCAAATTTTTATACATGTTTATGGTTGACTTAAGAGTCATTCATTTGAAGAGGCATTTTTTGTCGACTTGTGTTTGGTCAATAATTTTTGTACACCAAGATGTGAGACTACATGGAGATGTTCACATGATGTGAAATTTGTTGTTATGAAGGAGGAAGAGGATATGTCATCAAGTTATGTTTCTTGCATGATGTGTTTTTCATATACAAACAAAAACCATCAATCTGAATATGTTGTGTTTGTGAAAAGATGCCAAAAAAAAAAAAAATAGTTATTGTATACCATTTTATGTGTTGACGCCAAGAAAAGAAGGAGATGGAAAATGAATTTTTCCATATATGGAATTTGGAACCATGGAGGTAAAAGAATGGTCATTTATTTTCTTCTTATTACTAATGTGGGAACTCATTGCTGCAGTTCACTCAGATGGGCTTAATTTGGAAAAGTGGTTTCCAAGGAGAATCTTGCATCGAATGCATGTTTGTGCAAAGGAGGAACGTGATTCTTAGTGGGAAGGAAATCAATTATTTTTCCGAGCAGCAATGAATCAATTTGGTACAAAAAAGTTTTATATCAGTCAGCAATCAGCCAGCAAGTGTTGGATTGGGTCAACAACAAAATAATATCATTGGTTGGAGAGCCAAGACATTTGCAAGGCAATGCATGCCATTGAACCCAAGCGGTTGTCATGTCATTTTTTCCAAGTAGAATCAAGATGATAGAACTTGGGAAAGATAAGAGTATTTTAAAACTTTCATCAGATAACCAACTTTTGTGGTTCCAAAAACATGTCAGTGGGAAGCAGTGATCGGAATCCGGATTAGGGGCAACAATTTTCTCAAAATTCAAATTTCTCATAATTGCACCAAACTAGAATGACAATGACTCACTTTTCACTAGGAATCCAACACAACTCGTTTCATCAAAAACTGAGTTCGGATGAAGAATTTATAGTCTAATGATCGTCGTTCAGAACAAGCAAATTTTAAAAAAAAAATGTATAATAGGTATAGGATGATGACATGGTAGCCTAGTCAGCATGCAGGAAATATTCATCAATTTTTTCCCAATGGGACTGTGAAAAGTGTTGCTACAGGATTCACCAATTTTGTTTGTGAATGTGGAAATTGCCCAATGACCTCCTAAGGTTGAATTTGAATTTTTTTAAGTATGAAGAATCTGCTCCTAAGTTCGAATTTCATGGTCTTGCTCGAATTTTTATGCTAAGGCTCAAAATCAAATTTCTGGTTAGAATTACATTTTAATTACGGTCAAATTCCAATTATATTGGATATGGTGGCATTGTATTGGATTTAAATCCAAAGTATGGTTTAATTAGTGGAGCGCATATATATAAACCTATGGTCTAAACTACATATGAGTCTGAATTAACATTTGGAAAATTCGCACAAATTCTAGGGTGTATTATTATATATGGTGCATAATACATGTTAGACCATAGTCTGATTGGTTGCAAATAAAATGCAAAGGTTTTATAAGCTATGGGTGGAGCATATTTCAAAGTGTGTTTTACAAAGGTTCAGGGAGCGTTTTATATGCGGTGCAAAACATGTTTGGAGAGGCGAAGGTTGGGGTTTGACCCCCTGACCTCCCCCCGCTACAAACACCCCATACAAATGTGCCACACCATTCTTCCTTGAATAGGAATGCACCCCACATATATTTGAAGATTCATCAAGAATCTGATGGCGGAACGGAGGGGGCCAGTCCACCTCCTATGTGACTACGCCACATGACTCAAACATTAGAGGAAATTCATCCTAAAAGTGCCCGTGAAATTTTCATGTAATTTCCATGTCATAATATGTAAACCAATCAAAATCATTTAAATTTAAAAATAGGTACATGTAAATATTTTGGAGGGAAAAGAAGAAAAAATATTTTTTAATTGTATTTTTGGCTTATCTCCTTCTAGGTTTACTCAAATTTCATGTGTAGACACTCGTTGGATGCTGAATTAAATTCCACATACAACGAGTACCCATTATGCATATTTTCAAGGAGACGCACATTGATAAAAAATGAATATACATTAAAAAAGTGTGTTTAACATGTTTTTTTAATGTATCTACATTTTTTATTAATGTGGGTCTCCTCGAAAGTATGCATAATGGGTACTCTTTGGATGTGGAATTTAATGCCACATCCAACGAGTATCTACACTTGAAATTTGAGTAAACCCATAAGCAAATAAGTTTAAAATACACTTTTAAAAAGTAGTTTTTTTCTTTTCCCTCCACAATTTATTATTTTATTATTTTAACTATTATTTTATTATTTTTCCTTAGGAGGCCAATTTTAGGCCGAAATTTCCTCTAATGCCAAGCACTCAATCTAACCGTGCTTAGTGTGCATTAATCCACATTTAAACCCACCTTATCCATTTAATAATCCTCAACTTAATTTGGTGGATTCTTAGTGGATTACTCTAGTTTCAGCGGATTTGCCAAGTTTAATAGAGCTAACTAGAGACTTCTGTTGGAAATTTTGTCATTGATGGAAAAGGAGATGAAAAAGGAGGAGCACCTGAAACATCATTCAAGGGGCAGAAAGGCAGCAGAGACATGAGAGGAAACAAAGACAAAGAGAGATAGCAAAAGAAAGGCAAAGGAGATAGACAAAGAGCAGAGAGCTGAAGAGATGGAGAGACAGATTAGGTTGCAGAAGAGCAACTTGATTCAAAGATCTAGCCAGGACAAGCAGTATTGCAAGTGAATTCATTTGTTCCTGAATGGATGTGTATAGGTTGATTAATTTATGTGTCGGACAGAAGAATAAATGTCAATTATGGGCTGTCGATGTTGTGGTTGAACAAATGCATGAGTTGTATTCATCAATGACATGGAAATGACATAGAGTCCACTATAAAATTCAATATTACATCCATCGATTGAATAAGGCGCTTTAAGGAAATTGCAGGCTCTGTTGTGAAATTATGGGTTGTGAAGTTATGAATTTGGAATTACATATAAGAGATCCTATTGTAATGGAGGACTGGCTTAATTTGATGTCTATAATCAGGGATTTATAATTTGGAGGAGCTGCAGTAAACCCAAAAGCATAATGATGGCACAGTAATCCTGCGAGATAGGCTTATTACAGATACTGTATTAAAATAGTGATGGCACAATTTTATTAATTTGAGGAATTATGCGATGAAACGTCTTAACCCTGCAAAGATCCTGAATTGTTTTAACCCTGTTTGATAAGGAAATCTATTTCGGATGTTCATTTCAGTGATGGAGAACTGGGAGTAGAGTAATGAATTAAAGTTATGGCATTGATTTATTGATGGGTAAATGAATCTATTAAAAAGGAGTAATGGAGTTCCACACTTCTCTCATGAATAACTGGAAACTGCAACTGAATATTGGGAATTGAGCCTGAATGGCTACCCTCCTAATAGATGGAGGATATCTATAGTGCAAAGGAGGGACCCTGGGATAGAGTCGGGGATAAGGCCCTGCGTTAAGGAATCATGAATCGAGCGCAAAGGTTTGGTGATAAACGTATGTGTGAATGGAGCTGTGCATTATGATAGCAGAAGCACTGTGTTAAAGTGTTGACAAAGCAAGGGATAACATATGAGAAGGAGCGACAGAGAATAACCGACGAACCGTATGAAAATGAAGTTAAGAAGACATATTGGGATTGTGAACAAAAGAAGGAAGGAACGGAACCTCGAGCGCAATTGAATGGAACCACTAGCGCTGTGAACAGTGACAGTGGGTTTGGAACACCCGACGGTTTTCATCGCACCGCTTTTGCACGGTAAACTATATTTGCAATTCGAACGTGATATATGCCAAGAGCTGACACATGGTCTTAAGTGGTTTGGAGATACCACTGTCATCGCGAGTTAAAATCCCATGCATATAAGTCACATGAGATTCGATTGAGGACATCGAATCATCTGAAGTAGTGCGACGTGCTGTCCGCCGTTGGATGTGGAAGGGTCATTAGTGCGGGGCCCAGTTCTAATTTATATTGATCGGGACTGTTCAAACCACGGTTGCGAGTTTAACTGAGGTATGTCCGATGTGGTTGAGTTTTGTTATAACGCTTCTAAAATTGAAGAAGGTTGTAATATATATGGATATATTGTAGTGCACATATAATGGTTGTATATGTGAAGTTGGCACAATATGAATTGTGTCAAAAGGTCAAAGGACAGTTGCAATTGAAATGTTCTATGAACATTTAATTAAGGTCACGTATACATGTAGATTGACTCTACGTCGAGATTGAGAAGGGAGTTAACATGTGGAGATTGATGTTTTATATGCAATACGGGGTTTAACCTTAGGCCAACAAAAAATAGAGTTCCCGCCTACAAAATAATTATAAGAGGCTGTATTGTATGGTTTTATAACCCTTGAGCTTCCGCATTTTTAAGCTGGATAGGAGGTGTGTGGTTTCTTAACTAAAAGAGGATTTTTATTTAATATCTCAATCTCTGGTTGAGATATTAATATACACAGATGTAATTAATTTGTTAGTTAAAAGGAAGCAAAGTATGTTGAGGTTTCCAGATTGTGAAGCTGATTGGACAAGAAACTTTGGATGCATTTTACACAGAGATTGAGATTGAAATAATCCGAAGTCCGGGACTGTAGGTTAACCCCTGCAACAAATATTAATATTATTGAATAACTATTTAATGTAGTGGATGTGTGGGCCCATAAAATGAAATGCAATATAAAATGTCCTAGTGCCAAAGGAGGTTCACGTTATACACCCATGGTTGTAATGTTACAAGTGCTTGTGCATTGTTTTAAAGGCATCGAACCATTTTTTAGAGTATGAAGAGCTTAAGTCAGAAGATACATGAGTTTTATAGTCTTAAGGTTAAGACTTACATAATTTTATATTTTCCAAAATGTGAGCTACATCAAATCAAGTTTGAAATCTGGGGAATGTGGTTTTGATAACCATCAAATGTGAAAAGAAAAGCCTTCGCATACATTGAGTTAATTTTCCAGCAGAAAATTAGAAGAAGCTGCGATTTTTACATAATGAGAGTTTGAGAGTTATTGGTGAGCTAAACTTATAAAACATGCATATATACAGCAGATACACAACTACAGTGAGGTTGGAGAATTTGTACAGAGGTAAACAGAGACTGCAGAATTGAAGAGGTATGCAGCGAAGAGATTTAAAATTGCAGTGAACAGGTATACATGCACAGGTGCTCAGAGTTGAAGTAAACAGAGGTATGCAGGACAGTTGCATGACAGCAACAGAAAGGACAAGACCAGCAAGCCAAGGGCTGAGTGAATTTTATATATTGAAACTGAAAATGTAAATGTTTAATTGTTTTATATTGTTTGTGATGCAAAGGCAAGTATTTGAAGGAAAAGAAAAATTCCATTGTAACATTGAAATTTTTACATATTGTTATACGTTTTTAAATGAGTTGGACAAAGGAATGAGAAGGAAGAAGCCAAAGAGTCATGGTTGTTCACTCCAAATTCCTTGTGGAATACAAACAGTCATGTGATGAACTCTATATATAATATCAGCTTGATATGCATAGAGCGGTTAGAGAGTGAGGTAAGAGAATGCAGAAATGAAGCAGTAATGCAAAGGAGAAGGAGGAGCTGATAGAGAATCCAAGAAGATGCTGAAATGAAGAAGGGCGGATATGAGGACTAATGGACAGCAGAAGAGAAGGTACAGAACAGAGCTGATATCCAAGGTAAATCAGCAAATGTTTTTTCTTTTGAAAGAGTAAGGAGGTTGGAGCTTCCCTATCAATTTGTAGCTTGATAGATGGTAGTTGTAGCTGACTGAGGTTGGAGCCTACTGTAGGTTGGTGCCTGCAGAAAATTGACGGGAGTTGGAGCTTCCTTGCAAGTTGTAGCTTACAGAATTGAGGTTGGAGCCTCGTGTAGGTTGGTGCCTACGGAAAATCAGTGGTGAGAGGGAGTTGGAGCTTGCCTTTGCATCACAACAATAATAAGATGTGGTTTTCTCCCTTTATGGATTTCCACTTATATGTGGTGTCTATGTGCATGATGTCTATGTGTTGATATGGGATATCTAGTCTGCTAATACTTGCTGCTTACATATTAAGACTGCTAATACAGTGTCTAATCTGCTTATTAATTGCTGCTCACAAATAAAGATTGCTCACACATTAAGTTGATCATGAAATGAAGGTGTTAATAAAATTTAATGAAAAATTTTAAAAGTCCATGAATGTGTTAAACTGATTCACCCACCCCCCCCCTCTCAGTTTAACTAAGGGTTCAATAATTGGTATCAGAGCTCGTTCCTTTGGTCTAAGCTTAATAGCTTGAAGGAGATCTGGTTGAGTCATGGACTATCAAAATGTATCTGGTTGAGAGATAATGTTAAAACATGATTATTGGCTTATGAACCTGAGGTATGGAAACTTGTATGTGATGGTTACTGCACAGAGTCTCCCTCGATGCAAGAACAACATAGCAATGCCAAGTCAAAATGTGTGATATTCAACAGCCTTCATAATAAGGATCTTGAGGTAATAATGGATTTAACCTCTGCGAAAGAAATATGGGACAGATTGCATTTCATGCATGGAGTAGACACTAAGGATTTCATTGTCAAGAAGTAGAAGAAAATTAAGAAGAATAAAACTTCATGTCAAAAGGAAAATGTTCAATCAAATGAGGTCTCTGCTAGTGTGAATGGTAGTAAGAACCACGAAGAAATTGCAGCTGAAGAAAAATCCAAACTTGACACAGCACTGACTGAAATAGAAAAATTGAAGAATGAAAACAAAGACCTTAAGTTATTGGTACAAATATGTGATGAGAAAGAATATGAAGATAGGAAAGAAATTATTGGTCTAAAGACATAGCTTGAAGAGGCAAAGAAAGTAGAAGACACTCTATTGCAACAAATGAGAGAGAAATGTCTGGAATGTGAGAGATTGGAAGAAGAAGTAGTGAGCCTAAGGAAGAAATTAGAAAAAATCCCAAATAGAATTATTAATGAATACTCCTCAAATGAAAAGCTCTGAACTGTTGGACAATATTCTAAATGCACAAAGGTCACCTCTCATAAAGGCTGGGATAGGATATGAAGGTGAAACCAGTAAGTCCAAGGTTGAAGATAACAAGAATGACATTTTTGTAAAATTTGTAAAGGACAGTGAAGCAGCTCAGCAAATTCCTACAGAAGAAGAAACCAGCAAGAACATGAGTTGCAGAGAAACAAATAGAATCATGCAGCAACATGAAAGGATAGAGACTGAGAGGATGAAACAGTCAGCTAAAAAAGGCTCATACACTCATAAGGATGAACTAAATAAATTTGGAAGATGTCAAAGAAGGTTCTTTCCTCCTATGAGAAGTATCACTTGTTTCTCCTGCCACAAACCAAGACATGAAGCAGCACATTATAAGACAAAGAGAATCAATGTTAACCAGCAAAAGATGTATCAAATGAAAAGAACACCCTAAGCAAGCAAAGGGAAAAGACAATCTTTCACCAGGTACACAAATCATTTCCATGGCTATTGTTATGCATGCAATCATTTTGGACATAAAATTGTTGATTGTAAATTATGTTCAAAGAGGAGAACAAACTATTATACTCCAGCTCAAATGTACTTTGATAAAATAATATGTTGTGTATGCCACAAACTTGGTCACAAAGAAAAGGACTGTAAACTGCCATATATATTAAATAACTCTGGACAGATGATGAAATCCAATCCAATTAAACAAAACTATGAACCAAAAAGGAGTACCAACATTATGATGAACCCCAAAAGAGTATGTAAAGAAAAGAGAAAATGGGAGCCTATCATCTCAATAACATAATGAATCTAGCATAGTCTCAGGGGGAGCTGCTCTAGAAAACAAAGCAAAAATCCATCCAGTGAAAAATATGAAGCAACATCACAGGGGGAGAGCAGTTCATAATTATTCCCCATGAGAGTAATCTAAGAAGAGCTACATGAAATAGAAATTGTTAAAATATCAGAAAGAAGATTATCGGAAGCACACAATAGCCTGAAAGTTGATGGAAGGAGAGAAAGCAGTAAGCAGCCATGATGATAGATGAAAACATCAGCACATTAAAGTGATGATCACATTGTGCATCATTCTGCTAGTATGAACAATGATTCACCCTAAGAAAGATGAGTAAGAAAAGAGCCTATCATCACTGTATCATTACTTCCTTCATCTATGAAAATGTCCCTTAGAGGAGTACAGTTAAGTAAGCGATAAATATCTGAGTAATCTACCCATAAAGATTTCTAATAAAAGAATTGAAGATGTCTTCCTGAAGATTATTATGTTAGAACAGTTGAATTGTATGTAAAGCAGCAATGTCTCTGGAGTAGTCTTAGAAAGGAAAATGCAGTGACATTCCTTTGAACAGAATGACAGAATAAGAAAATGGTTAATATGTCAAGATCAAATTTAGGATATTGATGACTATTGGTGTGAACAGTGGAAAGCTCTATAGTAGAATTTATGAAGGATGTCTTAGTTATGGGTTAATATGCAAGCTGAAGTGAAATCTCTACATGGTTTATCAAAGTAGTATCAATTGGCATTTAGGTACAAGAAGCATGCCTATCATCAGAATATCAAGTGTTATTATGGGGTAGTAGCAGTATGGTACAGGTCCTCAGGATCAAAGGATTATGGAAAAAGTGCATCAAGGTGAAATTCCCAGAGTTATCTGCATTTAGCATGAAAAGGTCAATAATAGAGCTAAAGGATCAGTACTCTGTTTACACTTGAAACATTATATTAAACATTGAAGAAGTATCTGTTTCTATATATATAATTGCATGCTTTCCTGAGGTTAGTACATATATCTTCAAGGCCTCTTTCTAAATATTGTTCATAAACTAGGTGAAGTTTGTTAGCTGAGATATAAATTAAACAACTTGAAGATGTTTTTGTTGGAAATAATCATGACAGAATAGTTAAAATATCTGAATAATGAAGGAATAGTTGTGATTACCAAGGAATCTCAAAAGTCTTTTATTAGTTCATCCAAGCATACTTCAGTAGAAAGGAATTGCTGGTATTTCACCATTTGAAGAGAGATTGATCATCGACATACATAATCCCTTATGAAATAAAGGAAATTTCCTGATTGATAAGTGAGACTGACTAATACACTGAATGTATCTAGCCTCGAGGGTTTGTTTTTAAAAATACATTGTACAAGTAGGAAAGTCATTTGGTCTCTAATATTGAAAGATATTTCCTATTCTCACAATAAGATGTAAGCTCTGGTGTGATTCATTTGTTCACAACAGCAACAAGGACCTTTCAATCTTTAAGAGTAATTTCCCTATCAGTAGTCTAGCACGTATCACCAATAACAGGCAGGAAAGGTGTACCACAGCAATAAAAGATATATTGGCTTCATCACAATTGAACAGATGTGTACTGTAGATGTGCTTTGTAGAAAAAGACTTACTTCATCTTCAACCTTCCTCAATAGATATGCATCATAGATGAAGATTATAATATAGACAGAAGTATAGCTGAAGCAAGCTTGATATGTCATATGGAACATTCACGATCTTTAAGCTTGGATACAACTATGCATCTCTGATTATACAATTCTGATTATATATGGTTGTCATCACCTACACTACATACAAGTGCAAGGAGTCTATTCTTTGCGATTGTATCAACTTATTGTGAATATTCAAGTTCTAATGATTCTCAAAAGTGTTCTCTCAACAACTATTGTACACCAGTTTAGAGCAGCATGGTACAAAGCCAGAAGAAGAAGGCCTAAACATAACTCAAAGAGAGGAAATGAAGAGATGGAATGCACACTACGAAATGAGCAACCCTTTTCCATTGATGTCAAAGGCGGAGGAAAAGCAAAAAGGGGCTTCCAAAAGGCAAGCAGAGGAAGTGTATTGCCATCAATGCCAAAGGGGGAGACTGTTGGAAATGTTGTCATTGATGGCAAAGGAGATGACAAAGGAGGAGCACCTGAAACATCATTCAAGGGGCAGAAAGGCAGCAGAGACATCAGAGGAAACAGAGACAAAGAGAGATAGCAAAAGAAAGGCAAAGGAGACAAACAAAGAGCAGAGAGTTGAAGAGCTAGAGAGACAGAGTAGGTTGCAGAAGAGCCACTTGATTCAAAGATTTGGCCAGGACAAGCAGTCTTGCAAGTGAATTCATTTGTTCTTGAATGGATGTGTATAGGTTGATTAATTTATGTGTGGGACAGAAGAATAAATGTCAATTATGGGTTGTCGATGTTGTGGTTGAACAAATGCATGAGTTGTAGTCATCAATGACATGGCAATGACATAGAGTCCACTATAAAATTCGATATTACAGCCATCGATTGAATAAGGCACTTGAAGGAAATTACAGGCTCTGTTGTGAAATTATGGGCTGTGAAGTTCTGAATTTTGAATTCCATATAAGAGACCCTATTGTAATGGAGGACTGGCTTAATATGATGTTTATAATCGGGGATTTATAATTTGGAGGAGCTGCAGTAAACCCAAACGCAGAATGATGGCACCGTAATCCTGCGAGACAGGCTTATTACACATACTGTATTAAAACAGTGATGGCACAATTTTATGAATTTGAGGAATTATGCGATGAAATGTCTTAACCCTGCAAAGATCCTGAATTGTTTTAACCCTGTTTGATAAGGAAATCTATTTCGGATGTTCATTTCAGTGTTGGAGAAGCCGGAGCAGAGTAATGAATTAAAGTTCTGGCATTGATTTATTGATGGGTAAATGAATCTATTAAAAAGGAGTAATGGAGTTCCGCACTTCTCTAATGAATAACTAGCAACTGCAACTGAATATTGGGAATTGAGCCTAAATGGCCACCCTCCTAATAGATGGAGGATATCTATAGTGCGAAGGAGGGACCCCGGGACAGAGTCGGGGATAAGGCCCTGCGTTAAGGAATCATGAATCGAGCGCAGAGGTTTGGTGATAAACCTATGCGTGAATGGAGCTGTGCGTTATGATAGCAGAAGAGTCGTGTTGAAGTGTTGACAAAGCAAGGGATAACATATGAGAAGGAGCGACAGAGAATAACCGAAGAACCGTATGAAAACGAAGTTAAGAAGACATATTGGGATCGTGAACAAATGAAGGAAGGAACGAAACCTCGAGCGCAACTGAACGGAACCACGAGCGTTGTGAACAGTGACAGTGGGTTTGGAACACCCGACGGTTTTCATCGCACCGCTTTTGTACGGTAAGTTGTATTTACAATTCGAACGCGATATATGCCAGGAGCTGACACGTGGTCTTAAGCGGTTTGGAGATACCACTCTCATCGCGAGTTAAAATCCCATGCATCTAAGTCACGCGAGATTCGATTCAGGACGTCGGATCATCTGAAGCAGTGCGACGTGCTGTCCGCCGTTGGATGTGGAAGGGTCGTTAGTGCGGGGCCCAGTTCTAATTTATATTGATCGGGACTGTTCAAACCACGGTTGCGAGTTTAACCGAGGTATGTCCGATGTGGTTGAGTTTTGTTATAACGCTTCCAAAATTGAATAAGGCCGTAATATATATATATATATGGATATATTGTAGTGCACATATAATGGTTGTATATGCGAAGTTGGCGCAATATGAATTGTGTGAAAAGGTCAAAGGACAGTTGCAATTGAAATGTTCTATGAACATTTAATTAAGGTCACGTATACATGTAGATTGACTCTAAGTCGAGATTGAGAAGGGATTTAACATGTGGATATCGATGGGTTATATGCAATATGGGGTTTAACCTTAGGCCAACAAAAAATAGAGCTCCCGCTTGCAAAAGAATTATAAGAGGGTGTATTGTATGGTTTTATAACCCTTGAGCTTTCACATTTTTAAGCCGGATAGGAGGTGTGTGGTTTCTTAACTAAAAGAGGATTTTTATTTAATATCTCAATCTCAGATTGAGATATTAATATACACAGATGTAATTAATTTTTCAGTTAAAAGGAAGCAGAGTATGTTGAGGTTGCCAGATTGTGAAGTTGATTGGGCAAGAAACTTTGGATGCATTTTACACATAGATTGAGATTGAAATAATCCGAAGTCCGGGACTGTGGGTTAACCCCTGCAACAAATATTAATATTATTGAATAACTATTTAATGTAGTGGAAGTGTGGGCCCATAAAACGAAATGCAATATAAAATGTCCTAGTGCCAAAGGAGGTTCACATTATACACCCATGGTTGTAATGTTACAAGTGCTTGTGCATTGGTTTAAAGGCATCAAACCATTTGTTAGAGTATTAAGAGCTTAAGTCGGAAGATACATGAGTTTTATAGTCTTAAGGTTAAGACTTGCATAATTTTATATTTGCCAAAATGTGAGTTACATCGAATCAGATTTGAAATCTGGGGAATGTGGTTTTGATAACCATCAGATGTGAAAAGAAAATCCTTCGCATACATTGAGTTAATTTGCCAGTAGAAAATTAGAAGAAGCTGCAATTTTTACATAATGAGAGTTTGAGAGTTATTGGTGAGCTAAACTTATAAAATAGGCATAGATAGAGCAGATACACAACTACAGTGAGGTTGGAGAATTTGTACAGAGGTAAACAGAGACTGCAGAATTGAAGAGGTATGCAGCGAAGGGATTTAAAATTGCAGTGAACAGGTATACATGCACAAGTGCTGAGAGTTGCAGTAAATAGAGGTATGCAGGACAGTTGCATGAAAACAACAGAAAGGAAAAAACCACCAAGCCAAGGGCTGAGTGAATTTTATATATTGAAACTGAAAATGTAAATGTTTAATTGTTTTATATTGTTTGTGATGCAAAGGTAATTATCTGAAGGAAAAGAAAAATGCCACTGTTACATTGAAATTTGTACATATTTTTATACATTTTTAAATGAGTTGGACAAAGGAATGAGAAGGAAGAGTCCAAAGAGTCATGACTATTCACTCCAAATTCCTTGTGGAATGCAAACAGTCATGTGATGAACTCTATATATAATATCAACTTGATATGCATAGAGCGGTTAGAAATTGAGGTTAAGAGAATGCAGAAATGAAGCAGTAAGGCAGAGGAGAAGGAGGAGCTGATAGAGAATCCGAGAAGATGTTGAAATGAAGTAGGGAAGGTATGAGGACTAATGGACAACAGAAGAGAAGGTATAGAACAGTGCTGATATCCAAGGTAAATCAGCAAGTGTTTTTTCTTTTGAAAGAGTAAGGAAGTTGGAGCTACCCTATCAAGTTGTTGTTTGATAGATGTTAGTTGTAGCTGACTGAGGTTGGAGCCTCCTGTAGGTTGGTGCCTGCAGAAAATTGATGGGAGTTGGAGCTTCCTTGCAAGTTGTAGCTTGCAGAATTGAGGTTGGAGGCTCCTATAGGTTGGTGCCTACAGAAAATCAGTGGTGAGAGGGACTTGGAGCTTCACTTTGCATCACAACAATAATAAGATGTGGTTTTCTCCATTTATGGGTTTCCACTTATATCTAGTGTCTATGTGTTGATATGGTATATCTAGTCTGCTAATACTTTCCGCTCACATATTAAGACTACTAATACAATGTCTAATCTGCTTATTAATTGCTGCTCACAAATAAAGATTGCTCACACATTATGTTGATCATGAAATGAAGGTGTTAATAAAGTTTAATGAAAAAGTTTAAAAGTCCATGAATGTGTTAAACTGATTCACCCCCCCCGCTCTCAGTTTAACTAAGGGTTCAACAACCTCTCTAGATTTAGAGGTAGAATCTAGGGGAAAATTAAATGAACACTATCTTGAGCACTTTTCGACCAATTTTGGCTCAATAATAGTCATTCCTAGAAGATTAACATGATATGAATCCATTGGAACAACTTGCAGAGGTAGAAGATAAATTTTTATAGGTGATTTTGGTCACTTGAAGAAAATTGAAGCCTAGGGCAACCAAGAAGGAAGGCCATGCCCAAATTAGTTGAAGGCTGTATGGAGTGAAACAAAGGTCATTTTTAGATTTATTTGATTCTATGAACATATTGGTATAGTTTTCAGAGGCATTGCAGCACTTCTGAATGTGAATTTGTCACTTTGGAGATTAAACAAACCCATGGCCACTAGGAGAGGAGGTCAAGCCTAGATCAGCTGGAAACCACATTTGCAGATTGAATAGTAATTTTAGGGGTTTTTGAGTGTTCTAAAGCCAATGGAACATGCTTCAAATCCATTGGAGCACTATAGGAGCTTGTAAATAAACATTTGACTCTTAATCCCAAGAGGGTCTGACTAGTTCAAGCAGGTCCATGGAGATGTAGCCCGGGAGGGGTGAACTCCATTATCATCCATGGTATTATGTGATTGTTGTGTGTTATATTTATGCATTTCATTTTATGTACGTGATTTTTTAGAATTTAATTAACTCATAATTTAATCATAAAAAACACATAAACCCCTTTAGAAGTGGTTAAATTGAGACGATCCTAATCACACATTTTAATACTGATGAGGGAGTTAGCTTAGAAATAACTAGTTTTTCCATATTCAATCATGTGGAAACAACATTCCAATTTCTAGCATAAAGAGGAGATTATGAAACGTGAACCTTGCAAGAGAAAAATTGTCGTGACATTTAAGGTCCTGACAGAATGTAGTTACATAGAAGAGGAGGCTCGAAAAATTACCTATGATTGACTCAATAAATAGTAACTTTGGAGTCCGCAAAAATATATAGGGTCATGACAGATAACCAACGAGCACAGAAAAGAAGGCCTGAGAGAGTCGTGATCTCTGCCTTAGATTTGGTCCCAACACCATTGTTCCAACTAAAAATATAATATTGATCTAGGGACAAAACGATATAGGTGGCACAACCACATACCATTTGTTGTGAAATCCCATCGAAGAAACCAATAGGATATTGCCCCCCAACATCCAATAGGCTAAAATATTATGTTAATCCCCTTTTTAGCCACAAGTATATATTCCTTGAAGTATGAGCAAAAGTTATTGCAATTCCTATCAATATGAAATGGAATATTATAAAAAAATAAGACAATTTTTGCATCTCTAGATACCCCAAAACATAAAGAAAAGGAGTGTTTTAACAACAATGTATTTAGTATTCCATTCCATAAACAATTCATTAATAGATGAATATACCTAGCTAGCCTTAATTTTTAATCAATGTAAGACCCAAATCCAAATCGCCATAACGAATGCGAATTTCAAGAATATGTGTATAACATTATTAGAATCACCCTGACACATATGACATCTGTGCAGACCTTGGAAACCTCTCTTGCCAAGGTTCTCCCAAGTAAGAATATTATTATACCACAACATCCATTCAAATAATTTTAGTTTGAGTCATATGCTAAGAGAATAATTTTCGATACCATATATTCATCAAGGAAAACATATGAAAATAAGATAGATGATAGTAAATCTCCTCCATAAAAATAATACCTTGAAGGGTCTTCCCTTCCTATTTGAGAGTGTCACCCTCATCCCAAAACAAGATGCCCACCAGATATATATTAGCAATCTATTCATCCCAAATCTTTGCTAATGTACTGACTAATCCCAACTTACTAGATCTAATCCCTATAGGATATAGACCCTTTGGACTATTTATAGACTGCATTTGGTTAAAGAAGAAAATCCCCTTGTTATGCATGTGTTGGATAATCTCCATGGAAAAAGAGTGATTTCCATTAAAACTTCAAATCAAATCCAACCCAGTCTCCACTTTAGAACCTAAATCAATCACCCACCGAAGATTCACAAGTAATTACTGCTTTAAATTCATGAAACCATTCTAGATGTATGAACATTTTTTTGTTGACCCAACACCATTTTTACCCATGCCTAAAGAGGATTCTCTAAATATTTTTCCATAATGTTCTAATTCCATAAGCCAGATCCAAATAATGTAGGGCAGAAGCTCTTTATATTTAGGGCCATCCAAATTTCTCCATCTTTTTAAAACCATATCCCTCCTAGACTAGAGGTTTTTGTGGTGTAGTTTTTCAGATATAAAACAGGGAATATCCACAGTCATCATTTTTAGTCTACGTTTTGATTCTAAATCAAGACTCATATTCAGGACAACCTGGAAAGAAGAGAAAAGATCCGGGTCAATAAATAGTTGAAAAAGGGAGATGAAAAGGGCCGACCATTTTTTTTTTTTTAATTAAATTACTTAGCTATTTATTTTAGTTTTTTTTTTTAATTATTTTATTTTGTATCTAACTTAATAATGACCCCTTTTAAAATTATTGCTATTATTGTTTAATTAATTATTTGATGGCTATCCTACCTAATTTAAATATATTGAAAATAATTTTATGAAAACTTTTATTATAGTTGTTAATATGAATTTTTTTTATAGAAAATGTTTAGGTAGTTAAGACATAAATAATTTTAAGATGGTAAATATATAATGTATAATGGATAAATATAAAATATTTTTTTATTGTAATACTAAGGAGATATTATAAGGGTTAATTGATTGTTATTTTATTAAAATTAATTTAAATTTTTTTTTTGTATTAATTATAAATGTAAGAGTTATTAATAAATAAATATGGTTATTACTAAAACTAAGGGACAATTTTAGGTTTATTTTAATAAATATATTTTAGATAGTAAGTAAAGGGAAGCCCTACATTATAATGGGAACTATAAATGATCCTAAATATTTTGAGATAATGCGCAGTTTATTATTATTATTAGAATTAGAAGGGTTTTTTAATTATATAATGCAGCCTATCTAATATGTTAAATTATATAGGAAGGAGAGAAAAAGGGGTTAAAGGTGGGATGAGGAGATTAAAATATTTAAAAAGAGAGTTTTCGAAAGGCGTCAGTTTAATGGGAGGAAAGGGGCCAGGAACATATATAGGAGGGAAAAGAGAAAGGAAGATGGAAGGTAGGGGGAAAGGTGTGAGGGGAGGAGTATATGAATAGGATACGCCCGAAAAGCGCACAAGGACAGTGACGAGCGAGAGGATAGAGAAGGTGTCGACAACCAAAATGGGCGGGGTGTAAGTTTAATTGCGATAAATAATGTGAATCCATTTCTTGCTAATCTCTAAGCCTCCATCTCTATTGAGGTTGTGAGGGTGTTTAATGATTTCCAGGGCTTCACAAACTTTACACTTAAAATGATGTTTCTCATTGGTAATGACCACTACATCCTCAAGGCATATGTGGTGACATGTCTTATTAAAATGCTTAGCTAAAGCCGAGGTTTTGGTTCTTCCCAGTCTGATGTCTGCACCATGTTCTTTAAATATTATTTTAAAGGTACTTCTTGTTTCCCCAATATAACAATCTCCGCATGAACAATTAATTTTGTAAACCCCTTTTTGTTGGAGGTGGTCAGGGTCATCTTTGAATGATTTCATCCTTTGTATGATGGTCATTAGAGGCTTGAAGCATGCTCTAATGTCTTTCTTGGATAGAACTTTGGCCATCTTGTCTGTGACCCCTTGGATATAGGGGAGATACGCTTTTCTTGTTGCGAAATTATCAGTTTAAATTATTTTATTTCCAGATCTAGCTCTTTAACTAGCTCTGTTGATGTCTTTATTACTGTATCCCAAGTTCACAAATGATCTTCTTAGATGTTCTATTTCTTCCTCAATATGAGAATCGCCTGATATTCTAAAATCTCTTGTAAAAAGAGTCAATAAAACCCCCATCTTTTGGGCAGGGTAGTGGTGTGAATCAACATGTAGGTAATTGTCAGTATACAATTTCTTCCTAAACACTTTATGCCCAAGGGTTCCGTCTTCATTTCTTGAGAGGAGAATGTCAAGAAAAGGGATATGGTTGTTTACCTCACCTTCCATTGTAAATTTTATATCTTTGGAAATGTTATTAAGGTGATCCAGGAAGCTTTTTAATTCCTCATCGCCATGTGGCCAATTGACATTAGTGTCATCCACGAACCTAATCCAAAATTTAGGTTTCAATGGGTAGGAGTCAAGAGCTTTCTTTTCAAAATTTTCCATGAAGAGGTTGGCCACTATGGGGGACAACGGGGAACCCATAGCAACTCTAGATTTTCTTTCAAATATTTCTCCTTGGAAGGTGAAGAAGGTGGAATGGAGACAAATCTCAGCGAGATTAGCAGTCTGGGGGTCCATGACTTCTTTTACTACTTGAACTGCTTCATCAAGACGAATTTTAGTAAAGAGTTGTACAACATCAAAGCTTACAATTTTATCTTCGGGAACCAACTTGGATTTTTTAATAAAGTCAACATAGTGTTTGGAGTCTTGAATGAATGAGCTATTTTTTCCAACCAGAGGGGCGAGGGTGCTTACCACAAATTTGGCTAATTCATATGTTGGAGCTCCGATAGCATTGATAATGGGTCTCAGGGGAGCACCAGTCTTAATGGATCTTGGGGGCACCATAAATGCGAAGCATGATCTCACCCTTTGGGTATAGGCTCTTTTTTATTTTATCATCCAGATTAGACTCATTAATTTATTTTTTGACATTTTTTATGACTTTGGAAATGGGGTTTTCATTGAGTTTCTTATAGCTTCCACTATTGTGGAGGTTATCTCTCATTTTATTGACATATTATTCTTTTTCCATAACCACTGTAGCCCCCCCTTTATCAGATTTTAAGATGAAAATCTTCTCATTACTTCTTAAGTTATTTAAGGCACTTAATCGCTCTTTATTTAAATTTCTCTTAAGAAGTTTGGCTTTATTCAAAATGATGGCACAGTCTTGTCTCATGAGTTCTTTGTCTTCTTCATTGAGAGGTTTGATTCTGTCCTCAATATCAAAAATGATTTCTTCTTTTGGAATATGGCTGGGAGCTACAACGAAATTGATTCCTTTGCTCAAAACCTCCATTTCTGTATTATTTAATTCATGAGAAGATATATTTACTACTTTTTTATTGTTGTTGACGATGGGAGGTATGTTAGTGGGGTTTCTTTGTTGCGGTACTTCATTATCTACGCTTTCTGTTATTATATTTTTTTATAGTGTAATTGTGCTCCATAGAAATACAACTTGTTGTCATGGGCAGAACACATGAATCATCATTTGATGACTCATCCCTCTTGATCTCTTTAGACCCGTCATAGAAAGCTACTGTTTACTGCAGTCCTATCATCTTGATCTATGCTTAATGTTACGTTGCTCCCAGAACTGATGAATCTGTGCAATCTTGTTTTACGCAAGGGGAAATGTTACTGTATAGAATTGCTGATCCTCTTCTTTTTGCTGAAAGAGAGCCTCTAGGTGAATTTGATGGACCTTTTCTTACCCATGAGAACCAAACCAAATACAATTTGAGATGATGGAATTTATTTTTAATGACATGATTGGGAATCAAATATAAGCACATCTATAGTATACAGATATATTTTATAATATCGGTTGAGCAAGAGTGATTCTTTTTCCAAGTTACAATTATCTATGTTCCCATGACTTCAATCAAGAATCATACTTTTTAATTAACCATTTCAAATCCTTGATTTTATAGAAATTTGGTTTTAAATTAAAACCAAGGTTTTTGAATCTGCTATCCAAATTAGAAGCATCAACAAAAAAAAAAAATTGCAATCTCAGAAATTTGGGCTTCGTCCTCTGAGGCATCAATGAATAGGTATTCATTTTTGTTCATGAACAACCTTGTTGCTTCCTTGAAATCTGGAATGATATGAAAAATATGCGTTCATTGAGTCGAGGAAACCTATCCAAAATAAGAACATCATTTACAAAAATGAAATGTGTAAAAAAGGTATATCTCATGCCCAATATACTTGGAAAAAAACTCCTATGCCTAGCCTCTGATATCCACATGCTCAAGCCATCAACAACCATGATGAATAATAATGAGGATAGGGAATACACCATACTTAACCCTTGAGAAGCATTGAAGAAGGGAGATGGAATTTCATTACTCAACACAACATAATTAATTGAAAATACATTCACCATAATCCATTCAATAACCCCCACCATGATTTCAATTTATTGCAGGATCATTATTAGAAAAGACCAATCGACACAATCATATGATCTGTGTAAGTCCATATTTAATATTAAAGCCTCCTTCCTTCAAACCTTGATGTAATGCGTGTTTTTGTGTAAGAAATTTATATAAATATAAATAGTATCTTTAAGAAACAATATTAACTCGGTATCTACTAAGTGTCGAGAGGAATAAATTGTGCAAACATTTCTTTATGTTTTGCAGTAAAAAAGAGGACTTAATCCTTCTGTATGCTAGATATATCTAAAGTTTAGTTAGAACTATGTTGGTTTTAAATAGATATGTAAATTCCATTATAATTTTCGTAATTAAAATTGAAATTGCGATACTTAGGAACTACCCATATGTAAAGGTGTACAATAATTAAGAAAAAAAAATTGCATAGTTTAATGGCTAAACTATGTATTTTTTGTGAATTCAAGAATTGTATTACCTTCTGATAGATAAATTACATGTTCATAGAGAATTTGTCTTGGTCAATTCGTGGGGAATAACAACCTAAGCCAATATCAAGAGACAAGCTAACCTAAATTTACATGAAATCCAACTAGCCTATGATTGATAATTCCAATAATTTTACTACTTTCTTGGTAAAAGAACCCTAATATGATTGTGAATTTTATGGAGGGTCCTTTTCTCTTCCTTACATCAATCTATTCTAAGGAATTACCAGGGATAGATGTAGAGGAGACAATAATTTCATTTCCTTGGTCTAATTCCAAATCTAGAGGTTATGCTACTTTAGTTGCTTCTTTATCACTATATGAATGATCTCATTAACAAAAGTGTTTATCGCCACTCATTTAAAAATCAGAAGCCATAGTTGTATCTTGTGTGTCTCCATTCGATGGATGGATCTCGACTTATACATGATGACGTGTCTATACATGTGATCTAGCAGAGGCTGGAGAACTCATTTTGTTGTAGAAGATTTTTTTTGCTACATATTTTATGGCTTTTGAGCTACAAGCGTCTTAGCTCCTTTTGGAGATTTTGGATCTTTCCATGCTCATGACTTATTCCTGGAATCTAGAGGAGTAGAGATCACTTGGGTAAAGGGACATATATTTTGGAGATTGATAGCTTTTGTAGCATCAAATGTGTTCTATCCATGAACATTTGTGGAGAGGCTAGAATATATGACTTCTCCAAAACCCAGAAATCATTTCTCGAAATTCCAGCTAAAAGTGGATTAATTATATTACTAACCAGTTTTTAAATATTTCCTAAGTCTTAACTTAGGGAATATGGTTAATTAATCATAATTAATTAAGTGAACGTGAGAATCATCTAGAAAATCCAATAGATCCACTCGAGGATGATCCTATCCATCGATTATGTTTTAAGCTTGGTTGTTAGTGCTCCAACATAGGATTATAAGTGGAAGTCGATGTGGTGATGGAGAAATAACTTGCAATGTTTGATTTGATTGGTAGATAGATTTCTAGAGTAGCAGCAGTTAGTTGCCATAGAGAGAGATAGAGAGCTCGAAGCAATGAGAGACGGAAATATATAGTGAGGTTAGAGGAGGAATTCCAAATCCAGTGAGTGAATTTGCAAAGAGGAAGAAGAACCATAGAGAGGCTAACACTTGGGAAACACAGTATTTTCTAGAAGAAAATTGATTTGTTGTGGAGGAGAGGCTAGAAAATTCTTCTAGATATTTTTGCCAGTATTTTTCTCTATAGGATTTCCATTATTTCAGCATCCAGTTGTACTCATATTTTCTCACTGCTGCATAATAATAAAACCCTCAGTTGCTGCACCATTTTTTTCATATAGGGTTTTTCTGGGGACTTTTTTCCAAAAGTAGTTATGTTATTTTATGTGTGCTAGCATTTCTGCCAGCATGTATTCTTATGTAGTTTATTTGCGTAGAATCTTTTAGTGTGATTTATTTAGTAGTTTATGTAGTAAAAACTAAATAAATTGTTAAATAAAATTAACAATTAGGAGAATAATTTAAGATAACTGCAATAGGATTCTGGTTTAGAATTTTCACAGAGATGACTAGGTTGTTGACGAAACCTATAGCAGGATGTTTTATTTCGTAGTCCACTGGCTACGAATATATAATTCCATTCCACTCTACTATAATTTTATGTGGAAACCCTATCCTGAGATCAATCTCATCACAGACTTGAGCAAAGGTCACAATACCCTTTTTAATCCTTTCTGTGTCTAATTTAATGAAATGGTCTAGTGGTTCTCCCATATCAGCTAAGATCTCTAGATGGAGTACATGAAGGGGAAAATTTTTGAGTCTGACCCAAACTATAAAGATCGTAGTTGGCATACAAAGAGGGTTAAAGCTAGCAAACCAAGTTATGAGAAAGAAGCCAAAAATAACCCCAACACCAAGGTCCTTCATTAAAATCATTTCAATAATCCTTCAGATGTTTAAAATACAACAAAAAATAAATTTCTTTAAATATTTAAAATACACCACGAAAAAAACTTCCTTCAGATCTTTAAAATACACCACAAAAAAAACATCCTTCAGATATTTAAAATTCACAAAAAAAAATTTGAGAAGAAAAGAAAAAATGTATTTGGGGACAAGGTCTGATGCACCCATTCTCAGAGTGAAAATTTTTTAGGCCATAACCCATTAAATCAGAAGATAATGGCATGCGTCAAATAATCTATGTAAGCACCTTTGATTTGAATATGGTCCACTTTAATAGTGGGGATATTTTCCACCTCATCCACAATGAAGGTTGTCCCTAAGATCTTAGTGGGAATCACATGCACGAGCCTTGAATTGAATGTATCCTTGATAGATTTGTGTTGGTAGGAATAGGATGCACCCCACCCTTTGGCTCCACATCTTAGTCTTGACATTAAATGAATAGAGACATCATTGGTTAGATCATACTTGTTGATTAATTTTATATCTTAAAGCTTCCTACCTCCATGTAGGAGTTGAATGATGCCATATGGTATTCCCATCCAATGTTGTATCTTGGCTATGAGTGAGGCAACGATATTTGTGGGTTTGAATTGCATGAAAAATGATCCCCCTCAGAGTGGTCCCACAAAGACAGTGAAAATATTCAAATATGGGGTAATAAACTCCTCATGGTTGCAGAAGGAACCCTTCACTAAAAAAGGTTTCCTTTGTTTTATGAGATTATGTTTTACCAGATCTTGAGGCAAATATGATTTCTAGTCAACTATTGTCATAAAGGAAATGCCATTATCCCAGTACAACTTCCTTCTCAATATTCCTTTCGAGGAATAAGTTTCACCCAAGCTTTTGGCTCCACATCTTAGTCTTGACATTAAATTAATAGAGTCATCCTTGTTTATGCCACACTCCCTAAGTGATTTTAGATCTTGAAGTTTCCTACCTCCATGCAAGAGTTGAATGATACCATATGGGATTCCCATCCAATCTTGTATCTTAGATATGAGTGAGACAACGATATCTGTGGCTTTTCTTGAATGTATAAGGATCCCCTCACAAATACAATGAAAACATTCAAATATGGGGTAATAACCACCTCATGGTTGGAGGAAACATTCACTAAAAAAAATTCCTTTGTTTTATTAGATTTTGTTTTACCAAATATTAAGAAAAATATTATTTCTGGTCAATTATTGTCATAGAGCCATTGCCATTTCCCAGTATAACTCCTTTCTAAATATTTCTACCTTTCTACCTAAGGCACAAATTTTTCTTTTGTGACCGATGACCTCCCTCCTAGTTGCATATATGTTTTTTTCTTTTTTTTTTTCTATTCCTGAGAAAATTTGAAACCTAAATCATAACTATCATTTCTCCCTTGACCTCCATGATATGACCAAACTTATTGAAGGCATTTTCTAATATTTTAAGTATTTTTTTTTATTTCTATGAAAAATATCTTTTCCTAGCAACCTTAACCCAAGAAAAAGGCATTGCAACGAAAAAAATTAAAAATTAATATAACAAATTCATGCATTGGCTTCCATTCACAAAGTTTGAGTATGGCTGGAAGAAACCATAACATTGGGGAGTTTAAATATAAATTAGTTGCTATACAAATCTCTTTTTGCTACAATATCAACATCATGAATATGAATATACCTACAACCAATTGATCTCTAAGTATTAGTGTCATGATCTTTGTAGTGACCCACTCACCAGTGTCTAATGGTGAAGAAGTCATTAAATATACAAGCTAAATCAGTGATGTGCAAGCTTGTTGTAGAGCTCTGTGCCTTGCCGATTGGTAAATGAGTTCTCTGCCATCTCTAAAGATGAAAATTGGATATAAAATATGGCTCTGCAACATTTACAACAAGTACCATACTATATGCAGCCAAGACATCACAGATACATCACCCAAGGTTATACTAACACATCCCAAGTTGACCATCTCCAACATGCAAAACACATGTAGCTAAATATAATTTGATGTCAATGAAATTATAATAATTAATTGCAACTAATTTTTACCAAGCGGTGACCCCACGTAGTCTCAGATTTGCCGAAATGAACGTTGGAATTTTGACCCTACAGAGCTACCTGTGTCGTCGTTGAAACAAACATATGGCATTTTTTTACTGTGAAGTTTGTTTAAGATTATTACTCATTGAATTCATTAAACTTACTAGCTAGACAATGTTTTGGTTTCTTTGAATTATTATCGGTCATTACATTACTTACAGTTACCGACCAATGTTTTTGTTGTATTTCTATTAGCATTGACTACTAGAGTCTAGTCACAAAGACAAAGAAAATAATTTCTGGTCTCTCGCTAGAAAAATGAATCTGAAGTAAGTATAAACTTGACAACATAAGAGAGAGAGAGAGAGAGAGAGAGAGAGAGAGAAGTTGATATAAGGGTCATAGAGGAGAGAGGGGGAGGGAGTTATAGACATATCTATAGGGTATAGGTAGAGAGAGGAGGGAGGGAGAGTAATGCAGAGAGATAGAAGGAGGGAGAGAGAGAGAGAGAGAGAGAGATAAATTTGAAAGAGGAAGGGATGGAGAAATAGTAAAATGGGAAGAAAGGAGGGGGAGAGAGAGGAGGGACAGAGGGGGAAAGAGAGGAGGGACAGAGGGGGAAAGAGAGAGAGGAGAGAGGGAAATAGAGTTAGAGTGGGGGTATTATGTGTGTGTGTGAGAGAGAGAGAGACCTTGCGGGGGAAGATATAGGGGAGAATATAGATATATAGAGATAAAAAAAGAGTGGTGGGGGAGAAAGATAACATGAGATAGAGAGGGAGAGAGAAGGATATAAGAAGGGAGATAGAGATAGAAATGGAGAGAGAGATAGGTGGGGGGAATGGAGAAGAAGAGAAAGTGTATGTGAGGTAAGGAGAGAGAGGGGTAAAGATATAGGGAGAGAGATAGAGTTATATGGGGAGATAGAGGGAAGATAAGAGATATGCAGAGAGAGATGGAGGGAAGAGAGATAGAAAGAGAGAAAGAAAGGGAGCAGGGAGGGACGATGGAGAGAAAGAGAGAAGGAGAGAGATAGGGAGGGAGGAGATAGAAAGAGAGAAGGAGAAAGAGAGGGAGAGAAGGGCGAGGTGAGAGAGATATATATGTAGAAAAATAATGAGAGGAAAAGGGAGGAAAATTAGGATAGATAGACATGGAGAGAGAGTGTGAGGGGGTGAGATAGAGAGATGGAGAAGTAAAGGGGGAGGGAAATATAGACAAATATGGATGGAGAGAGAGAGAGAGAGAGAGAGAGAGAGAGAGAGTTAGTGGGAGGGGGGAGAGAGGGAGAAAGGAGAGAGAGGAGGACGAAAAGAAAGACAGAGGAGAGAAATAATACAAGGGAGAGAGAGAGAGATAGAGGTTGTTTTGAGGGATCGTTTGAGGTAGGGTGTGAAAGAGGGAGGGAGAGAGAGGATTGGGAAGAGAGAGGAAGAGTAGTAGATATGGAGAGTGTTTGTGTGGGAAGGGGGGAGAGAATTAGAGAGGGGGGGGAGTGAGAGAGAGTGAGAGATAAGGAGATAGGGAGGGAGATAGAGTTAGAGCCAAAGGGTAGGGAGAGAGGGATAGATAGGAAGGGAGAGAGAGAGAGATGGGGGAGAAAGAGAAGGAGAGAGGTGTAACAATCCCATATCAAACCTTGAAATTTCTATAAATAATTAATCCATTTTCATTATAGTGATGTTTAAATGTCATCATGGTAACAAAACAAGCTAAATAATTTTCAAAAGATGCATATGAAAATATTTCCTTGATAATTAAAAATTCTAAGAACCCAACTGGGAATGTGAGAACCATTATAAATTACGATATCATGAGTGGGAACTATTGAGGTGGTTATGGGAAATTAACCGTTCATGATATCTCTAGAAAAATCTCACCTAGTGATGTAGGAAAAAGTTTGAATTCAAAAAATTATTAGCTTTATTTCCCACCAACTCATAATTCATTAAATGAAACAATATGTAGATGAAGAAACCACCTACCACATTTATTGAGGATGAGCGATTGTTGTGGAGTAAAATCATAATTCATTAGGTAGAATGGGAGATTATCCATCTTAAAATTTGAGGGTTGAACCACGAATGGTGTGGGAAAATAGGGAATATCGTGTGGATCAAACATCCATGAATCCATTGAGCCCATATCCAAGGAGATCAAAGAGATGCAAGGTGTCTAGAGTGGTGATTTCATGAGAAGGGAGTTGTCATTTCCAAGAGGAAGTCTAGTTGATTTATTATGGGTGCTTATACAAATTTTTTGGTGCCCAAATACACCCAAAAAAGTACCAATCATAGATTGGAACATTTATGGTGTCTTTCATGATCTCTAAAAAAGAATTTTACATCTCCATTTCTTAACAAAGAGATTTGGAACTTAGTTGAGCAGTGGCGGTTATGTATTTATGTATGTTGGGCCTATACAATAAGTAATGGACAAGGAAATCATGGATGAGTATAGAGAAATGGAGGGATTTCTATGTTTCCATGTTCACTATTTGAGAGGAATCTAAGACATCGTGGATACCCCATAAGTAGAGGATATCTTTGATACTTTTGTTCTTTTGGATAATTGTTACCTTTACCCATCCTAATTCTCAATGTGTTGATTCACCTTCTGCTACCATAGCATGTTTATCGGGTCTCCAGTTGTAAAAAGTATTGGTTTAAATAAGCCTATAACTGGGTGAAAAAGGCTCCTTTCCAAGTCAATGTTTTGATTCCTATTATTATTGTTCTTTTTTATATGAAAATTATTGCAAAATTAGAGATGGAAAAAGTGTGTCTTCCCTTGTGTGGAATTTAGAATGTGGTACATGTGTTAAATTATCCTAGAAAAATTTTACAAGTCTATCACTTGATGTCTCCCCTGTTTTCTGCACTTATATAGGGATAATATTTTGGTATGGTATAATATGAACCATCATGCCTATATGAAGAGTAAACCTCACTTTCTATGAATCTCAATAAATTCATAGAAGTGTAAGTAGTCATATATTAATCCATGACTCAAATATCCACTAAATACCAAGGAATAGTATAATTAATCATGGGATGATAAATTTGTTAGAAAACTTGGTTATTATGAGAGGAGATTAAAAGTTGAGATTTTTAATTTCTAATAATCAAAATGTATTCTTATTTATATAAAACAAAACTTACAAGAGCTTGTTTGGAGTAATTACATAATCCTCTTACCCTCATAATTTTTAGGGTTAAAATTTGGTAAAAAATGTGGGTTACTTAATTGAATGTGATAAATTATAGTTACAGTCTGTTTCATGAGAAAAAAATCCCTTAATGCATTTCATATATAAAAATATTTACATAGATATAATCATTTATATTCATGAATTTTAGATACATAAATGGGAACATAATTCTGGAAAAGAATTTTTACTCAATCTACAATTATCTCAGCTCAATACTAATAAGCAAGTCTTGCATAATTTACTCCATCACAAATTGAGAGAATAAGTGAAGCTCTTACTACTTAAAAATGTGAAATTTTTATAATAACCATAATATTATAATGAATTTTCTAAAGGTGACAATTTTTTTTTCAAAAGCCAACAATACCATTACGAGTAAATTTATCTTGTCCCAAATGTATACCCAATTTTTTTCAAATTTAAAAAGGTTAATTACCAGTTGAAACATTAATTCAATCAATTACCAAGAGTCCAAAGGAGTTCATCGTAATTCTTATAGAAGGTTGTTGAGTTAGGAGATTGATTCCATAACACCCAAATGTTTTGGGTTGGTGAATTTTGGATTTCACTTATAGTCGATGAAGCCTTTGACACCATTGAATGGTGTATAAGTTAAATTTTGATAATGCAAACTATATTGTATATTCACATCAAGTAATGTTACATCTAAATACATCTAGTGTTGTCTCAAGATAGGTAAACTAACTTGGACATACAATCACTTGGTTGAGAAAATATCTCAACCACACACCAACCTAAGAAATATATTGATATAGCCAACTCCTAAACATTAGAAATAGGCTCCTTTAGATCGAATGAATCACAACTAAGACAAGTAGGAACAAAATTTCCAAGTTTCCTCCTTAATGACTGATTAACTCAATCTCAATATGAAAATTCTAGTTGTGGTCAAAGATGAAAAAATAATATGTCAACGTCCATATAAAGGATCAACCATACACCAGAATGCATGGGTTCCCAACTGCTGGAACTACTAGTCTACTAGGATTCCCTTCACATATATGGTTTTTTCAACCATTACCTGCATACATGTACCTGTACCTGTGAATGGCCCTCCAACATCATCATCATCATGGGTTTTATTGGATTACCCATAACCATGCTCTGGGTTTTATCAGAATACCCTCAACTATGCCCACAAGGGCTCTTAGCCACCAAGGCTCAACACAACCACCAATGCTCAACTCAGCCACCTAGGCTCACAATCCAGCCACCAAGGCTCAGCAAAGACCCAACTCAACCATGTCCAAGGTTTTCTCAACTGACCCTAAACCTTGCCTACAGGAATCCCTGTCCACTTCACTCTCACATGTTGTTACAAAACAACAATGCAAATACAAATTGGTTTTAAGATTACCACGAAATTTATGGGGTACACATGCCTTACAAGGCTCACAACACAACTCTGACTCCTTGAGTTACCAGGTACATGCTTTCCAATCACCACTACAAAACATCCTAGACTTGCTTACACTTAAGAAGTGTGACTCATAGTAAAACATAATATTGAGTTTGGTTTATTTCAACATACCATCCTTTACCTTGTTTTTCCAATCTCTCATGTTGCTCCAATCACTCATCTTTAGAAATTGTTCACATATTGGGCATATTTATCTTTGCAAATTAAGGCTTGGAACTTCGTGCTCAACTTTTCATCAATTAGAGTCGTGAATTCCAATAAAATAACTTCATATTGAGGTCGTGAATCCCAATATGTATACAAAATTCCAAGACATATTCATCTTCACCCATCCCTTTCACAGAGTTTATATTTCTAACAATCTGGCCAGATCAAGGTCCACACACTAGACAAAAAAAATAAAATCGAATCACATGAGAATTCCTCCCATCTTTGATTTAGAAATTCAAAATAGAAAGTAGTGTGTCCTACAGAAAATTGACTGGAAAACTAACAACAAAATCTTAATAAAATCAATGGTTTAGCCAAAATAATCCATGTAAAAATATAAAACAATTCCAGAATTCTCTAGCATCCAATTCAGGAAACACATGTACCTTCTGTAGTCCTTGTTCACCAACCTTCCCACAATCGATATTCAAAGGTGCTTATGGATTTTAATTGAGTCCTTCAGATACCATTTGGGAAAGTAAACTTTATCGTTTAAGGGTGGAAACCTCAAAAGTGCTCTGATACATTGAGACGTTTGGTATGGATACATGTTCAGAAAACCAGGTAGCTTTACCTCGTTGTATCCTTTCACCCTCACAATTACCATTTTTGTGGGATCCATAGTTCCACCCACACAAGATATGGTTCTACAAACTTCTTTAGGGATAACTTCCATATATCTAGCCATTGAACAACAAGTTGCAACATGTGCTCGAGTTTGAGAAGATGACACCAGAAGAGAATCATGATTGAAAAAGGGGTGACTCTATGTATTCTACCTCCCTTATGACTTGAGAAAAAAATTCATTAAGTCATAAGGAGTGGAGGGTAGATGTGGAGAAAAGGAGAAGAAAACACTAATGGAGTGATATAGAGACAAGAGCCAGCAGGGGCACCAAATAGCGACATTAGAGAAAGTACCAAAGAAAAACATTCAACATGGGAAAATGAGACTAGCTAGGGATCTCCCAACACCTATAGATATAGAGGAGTGAGAGCTAAGTAATAGGTCTCGTTGAGCAAATGGGACTAGGGATAAGCCAAGAAAAATAGGGAAATAACTATAAAAAAACCCAAAGAAGGAAAGAAGAGAAAAAAATAATGAGAAAGAGAAACATGAAAAGGATTAAAATGAGGTAACTAGAATTTGAAAGGCCAAAAAATAAATAAAATACCAATAAAATGAACCTAAGAGCAAATATTAGAGTATTTATTAAGCTAAAGAAAACAAGCTTGATGATTTCTACCTTCCAATTGAGAGCCACAATTGAGTCTAAGAATAAGTAAATTTCTGCTCAAAGTTATTGGTTTTGTTTCGTGATGTGCATTCAAATAGCACAGAGAATTATCTCATGTAAATCTCCATTGTGGTAATAAAAACACAAATTCCACACACAAAAAAAAAATGATTTTTCTTTAATCCAAAAAGTATAGTAAATTTAATTCATATTAATTATAGAATGAAAATTAAATATACTAACTAGAATCTATTAAACATAAATGTTATAAAATAAAATAACTAAAATATATTAAATAAAAGAAGATAGAAAACATCTACCTAAACCTATTAAAATAAATGTGTTGCAACGTATTTTTAATAAGAAGTCAAAAGGGCTTGCCCGTGGGCATAGTAAGGATAGAGAAATAAATGAAAGAATAAACTCAAATAAAAATGGTTACGAAAAGGTCTCCAGATAACTGCTCATCTAAGCTATGAAATAAAATAGGTCTACCAAACCCTAGCAATGGCGATCCTCTGAAAAATCTTATCCTTTTGTAATGGTGATTCAGTTCCTCGGCATTGGTGGCGTCTTAGCAATTTCTATCTAGTGACGTGAATCTTGGAAATTTATATCTAGTGTCATGATTATCTCTATTAAGGTGGTTTTATATTTTCTTCCTCGATCGATTTGCAGTTTCTGCTGATTATTAAGGTTGTTGTTGGTAGGGTGGGCCTTTACTTTGGTGAAGGGGTCGCTTCTACATATTTTTTAGAGTAATTTTATACTATAATTCTTTCTTTGGTGGTTGTTGGTGTATTGGAATATGCTATTCCAATTAGTCATTCCTGACGCTTTTGAGGATCCCTGGTCGTTATTCGAGATTTGGCACCTTTTTCAGTCAAGCAGCGATTACAATTACATCATGTTATTCTGATTATGGATTCCTAGGGGAGCATAATGATGCCTCTCTTATCTTCTGCAAATATTTCAAAACACACTAATATTTCACGTTTCTCGACTGAGTGCTCCTCACTAGTCTCTCTGCTACCTTTTCCTCCTAGGAAACTAGTTTCCCTTCAACATCTAGAGTCTTTGTGGGGATAGTCATTTGTGAAATAAATATTCCAGTATCTAATGGAGTTCATAGATGTTCTTCTGAGATAGGGGGGGTCCTATTCCAAGGATTAAACCCTCAAGGGTGCTACAAATTCCTTTGGTGCCTCTGTGATGTAGGATCCTGTTATTGGTGCTTGTCCATAGTCTTCAGTCCTAAAGAAAATGTAGGATGCCTCTTCTCCTCATCATATAAATCATTCCCTATCAACAAAAGACTCTAGTTGGTCGGATAATCATGGCAAAGCAACAAGAGAAAGGCGATGTCAGAAATATATGAAAACATGTGAGCTAAATACCTCTTTAGCTCTAGGAGTATATGTTAATCTAAACAAGGTTTCAACCTTAGTGTAGAGGAAATTGGTTGCTAGAATGTTTTAGATTTCATTTTCTTGGGAAAACATTCAAATGTGGGTTCAATCTGCTTGGATGCCCCTTCTCGGATACACCCCATAATTAAGCTTATGGCTAATGATTAGTTGGATTTTCACTTTTTGTGGGAGGAATCCCTGATTAAAATCTCATTTAAACCCTGGGTTTTCAGTTAGGGTTTCCTCTAGACCTAACGATCATGGAATGTGAGATTTAAATCGAAAAATAATAAGCCTGGCCTTGAATACTTCTAGGTTAAATTACCTATATTTCCTCTCGCGATATGGATGAGGAATATCTTTATCAGTGCCTCCAATGTGTTGTGGAAATTTATTTATTTTGATAATAAACTCTTAGTGGAGTTTCATAAGTGTGTAGCTTAGATTTTAGTGGAAATTGAATCATAAGCTAACCTTCCTAAGGAGATGATCATTTCATGTACTGTAAGAGGTTATTTCCAACCCTTGACTACTGGAAAACCCCTTTCAGGTGTCTCAACTACCACCAAAACAGTCACCTTCGCAAGGACTACAATCGACCTCACCATGGGAGGGTCAGGAATCACAAGACTAAGTCCTTCCAAGATATGGAGAAATTTCTCTCAGCTCAAGGTGGGCTTTCAAAGTTGTCCAGTAATATGAAGGCCCCTCTTGGGTCTTTTGATGACATTAACTCTGGTCAGAATTCTCTGAATTTAGTTAAGCCACAAGGTATCAATTTGGGGCATTGGTATTCGTCCTCTCTCTTATCTGATTCTACGAAACTTATTTCGGATGAGAACACCACCTAAAGCTATTCAAAGCAGGAATATTTGGCTCCAAACACTTTTCCTTCCCAAGTAGTTCCTATGAAAGACTCTTTAATTTTAGTTATTTCTCCTAAAGATCTTGTTATGCTTCATGAAATTAAATAAAAATCTACAAATACCAGTTATAATCCTAAAATAGAGGTCAATTCAGTAAAAAAATCTATAGCGACTCTTGGACTTAGTCTAGTTTTCAATAGTACTCCCATAAATAACTATGATCTTCTTAGAAAATATCAGGGTCCCTTTCCAACTTCCAAGCCTCCCTCCCTTTTTCACTATCCATTGTATATGAATCAACCCATCTCTTTGGGCTCCTAAGGCCTTGTTCTAATGTATTTTTTCCCCTTGGCTAGAAATACCTTTCCCTCTGACTCACTTGATCTATGTTATTTTCCCCCTTTGGTTCCATCGTCATCAGTGACCTCCCTTTCTCCTATCTCCTCTTATTCACTCCATTCTCTTGATTTTGTCCCATTGTCTTTAGTTTCCTCTTCTAATGCTTCTATCTCCTCTCCTCATTGCGCTCCCCTCCCCTCCCAGTCCTCCTATGAAATTTTAAATGTTGTCCCTCTTCTGATCCTTAATTCCTCCCCCTCCCCCTGCATTTATTAAAGTTTCATCCCTCTTTGGTGATTTTCTCATTGTTGGGAAAAATAAGTAATGCAATAAAATATCTTTGGCTAAAGATGACCCCTCTTGTGGCGCCTCTAGATTCCCTTCCTCCCAAGCCTTTGGAGAAATCTTTTTTGTTGATGGAAGTCGAGAATGAAAATCCTATCTCTAAACATTAAGGGAAGGGAAACTCCAAAATCCACTCCCTTAGGAAGTTGTTAGAATATCATCACCCTTTTGTTATGATATTTTAGGAAACCATGGTATCAGGGTCTAAAGCCCTATACTGCTTCACCAAAATCCTCCCTGGTTGGTGTGTCTATATGTCAAATGCTAAAGGTCATCTAGGTGGCATATTTTTCATTTAGGACCCTTCTATATCCTCCTTCTTTGCATTACAATCAAAGGTGGGGCTTACTCTTGAAGGCAGGTTTAGGGGTTTTTCAAGGCAAGTGACCGTTGTGAATTTTTATGAGCCATATAGTAAGAGGAGGTATTTTTGGGATGTTTTCTAGAAAAATGGTATTCTTGGTAATAACAAGTTGATTCATGTCGATGATTTAAAATTAACTTTATATTAAATTAAATATGGGTTATTAAAGCGATGCAAGATCTACTTTCTCTGTACTTTAACTTTCTGTTTTGAAATGTGAGAATAATTGATGTATGTCCAGCTCTGTTGGTGCCTACTTGGAAAAATGGCAGAGTGGCCAATGATGGGATAGAAAAATTACGGAATCAATTTCTAATGGTAGAAAGCCTCATCCCATGCTTTAGAAAATATAGATGTTGGATTTCTTCAAATAGTATCTCAAATCACTTTACAATATTTCTAGAGTTTGAGTTTCATAATTACTTTTCACCCTCACCTTTCAAGTTTAATCAAGTCTGGCTTGAAGATTAATATTTTAACAAATTGTAAGGGATGGTTGGACTTCTTTCGAAGTGCCTTTTCTTGAATCAAGAATGGATACCTTCTAATATAAGTTAAACTAGTTGGAAAAATTAGTTGTTAAATGGGAGAAGAATAAGAAGAGAGAGAGTTAAAAATTTAACTTGGTTTGATTGAACAATTCTCCAATCACTCTTTTTTCAAAGAATTGTTCCCATTGTAAATTAAAGAAAATGTTTGGAAACTGTAATTGTTAAAGTTACACATTTTAAAGATAGCTAAAGAAGTCTGAAGAATCAAAAGTAGGGTTAATTAGATATCTAAAGGTGATGGTAATTCCAAATTCTTTCACAAATATGCTTTATATAGGAAACAAATCAACTCCATCTAGGAATTGAAGGGGTTTCGACCATTTTTTATATATATGGTTTAAATCATTCAACAGTTACTTATTACTCCAATGTCCTCAAGCAAGCCCTGTCAATAACCTGATGGTACAACTTTAGGTAATGAATATTTTTCCTTGTTTTCTATATGATGAAGAGGTAGTTTCTATTGGTAGTCACGTTTAATTGGAGGATTTGGAAGGGGTTTTGAAGTCCTATGCTAAAGAAAAGGGTTTTGGGCCTAATGGTGGACTATAGAATTTTTCATCCACTTATTTGATCTTTTGCGGAATGATATTTTAAAACTTGTAAAGAAATATGAAGTCAAAGCTAGGGACAACAACTTATTAATGCTACCTTCCTCACCTTGATTCCCAAATCCTCTAAATCCTTTTACTTTGACCAATTCCACCCCATATCTCTATGTAACTTGGTCTATAAAGTAATTTCAAAAAACATAGATAATAGATTGAAGGATAAATTGGCGTTGGAAATCTCCAAGAAGAAATTTGGTTTCTTTCCTAGAAGATAGATACATGAAGCAATTGGCTTAGCTTAGGAAGGTAATCATTCAATTAACGAAAAAAATATCAAAACCCTCATTTTTTAACTAGACCTAAAGAAAGCGTATGATAAATTCAACTGGGAATTCCTTAGGTTTCTACTGATACACATTGGTTTGGGGCCTCTTATTACCAACTTGATAATGGCTTGTGTCTCTTCTACCTCCTTTGCTACCTTAATCATCAACTCCCCATCTCCTTTTTTCCATTGCTCCAGAGGTCTTTGTTACGGATTCCCTCTGTGCCCACCCCTCTTACTTTTTGTCATTGAAGGGATCAACAAACTTATATTGCAGGAGAGAAGTTAAGGCACCACAAAAGGTGTAAAAATTACGATTGTTGATGATGTTTTTATTTTATGGGATGGTTCACTAGAAAAATGTATTGCATACAATAAAATCATCTCTATCTTCTTCCTAGCAATTGGGATGGAGGTTAGTTTAGAAAAATTGTGTTGTATCATCCATAATATAGAGGATTCGATGATGGAAGCGTAATGGAAATTTGGCCCTATAGGATATGCTAATATGGACTCTAGATTTAAATATTTTGGTTTTTGGCTTAAGCCTAATAATTATAATAAATACGATTGATTTTGGTTGGTAAAAAAACTTAAAAATAAATCAATTGTTGTTGCTATTGGTGGCTATTGATTAAGGATCAATTGGTCTTAGTAAAATTGTTCCTGGAAAGAATTCATGTTTTCTCAATGATTTTGGTAAGAATATCATCCTTTGTGCTCAATAAAATCATACAAATAATGTTTCACCTTTTATGGACATGTAAGGTTGAGAAGATAAAATCCATATAGTTGAATGGGAGTCTCTTTCAAAGGAAAAAAAACTTGTGGGGTTGGGGTTTTAAGAACCTCTTTTGGTATGGGAAATCACTCACTGCTAAAAACCTATGGGGAGCTCTAGAAAACAACGAATTATGGAGTTTTATGATTAAGGAAAAGTATTTCAAAAAGTAATCCTTGATTGACTAGGTTCATAAAACGAATGCATTTACTTTTGTCTTTATTTCTGGGTCTATTATTTGGAAAAACCTTATGGAATTCTTTATTTGTATGTTTAAATAGTTTCCAAGTTCGTTTGGGTAAAGATACCTTCCTTGGTGGTAACCCTTACTATTTCGTATATGCCTCATAAGTTACTTTCCTTAACTCCCAAGGTTTGTTTATGCTGCCTCAAGCCTTTAGTTCCTTTTCGTTTGATTTCTCTAGGGGTCATTAGATCTACTCTTTTGATTTAATTCTGGAAGGTAACTTATCTATTGAATGGGATTGTTTTATACTCCACCCATCCCTCAATGGTATAATCCTTTCAAAGGAAAACGATAAGCTAGTGTGGGCTTGGGATAACTCCTCAAAAAGAGTTACTGCAAAAGATATGTATATGAATATTTCCTCTTCTTATTGTTAGGTGGATGCCTCTTGTTGGTTCTCATTAATTTGGAAATGGAATCTCCCTTCAAAGAGTAAAACGTACTTGTGGATAGTTATGAAGGATAAAACATTATCGTGGCACAATTTGTAGAAAAGGGCCTTCCAAGGTCCTAACATATGTGTTTTATGCAAAGCTGAAAGGGAAAGCGTAGATCATCTCTTTCTCATATGTGGGAAATCTAAAACAATTTGGTCCAATGTGCTAGTTGTTCCTGGTATTAAGTTGATTGAGCATTTCGATTCATTTGTTGCATGTATTTTGTTTTGGTTCTCTAATAAGAAAAGGTTCTTTATAATCCCAGTATTCAATGCATGAAAAATATGGAGCTTAAGAAACAAAATTATATTTCAAAATATTCAGCCCAACTTGTCTTTGGCCTCATATAAAACAATTTACTCCTCTTTTTAACATAAAGAACAAATCTTCAGTGTTTTTCAGTTAGATAAAGTGGTAACACGTTAATATCCTTTGATTAAGACTTAATTAACTTATCCTAATTGAAAATTATTTTAATCTATACAATTTTTTATAGATTTTTGGCTTCTGTGATCCATCGTTAAATTATGAAGAAATCTTTGGGTAATAATCACATTACAATGAACAATGTCAACGTGTTTCGAACCAACCAGTGTGGTCAGGACTAGGTTAGAGATCAGATTCGGTCGTTGAGTTTAATTAGATATAGAAATGGCAAAACAGGTCGCTAGAATAACATCTAGTTTGACTTTGAAATTTAATAACGGTTAGTTCTATTAATTTAATTATTTATTTAATTATTTAAGAAAATCCTAACGACTAGTTTGACTTTGAAATTAATAACAGATAATTCTATTTAATAGTCTAATTTATATATATATAAATCCTTTTATTTTATTAATATAGTTAATTAATTATTAATATTATTAATATTATTTTATTATTATTATTTATTTATCTATCTATAAATAAATAAAAATATATAAATAGAAAAAATTAAAAATATTTAAAAAATAATAATAAATAAATAAATATATAAAATTCAAAATTCAAAATTAAAATAAATAAATAAAATAAAATATAAAAAATATAAAAATATATAAAAATATAAAATAAATAAATAAATAAATTGTCTTAGTCATATCTAGATTGCCTTATTATTTAATTTTTAATTCATATAATTTGATTTTTTTAATTGTAAATGATAATTTAATTTTTAGTTGAAAACTATTAATAAATCTAAAAATTATATATATATATATATATATATATATGTATATGTATATATATGGTTGGCATTGAATTTGGATTAGAAGAATAATAAGCATTCCTAAATCCAATTAACAAAAACATTTATTATTTTACAAATAAATAAATAAATAGTTATTAATTATTAATTTAAACTTCATTTTAAATTAAGTTAAATAAAAATTCTTATAAAACGTGTTACTTGCTCATGGGAATAAACCCTAAGTTATTTCGTGTAAAAATGTACTCTTCCAATTAAACCCTAAATATTATAGCTTTACCCAGCTGTGTCATACCCCTACTAGTACCTGCACTGCACAATTACCAGTTCTTTATGATCCCTAGTTCGACCTACGCCGCACAGCAAATGCACCTTCCAGCTCTACCTGTACAGCATAGGTAGTTTAACTGAACGGATCAAATTGAAACACTATATATTCTTATCCCGGGAGGTTACGCTTCAAATTGATAAATTCAATTCAACTTGCTTAACTGTTATTCAAATTTTTTTAATAAAAAATCATATTAGACCTATAACATTTAAATAATAATAATATATATGTATAAACATAATGTATCAAAATAAATAATAATAATTTGTATATATAATCAGAATATATTTAAATATATAATTAATAAGCATATAAAAATATAATTAAAAAATATATCTATATAGAAATATGAAATATATATAAAATATAAATAGTACTTATAAATTAAGATTCAATTTAATATATAAATAAAATAATAATTCATAATTGTAATTATTATATTTTATTATTTTCTTAAGTTTAAAAAATTAATAATTATTACATGCTTAATCTAACTAAGAGACAAATATGACTTTTTTCCAAATATTTTTTAAATCAATTTTCTCCACAATTTGATAGATATTTTTAGATGGAGTTGTCTACGCAGGCAACGGAATAGCTCGGACGGCAGTTTTTTCCCGGAATCTGGGCAACTAAAATTCAAGAAATCAGGTAGTTGTGTTTGGAATCCATTTTTGATAGTGGAAATGGATTCAGCACTATCAAAAACCCTTAGGGCACTCAAAATACTAAAGTTTAACAATTGTAAACAAGATTCTGATAAAATCTTTGTTGGATTTTTTCAAAATCTTTGTTGAATTCTAGACCAAAACGTTGCCTGGGTAGACTACGCATTTTTAGATGAATCTGAACTCTTTATCCTCACTACAAAAAATATTCCATGAATATTTCATAACATTAAATCAAGGTGATATATATATCAAGGGAATTTCTATTAAAACAAAACCAGTTTACATGATATGGAATTCCGAAATAAACATAATAATCATCTCTCAGTTCCTATAAAAAATATTATCATATGGAGAAAAGTCTCATATGGAAACCATATTCTAGAAACTTATCATATGGAGAAATGTTCCTTGAAAACCATGTAGCAAAAGGCTATAGAAACTAGAGAAAGGACATGTAGATCTAAACACGAAATACAAAATATAAAACATAGCTATGTCCACCGGCTCTATTGAAAACAATTTCCAACATAAACATGAGTTGATGAAACATGCATCTTGCAAGAGAAAAGGAAGAAGTTTATCTCACCCATCTAATATGATAAACTTATCTTTGATTGTGCATCCACAATAATGTTTTTCTCAATGTATATATGAGAAAAAGTGAGCTATTTTAAAAGCCCAAATAAGGTCCTGAGAGTATCTAGTTAGGTAGAAGAGGAGGCTCAAAAAAAGACCTATGATTAACCCAGTCAATAGTGACTACAGAGTCCCCAAAAACATATAGGGTCATGATATATATTGAATGAGCATCAAAAAGAAGGCCCGAGAGAGTCATGATCTCTACCCTATAATTGTTCTCACACCATTGTTCCAACTAAAAAGATAATATTGATCTATGGAAAAAATGATATATGTTCCACAACCACATACCATTTGTTGTGCAACCCCATCGAAGAAACCAATAGAATATTTTACCCCAGCAATCAATAGCCTAAAGCTTATGTTAATCCCCTTTTTATCCACAGGTATATATATTCCTTGAAGTATAAGAATATTTTGTGCAGTTCTTATCCATATCAAAAGGAATATTATAAAAAATAAGAGCATTTTTACATCTCCAAATACCCCAAAATATAAAGAAAATGAGTGTTTTGACAATGTTTAATCGTTGTAAAACCCAAATCCAAATGGCCATGACGAATGGGAATTTGAGGAATAAGTGTATAAAATACTTAGAATCACCCTGACACCACCGTGACACATATGACATCTACCCAAACCTTGGAAACCTCTCTTGCCCAGGTTCTCCCAAGTAAGAATCTTATTATCCCACACCAACAATTCGAAGCATTTTAGTTTTAGAGGCATATTCCAATACTAGACTTTTCGATACTATATATTCGCTGAGGAAAACGTATGAGAAGAAGATAGATGAGAATAAATCTCCTCATTAGAAATAATACCTTGAAGGGTCTTCCCGTCCCATTTGAGAGTGTCATGCCCATCCCAGAATGAGATTCCCATCATATATATATTAGCAATATATTCATCCCAAATCTTCACTATTTTGCTAACTAATCCCATCCGACTGGATCTAATGCCTATAGGATATAAACCCATTGGATCATTCATAGAATGCATTTGGTTAAGGAATAAAATACCCTTGCCATGCATGTGTTGGATGATGTCAATGGAAAAAGAGTGATTTCCATTAAAACCTCGGATCAAATCCAACCCAATCTCCATGTCAGCACCTGAAAAATAGCCCAATGAGGATTTCTAAGTAACTAATGCTTTAATTTCATAAAACCATTTGATATGTATGAATAGTTTTTTTTTGACCCAACACCAATCTTTATAAATGCCTGAAGAGGATGCTCCTTTAAATAATTTTCGATAATGATATAATGCCATAAGCCGGATTCAAATAATGCATGCCATACGCTCTTCAGGGATAATTTGACCCAACCTCTAGGTAAACTAGAAGAACCTCTAGGTGAACTAGATGGATATTTTCTTACCCACGAATACCAGACCAAATCAAATTTGAGATGATGGAATTGATTTTTTTAATGACATGCTTGGGAATATAACCACATCTAGTATACAAAGATAGTTTGTAATATCAATTGATCAAGAGTCAATCTTATGTCGAGAAACAACTATCTATTTTCCCATGACTTCAATTAGGCATCATACTTTTTAATTAACCACTTCCAATCCTTGATTTTATTTCATCTTGGTTTTAAATTGAAACCAAGATATTTTAACCCACTATCTAGATTATAAACATAAAAAAAACATGATTTCAATCTCAGAAATTTGGCTTCATCCTCTGAGGCATGAATGAGAATGAACTTCTTTTTAATCATGAAAAACCTTTATTCTTCCCCAAAATTTGAAATTATATTCAAAATATGCACCCATTGAGTCGAGGAAACCTTTACAAAAAGAAGAACATCATCTAAAAAAATGAGATGGGAAGAAAAGGTATTTATAATAACCAATATAGTTGGAAAAAAAACCCTATGTATGGTCTCTAATATTTTCCTACTCAAGCCATCAATAGCCATCAGGAAGAATAATGGGGATAGGGATCACACATCTCTCAACCCTTGAGAAGCATTGAAGAAGGGTGGCACACACTATTAATAAACACATCATAATTAACTGAAGAGACACATGCCATAATCCATTCAACAAACCCCATCAAGGGTCCAATTTTGTGCCGAATCATTCTGATAAAAGCCCAATCAAAACAATAATATGCTAAATGTAAGTCCAAATTTAAGATTAAAGCCTCCTTCATTTGAACCTATATATATATATATATATATATATATATACATATACATATACATATACATATACATATGTATATATTATAGTTGTGTGTGTGTGTGTGTGAGAGAGAGAGAGAGAGAGAGAGAAATTTATATAAACATAAATAATATTTTTAAGAACCAATATTAACTCAATATCTACCAATTCTTAAGAGGAATCAAATGTGAAAACATTTCTTTAAGTTTTTCACTAAAAAATAGGAATTGATCCTTCTATGTGCTTGGTAGATCTATATTTCAGATATATTTATGTTGGTTGTAAATATATTTATAAAATCCATTATAATTTCAATAATTAAAATTGAAATTGTGATACTTAGGTACTACCCATATGTAAAGGTGTACAAAAGGTAAGAAAAATAAATTATAAAGATAAGGCCTAAACTATGTTTTTTTTTTTTGAATTAAAGAATTGTATTAGCTTTTGATCAATCCATTATATGTTCATAGAGAATTTGGCTTGGTCAATTCCAAGGGAATAACAACCTAAGCCAATATCAAGAGACAAGCTAACCTAAATTTACATGAAAACTAACTAACCTGTGATTGATAATGTCAATACTTTTACTAATTTATTTGTAAAAGCACCCCAGTATGATTGTGGATTTTATGGAGAGTCTTTTTATGTTTTGTAAATTAATAAATTCTAAGGAATTACCAGGGATAGATGTAGAGGAGACAATAATTGCATCTCCTTTGTCGAATTCCAAATTTGGAGTTTCTACTACTTTAGTTACTTCTTTATCACTATATGAGTGATTTGATTGACAATGTGTTTATGGCCACATAGTGATGAATCAAAAATCATATTTGTATCTTGTGTCTCTAATCGATGGATGGATCTCGACTTCAGCATGTTGGTGTGTCGTTTCATGTGGTCTAGCAAAGGATGGAGAACTCATTTTAGATGTAGAATATTTTCATTCTCGCATATTTTCTAGCCTATGAGCTAGAGAAATCTTATATACTTTTGGAGATTTTGTATCTTTCCATCTTCATGGCTTATTCTTGGAATATGGATGAGTAGATATCCCTTGGGTAAAGGAACATACATTTTGGAGATAATTGGGTGTTGACAGATCTTGTAGCGGAATGTTGTATTTTTGTAGTCCAATGTTTGGGAATAGATAATGACATTCATTAGAGGAAATTTCAGCCTAAAAGTGGTCTCCTAAGGAAAAATAATAAAATAATAGTTAAAATAATAAAATATGAGTTATGAATTTTGGAGGGAAAAGAGAAAAAAAAAAATTTAATTGTAGTTTTGGCTTATCTCCATATATGTTTATTCAAATTTCAAGTGTAGACACTCGTTGAATGTGGAATTAAATCATGCACCCAATGAGTACCGAATATGCAAACTTTTGAGAAGACATACATTCATAAAAATTGAAGATACATTAGAAAAACATGTTGAACACACTTTTTTAATGTATCTTCAATTTTTATCAATGTGGGTCTTCTAAAAATCATGCATAATGCTCACTCATTGGATGTGGAATTTAATTTCACATCCAACGAGTGCCTACACTTGAAATTTGAGTACCTATAAGGAGATAAGCCAAAAATACAATTAAAAAAGTACGGTTTCTTATTTTCCTCCAAAACATTTACATGTACTTGTTTTTAAATTTAAATTAATTTTATTGGTTTACATATCATGACATGGAAATTAAGTGAAAATTTCATGGGAAATTGTAGCCTAAAATTTCCTCTAATTCCACTCGAGGAGAATTTCGTCTAGAAACCCTTTGCTGAGATTGATTTCATCACAGACTTGAGAAAAGGTCACAATGCCCTTTTCAATCCTTTCTATGTCTAATTTAATGAAACGATAGAGTGATTTTCCCATATCAACTAATATCTCTAGATGGAGTCTAGATGAAGGGGATAATTTGCGAGTTTTACCCAAAACGGAGAGATCGTAGTTGGCATACAAAAAGGGTTAAAACTAGCAAACAAGGTTGTGAAAAATGATCGCAAAATGACCCCAACATGAAGGTCCTTTATCAAAAGCATTTCAATAATCCTTCGTATATTTAAAATAAACTACAAAAGAAATTTCTTTAGATATTTAAAAGACACTACAAAAAAACTTCCTTCAGATCTTTAAAATACACCACAAAAAAAAATTCCTTTAGATCTTTAAAATATACCACATAAAAAAATTTTGAGTAGAAAAACCAAACTATATTTGTGGACCAGGTCTAATGCACCCATCCTAGGAGTGAAAATGTTTTAGGCCATAACCCATTAAATCAAAATATGATGGCATGCATTGAATATTCTATGTAAGCACCTTCAGTTTGAATATGATCCACTTTAATAGTGGGGATATTTTCTACCTAATCAACAATGAAGGTTGTCCCTAAGGTCTCATTGGGAATCACCTGTGCGAGCCTTAGCCTGAGGGTATCCTTGATATATTTTGGTTGGGAGGAATAGGATGCACCCTATCCTTTGGCTCCACATCTTATTCTTGACATTAAATGAATAGAGGAATCATTGGTTAAGCAATAATTATTGAGTGATTTTAGATCTTGAAGCTGCCTAACTCCATGTAGGAGTTGAATGATGCCATATGGGATTCCATCCAATCTTGTATCTTGGATATGAGTGAGGAAACGAGATATGTGGCTTTGAGTTGCATTCATAAGGATCTCCCTAAGAGTAGTCCCACAAAGATAATCAAAATATTCAAATATGGGGTCATAACCTCGTCTTGGTTGTAGGAGGAACCCTTCACTAAAAAAATTATCATGTTTTATCACACTATGTTTTACCATTGCTTAATGAAAATCTGATTTCTCATAAACTATTGCCACAAAGACAATGTCATTATCCCAGTATAACTTCCTTCTCAAGATTCCTTGGGAGGAATAAGTTCCACCCTAGTGTTTGGCTCCACATCTTAATATTAACATTAAATGAATAGAGGCATCCTTGTTTATGCCATACTCTCTGAGTGATTTTAAATATTCAAGTTTCCTACCTCCATGCCAGAGTTGAACGATGCCATATGGGATTCCCATCCAATCTTCTATCCTCCCTATGAGTGAGAAAACAATATATGTGGCATTTATTGCATGTAGAAGGATACCCATGTGAGTGGTCTCACAAAGACAGTGAAAATTTTCAAATATGGGGTAATAACCTCCTCATGGTTGAAGGAGGAACCATTCACTAAAATATATTTCCTTTGTTTTATTAGATTTTGTTTTGCCATATCTTGACGAAAATCTAATTTATGGTGAATTATTTCCATAGATCCATTGAAATTATCCTACCTTTATAATTAAGGAAGAGTTTTTTTCAATGACGAACTCCCTCCTAGTTGCATATATGTTTTTTCCAGTCGTAAGAAAATTTTAAACCCCAATGACCACTATCATTTCTCCCTTGACCTCCATGGGATGACCAAAAATATGAAAGACATTTTTCGAAGTCCTATCAAAGGTGCTCCATTGAAAGGTCTCTAATGAAACAATGATAATCCATAGCGTTTAACATGGCAAGATATTATTCATAAACACTAATAGCATATGTGCAGAGCTCTAATTCCATCAAATTTTGATCGACTAAACTATGTATTTAACTATTTGGATATTTATTCGTTTTATTTAAAATACGTTTTTGAACAAATAAATAAATTTAGTGTCCTAATACTTTTGGGAGAATTAGAATGATATATATTACATAGCTCAAATTTATAATTTTAAAAAATTCCTATTGAATTTAGGTCAAATGCAAAAATCTAAAATGTAAAATAATCAATTTACATAGCTCAAACTTATAATTCCAACAATTCTTCGATAAATTAAATTCGAATTGTATAAACTGTACGCTCTAAATGTTGTAATATTTTTTTAAAGCAGTGAATTTATTAATGTATTTGTATTTTATATAATAAAATATGACAATCACACTCAAAATATATATTTCTAGATTCTTGAAAAATGGCAAACACTTTGAATGTAATATAAATATTGAAACAATGATCTATTTACATTGAAGGTTTCTCTATGCGAGGTTGGGATGGACACACAATATTCATACCAACCAATTGTAGATAATAATTTTTAGTCTACCTCTCTGAAATTAAAAATTCAGACATGGACCCTACAATACAACATCAAGGAATTCATAAAGAAGTGCACTATGTGAAAATGACATTGGAAATATCCAATATGAGTCATTGGTACACAAAGGAATTTGTACTCACATGGCACAGAACTACTAGTATTTGGAAGAACCAATAGAGGAATGCACATATTATCGCTATTTAGTTGCGTCATCACTTCATCGTAGCTCTTACGTCATTTTCGGAATGATCTGTTATTTTTTATAATGGAAAAATCCAACAAATTAGAATTCAGGAGGCCAAAGGATGACATGACTATCGTTGTGGAAATTCGTTAATGCCTAAAGTTTAAAGAAACAAAATAACATCATGTTATTAATAAATTTTTGAATTGCAAGAAACTAATTCTGGATGAAAAATGATAGTTATAGCTTATAGATAAAGATCCATAGAGTTTGCATGTGATGCACGCAATATGCTCAAGATATAGACATGTTTAAAAATGCCACAAAGCACTTAAATATAGAGAAACCCCATATAAAGTTTCTAAATTACAAGGAATAACCTCAAATATCCTTGTGTAACTGTTTTTACTTTAAGGATCGGCCAAGTACCATTTCACAAAGATGCCAAAGCATGCCAACATAAACAAATTTCAATAAATCCCTGAAAATACCCAATTCAAGGAATGCGAGAGACACAAATTTTATTCAAACCCTTAAGAAACACCTGAAGAAACACCATTTTTTATGTAACTTTCATGACCAAAAAATAATATTTTGAGCATATAGAAACGTCCAACACAAAGCAATTATAAATATTGAAAAAGATGCGTTAAATTTTAGGAATCATTTATTTTTATAAGGATGTGTTAAAGCACATAATACCTTAGGTAATATTTTGAACTTACTAGGAAAAGGTAAAAATAATCTCCCTGTAACTATTTACTACGTTGAATATCGACCATCAAAAGGTTTCAAAGAGATACCAAACCATGCCAGTGCCACAAATTTCATTCAAACCCTGAAAATGCATAGTTCATTTGGGCCGAGAAAAATTATATCAAAAGTTCAATTACTATATTTAATGTCATTTTATTCTCCCCTTCATTGAAGCACGTATCTCGATTCATGTGGTAGTCTGTACTATTTTTGGGAATTAAGCCTTCCATGGAACAACATGCTAAGAATTTTACTTGTCGTGAGTTCAGAAGAAGCCAATGGTATCATTGTGTGTGGATGTCTTAGAAAAATGGAGCAATCTCAAATTCAGGTGCTTTGTCAATATTTGACAAGAGAAGAATTCTTAAATATAGTACATTCTCATATTCAACCTAGGAAGCTTAAGAAAAATTCCTACATCGCAACAAACAAATGTTAAAATTACAAACCTTAATTAGAGTATGAAAATTTGTTAGGGTTTGTAGCATTTTCATAAGGGTTGCAAAGGGATAAATTCAAATCCCACCTCACTTCCCTCCTAGCTAGTACCTAGAAATTCCTAAATGGCCCAGCAATGTCAATCCTTACCTCTGTGCAAGCCTGGAATTTCAAATTTCGAATTTATCTTGCCTGTAATTCAAACTCATATTTTCTGTCAAGTAAACATTTAATGACTATCATTTGATTTTGAAGTCAGTCACTTTATATTTTATGTGGATTTTTTAGTTTCATTTTTTTTTTGTTCCCATTGGTAATTAAAGAACATATATGCAATCTGCAATCGAGAAGATTGTACATTTTAAGGATAAATGAAGAAGCATGGAGAATCAAAATCATGGTTAATTATATATCTAAAGGCAATGGTAATTTTAAATTCTTTCACAAATATGCTTCATATAAGAAAGTAATGAACTCTATTTCGGAATTGAAGGGGCTTGATGGTTCAACTATTTTTTATATAGATGGCTTAAAGCATTCATTAGGGGAATTTTAAGGTCTAAAATGGGCCTCCTAAGAAAAATGTACAGCAAAAATAAAATTTTCAAGAACCAATAAGATTCAAGATGATGATGTCAACCATGGGGGATGATTCAACATTTTTTAAGTAAAAGGGTAAAATTATTAAAAAATAATAAAGTAATTAAACTACCTTTTCAACTGGTATTTTCAACTTATCTCCCAAATTTTTTACTCAAATTTCGAGTAGGATCACTCCTTGGATGCAAAATTTAATTCCTCCTCTAAGGAGTACCCATGTTCCATACTTTCGATCGACCCTTCTATACAAAAAATTAGAAACACATAAAAAACATGATCGCAATCACATTTTTCATGTATTTCTCATTTTTCGTGTAGTAGGGCCCATCGAAATTTTGCAACATGGGGACTCCTTGGATGAGGAATTAAATTTTGCATCCAATGAGTGCTCCCACTCAAAATTTCAGTAAAAAATTTGGGAGATAAATTGAAAATATGAGTTGAAAAAGTAGTTTTTTTTTTCCCTCTAAAATTTGATGATGTAATCAAATCTTATTTTATTATTTCCACTATTATTTTATAATTTCCTTAGTAGGCCCATTTTAGACCTCAAAATTCCCCTAATACGACAGTTACTTATTACTCCATTCTCTTCAAGCAGGCCCCTATCAATAACTTGACGAAACTTTAGGAAATAAATATTTTTGTTTTTTTTTATCTGATGAAGAGGTTGTTGCTATCGATAGTCAGGTTTCATTGGAGGAATTGGAAGCAGTCTTGAATTCCTGTGCTAAAGAAAAGAGTATTTGGCTTGATGGCTGGACTATAGAATTTTTCATCCACTTCTTTTATTTGTTCGGGAATGATCTTTCGAAAGTTATAGTGGAATATAAAGTCAAAGCTAGGGTCAACAAATCTATTAAGGCGGCCTTCCTCACCTTAATTCCAAAATCCTCTAAATACCTTTCCATTGAATAATTTAATCCCATATCTCTATGTAACATAATATATAAAGTAATTTCCAATACTATAGCTAATAGACTAAAGGAGAAATTGGTGTTGAAAATATCCAAGGAGCAATTCATTTTCCTCCTTGGAAGATAAACACATGAAGCAATTGTCTTAGCTCATGAATGTATTCATTCAATTAAGGAAAAAAATATCAAATCGCTCATTTGTAAACTAGACCTAAAGAAAGCCCATGATAAAGTCAACTAGGACTTCCTTAGGATGTTGTTGATATAAGTTGGTTTAAGACCTCTTGTTCCCAATTGGATAATGGCTTGTGTCACTTTTTCCTCCTTTGCTAACTTAATCAATGACTTCCCATCTCCTTTTTTCCCTTGTTTTAGAGGGCTCAATCAAGGATTCCCTCTATCCCCACTCCTTTTCCTTTTGGTCATTGAAGGGCTCAACAAACTTATCTTGCAGGAGGGAAGGAAAAATAAAAGGTATCAAAGTTAGGGTTGTTTCAATCATCTCCCTTTTACTCATTGTTGATGATTTTCTAATTTTAGGGGATGTTTCAGTGGAATAATAGATCACATACAAGAAAATAGTCTATATCTTCTACCTAGCAACTGGGATGGAGGTTAGTTTAGAAAAACCTTGTTTTCTCCTCTATTAGATAGAGGATTTGGTGATGGAAAGTGTAATGGAAAGTGTAATGGAATTTTGGCCCTGTAGGAATGAGAATCTGGAATCTGGGTTTAAATATCTTAGGTTATGGCTTAAGCCCAATAATTAAAAAAATAAGACTGATTTTGGTTGGTCAAGAAGGTTAGAAAAAAAAACAGTTGTTGGTGTTATAGGTGGCTATTTCTTGGGGGTTGGTTGGTGTTACTAAAATCAGTGCTTGAAAGTATTCCTATTTTTTGGATGATTCTGGTAAGAATCCCACCCTTTGTGCTCAATAAAATCATACAAATAATGTTTCTCTATTTATGGACAGGCAAGGCTGAGAAAGATAAAAATCCATTTAGCTCGATGGGAGTTTATTTCAAAGTTTAAAAAAAAAAAAAAAAAATTGGGGATGGGGTATTAAAAACATGTTTTGGTTTGGGAAAGAAATCACTGCTAAAGACCTGTGGGGAGCTCTAGATAGAAACAAATTATGTAGATTTTTGATTAAGGAAAATTATTTCAAAAATCAATCCTTGATTCATTAGGTTCGTAAAATAGCTGCATACACTTTTGTCTCAGTTCCTTGGTCTATTGTTTGGGAAAGACTTATGGAATCCTATTCTTGTATTTTTAAATGGCTTTCGTGCAAGGTTGGCAATGGTTGCCAGAATCATTTGGGTAAATATGCCTTCCCTGGTGGTAGCCCTTAGTGTTTCTGATGAAGCTCATTAGTTACCTTCCATAAATCTCAAGGCTTGTTTTTTTTTTTTGAAGCATTTACATATTTCTGCTTTGATTAATCCAAGGGTCTTTGGCTCTCCTCTTCTGATCAAAGTCTAAAAGGTAACATAGCTATTGAATGGGATCGTTTTATCCTCAACTTGTCCCTCAATTACGTAAGCCTTTCAAAATAAAAATATATGCTAGTGTGGAATTGTGATAACCCCTCAGAAAGAGTTACTGTAGAAACTATCTATATGGTTATTGCCTCTTCCTATTGTTAGGTGGATGCCTCTTGGTGTTTCTCTTTAATTTGGAAATGAAATATCCCTTCAAAGATTAAAACATTCTTGTGGTTATTTATGAATAGAAACATATTATCCTGGGATAATTTGCAGAAAATGGGCTTCCGAGGTCCCAGCATATGTGTTTTATGTAGTACTGAAGTGGAAAGCATAGATCATCTCTTTTTTATATGTGGAGTAGCTAAAACAGTTTGGTCCAATGTGCTAGTTGTTCTTGGTATTAGGTTGACTGAGCATTTCAATTCTTTTTTTGAATTTCTTTTTCTCTCTTTCTCTAATAAGAAAATGTTCCTTACTATCCCAATCTTCATTATATGGAAAATATGGAGCTTAAGAAATGGAATGATACTTGAAAAAAAAAATCCTAACTTGTTTCTTGCCTCATCTAAAACGATTTCCTACCAGTGGGAGTATCCCCATAACAACAAGAATTGTCCAAGGAGAAATATAGTGATATATTTCCTCAATCTTTAATTTCCTGTTGCATTTTTTGATGGAGAAAATCAACAAGAGAAGTTTGCATGTGGCTTTGTAATTCTCCTTTCCGAAAAACATGCTATAGAAGCTTGGTTGGGTCATCATCTGGGCACGAATATTAAAGCATAACTCTTGGCTACATGGACCCTAACACTTATAGAAAATTCATTACATATCCACAAGATAATGATTAGGGGGGAATCTAACATCATAATTCATTGAAATTTTGGGAAATATGAATAACATGCAGTGCAGTTATATTACTGGAAGTCTGAGGTGGTGGAGTTTCTCATAGAATTTCAATCTATTTCCTTTTTATGTATCTATAAATAATTCAACCTTCAGAATGATTCTCTGTCAAAGTTGGGTCTTTAAATTTAGCCAGGGTCCATTCACTTGGAAGAATGGCGCAATGGAGAAGAGCTCCATGGTGGTCTCTACACTAATTTTTTTTATAGTTTTTGTTCCTGGTCCATACTAGTCCTTTGTTTTTGTATAAAATTTAAAGGATGATATGTTGGGTTTCAAAGGTTGAACAATAACAATTTTGTTTTTTGTTGTACCTGTTGCTAGATAAAGTGGCATTTTTTTCTAAATCCACTTTCATTTTTTGGATCTTTTCTTTGAATAACTTAATTCATGGATTCCATTTTTTGGATCTTTTCTTTGAATAATTGAATTCATGGTTTTATAATTTTCTATATAGTCTCATGTGTGTCCTCAATGATAACATTGGATATTTGTTCCCCTTGTTGGACATGTTGTCTGTACATATCTTTGATTGAGTAGTGAATAGCAAGATATTGCGTTTAAAAAAAAAAAGAAACAATTCAAACATGTGGTTTACTGCTCTTTTAAAGATAAAGAACTAATAATTTTATAGAGTGAGAGTGACATCAGTGACTATGGCTTCATTGGTGTTCATATAGATAACGTGGTGACACATTAATATATTTTGATTAAGATTTAACTAACTTATCTTAATTGCAAATTACTTTAAGCTATACAAAGTGTCTTCTTCATATTTGGATTGTATTATTTAAATTTTAATTCATATGATTTGATTTTTTTATTGTAAATGATAATTTAATTTTTAAAGTAATATTTTTCTATTTTATAAAAAAATTATTTTATTGTTAAATTTTGATTACATAATTTAACATTCTATTTCATAAATTTAATATTTAATATTAATTGTATATATATATATATATATATATATATATATATATATATATATATATATATATATATATATATATATATATATATATATATATATATATATATATATATATATATATAGATATATATATTCTTTTATTAAAATTAAATTTGGATTAAAAGAATAATAATCATTCCTAAATCCAATTAACATGTTATTTTCTCACGGGAATAAACTTTCACTAAGTTACTTGGTGTAAAAATTTACACTTCGAAATAAACCTAAGTTAATTGTGGTAAAAATTTACACATTTTTAGTTAAAAGGGAGAAAAGATGAAATTAGATACATACATGTACAACTCCATTTCCATAAAAAAATTTGTTCAATACTGAAATCCTTATCTTCATCGCGTATGTTGCCCATCGCATATTGTAAATCAATAAAAATTGAACCACACATTGCGGATATTGTTTCAAAAAAGTCATTTTCACATTGAAACTCAGAAACTCAATTCCAGGAACATGCAAGCCATGGGATGGTTGGCATTGGAGAGTTGATCTGGTTTTAGAGTCTCCACAATCTGTCCACCCACCAACATACATTGTTGGAATTTTACTCCCAACCACCGCAATGAATGAAAAGTGGCACCAGCCCACATTTCCATCAATTTTGACAGTAGAGAAGGATAGCACTAGATCCGAGAACTAGAGGTGTTTTCAACAAATCCACACCAAGATCAAAACAGAGTACCAAGCCTTTAATTCTTCATTTATTTCCAACCACCGCTTTTGAAATACCTTTTATTTCTGCCCACAGCGCATTTCGCAACTCGTAGCATTTACCTGCAAGCCATTTTCCATTGTTAATTTAAGTCTCTACTGATGCGATATCGGAAAGACCCACCTTACCTTTGTCGCATGAGCCAAACCTTACATTCCACCTCACTTCTTTTCATTTCGCATCATTTAACACTTATCTTTCTGCAACTGCAAGTTAATTTATTTGACATGTGATCTGATCATGCTATCAAAAATCGAATTCGCAAGCGTTTATGTTTACCCATAAAGTGACACACCTTATGTTATTTGTTTTTCAATGCGATATCGTAGTCGCATATTGCAATCGCCAAGATTTAAGTCTCTGCCAAGTTGCCCATAGGTTATGTTATTTGATTTGCGATGCGACCATGCCATCGCACATCATGACCACAACCTTTTATGATTATCTGTGTTCATGCCAGATAAAATTCAAGATCGTCGATTTGTAATCTGTGATGAGGACTCAAGCCAAATCACATAAATTTTGAAGTCCGCCATTTTTTTTGTTTGAACGCGTTTTCGCGTGTTTTCTTGTGTATGAGCAGAATACGGCTTGCGTGCCGATTAAATGCAAAAATGGGTCTTTTGACAGCCCAAGGACGAATGTTTCTTGAACGTTTGTTAAACATTGAACAACATTCATTAGAATTAGGTTTTTAGGCTTCGTCCATTTTGATATAAGCAGAAATGTAATTTCATTTATATAGAGAGAGTGATGGAATGAAAAAGAAATTTTTTCCTCTCCTGTGTATCACTGCCTGTGTATGACCGTTAGTCTTAAATTTCGAATTTTGTTTGTATTCTCTGTGATTGGGTAAATGCATTTCCTCTGCCTAATTGCATTCAGAATTTCTCAACATGGTATCGGCGCCAGTCTAGGCTCTCAGTCAAATAAGCACAAGCTCGCTCTCCTTGTTGTAGAAGCTATAAGATCGATTTGAGAAGAAGATTTCTCCAGCAGTGAAAAATCTTATGTTTTACACAGTCAAGAAGATTTTTTGTTCATATAGTCATAATGGCAGCAACAGGCACCAACCTGACAAATTCCCAACTATCACAGTTTAATGGGAAGAACTATGATTATTGAGCCATTACAATGAGATCCATGTTTGCTTCACAATCTATATGGGAGCTGGTGGAAGAAGGTTTCCAAGAACTAGCAGACGCAACAGTGCTGGCTGCTTTGACAGAAATAGAAAGAGACTTGTTAAGAGATAATAAGAAGAAGGACTCCAAAGCCCTCTTCTATCTCTATCAAGTAGTACATGAGAGTATTTTCCCTAGGATTGCAGTAGCAAAAAATTCTAAGGAGGCGTGGGATATTCTAAAAATAGCCTATCAAGGCATGGATAAGGTGAAGATAGCAAAGCTACAAATGCTGAGGAGAGATTGTGAAACTCTCTGTATGAAAGATTCTCCTAACATAGACTCATTCTTCACACATGTGATTAGGTTGGTTACCCAGATAAGGTCTCATGGAGAGACACTTAAGGAAATAAGAATAGTGGAGAAAATCTTGAGAAGTATACCCTCGAGATTTGATGCCATAGTGGTGGCAATAGAAGAGACAAAGGATATCTCACAACTTTCAGTGCATGGGCTTTGTGCATCCCTGATGGCTCATGAACACAGACTGAATAAAACAGCAAACTCCTCATTGGAGCATGCATTCAAGACACAAATTTCTTTTGGTCGAGGTAGAGGTCAAGGAAGATCGAACCACCAAGGAAAATGAATAAGCCCATAAACAAGTGGAAGGAACAGCCCTGCAAGCACAAGTGGAAGGGGTAGCAACCAAAATCAAAGTGAAAGCTCAAGCTAGAGTCAAGCACATGGAGAAAGGTATGACAAATCCTATTCCAATTTCATTATTGTAAAAACTATGGGCATTATACAAATGAATTTAGAAAGAAACAAAATGATATGAATAATAGGCAAAATTTTAATTTTGCAAAGGAAGATAAGAACCAGAGTAATTTGATTTTAAATGTAATGTAGCATAAGCAAAACATGAAGATGTATGGTTCTTAGACTCAGGTTGTAGCAATCACATGACTCGAAACATAGCAATGTTTTCCAATCTAGATGAAGATGTGAAGTTTGAAGTGACAACGGGGACTAATAGGAAAGTCTCTGTCAAGGGAAAAGGAAGAGTATATATACTCGCAAGGAAGCGATAAAAGAAGTGTGTGCTAGATGTATATTATGTACCTAGCCTGAAATTTAACCTTCTAAGCATTGGACAACTCATAAACAAGGCCTAGAGTGTGCTTTTTAAGAATAATGTGTGTGCTATCATGGACACACCTCCAAGTAAAAGGGTCATTGCAGAAGTGCACATGACAAAGAATAGAATGTTTCCTCTCAAGCTCAGAATAGACTTGAACGAAGGAGGTGTGGTAGCAGTAGTCACACAAGAGGTCTTTCAAGAAGAAGTGAAAGAAGAAAACTAGTTATGGCATTTGAGATTTGGACATCTCAATTTTGGAGATTTGAACCTCTTACATAGAAAAGGAATGGTAAAAGAATTACCACTCATATATAAACCAGAAAACCTATGTGAAGGCTGCATCTTGGGAAAAAAACACGGAGAATCCTTTCCAACAGGGAAGAGTATAAGGGCAAAAGCACCCTTGGAAATTTTCCACTTAGATTTGTGTGGACCAATGCAAACACCATCTTTAGCTGGTAGTCAATATGTTTTGTATTCATAGATGATTGCACTAGAAAAACATGGGTGTATTTCTTGAAACAGAAGAGTGAAGTGTTTGAACAATTCTACCACTTCAAAGCTCTTGTTGAGAAGCAGAGTGGGCACTACATCAAAGTGCTGAGAACTAACATACTTGGAGAATATATCTCCAAATATTTCCTACATTTCTGTAGGGAAAATGGCATACAAAAGCAGTTTACCACAAGGTACACACTACAACAAAACGGTGTTGCAGAAAGGAAGAATAGGACCATCATGGACATGGTTAGAAGTATGCTGAAGGAAAAACATTTTCCAAATGAGTATTAGGATGAAGCTGTCAATTGTGCAGTGTATATTTTGAATAGATGTCCAACAAAAACTATTATGAACAAAGTTCCAGAAGAAGAATGGAGTGGAACAAAGCAGTTTTTCACTCACATGAAAGTATTTGGATGTGTGGCATATGCACATGTCCCAGATCAACTAAGGAAGAAGTTGGAAAACAAGGGGGAGAAGTGTATATTTGTTGGATACAGTGATGATTCCAAGGCATAAAAACTCTATAATCCATCGACCAAAAAAATTATAATCAACAGAGATGTATTAAGGAAGAAGCTTGGGATGGAAGCTTAGAGAAAACAGTGAACGTGAGGACATGTGTGTCTCACGAAGAGCAAGTGGAATGCACAATAGCCAATAATTCCTCCATTGTGGCTCCTCCTCCACCTACACAAGCACAACAAAGCACACCACAAAAAATAAACAAAACAACCTTGAGAAATCAAGAAAGTGCTTCTCCAAGCACACCACAGGGATCAAAAACTCCCTCGAGTTCAAGTGGAACTTCAAGCACACCAAGAAGACCAAGATTCAGAAATTTGAGTCAAATTTATGAGCAAGAAGCTGATAATGGTATTGTTCTGAACTCTTTATTTGCTTTGCATTGTTATGTTGATGACCCAATTCATTTTGAAGATGCAGTGAAATAAGAAAAATGGATTGAAGCAATGAATGAAGAGATTGGTGCAATTGAAAATAATGACACAAGGGAGTTAGTCGACCTCCCAAAAGGTAAATATGTCATTGGAGTAAAATGGTTCTATAATACCAAGAGAAATGCTGAAGGAAATATATAAAGGCATAAAGCAAGACTTGTTGTGAAAGGCTACAAGCAGCAGCAAGGAAGAGGTTATGAAGAAACCTTTGCACGAGTTGCAAGGATGGAAACAATGCGGACAATGTTGTCCATAGCAGCACAAAAAAAAGTGGAAAGTCTACCAAATGGATGTAAAGTCAGCATTTCTAAATGGAGTGTTGAAAGATGAGGTATATGTTGAACAACCTCCAGGCTATGAGATTGAAGGACAAGAGAAAAAAGTGTGCAAGTTGAAGAAAACTCTTTATGGGCTAAAGAAAACACTAAGAGAATGGTACAACAGGATAGATGTTTACCTAATAGGAAATGGGTTTAAAAAATGTGATGGTGAACCCACACTCTAGATCAAAGAAAATGATGGTAAGATCCTTATCGTTGTTTTATATGTAGATGATTTAATATTTACAGGCAATGAAGTTTCTCTCATTGCTAATTTTAAAGTAGTCATGAATAGTGAATTTGAAATGACTGATTTGGGTTTATTGAGATACTTATTGGGCATAAAAGTAAAGAAAGATGAAAAGGGAATTTTCATTTCCCAAGAAAAATGTTGCAGAAGTTTTGAAAAGGTTTAACATGCGGAACATCAAAGAAGCAGTAACTCTAACTGTCATGGGGTTAAAGTTAAGCAAATAAGATTGCAGCAAGAATGTCGATCCGAAATTGTACAAGAGTATAGTTGGCATCCTCATGTATTTAACTGCAACTAGGCTTGATATTATGTATGCTGCCAGTTTAAATTTCAGGTTCATGGAAACACCAAAGGAGACACATTGTCAAGCAGCCAAAATAATTCTGAGGTATGTCAATGGAACGAAGGAGTATGGTGTTCTATACTCCCTAACTGATAATTTTAAATTGTTTGGTTACATTGATAGTGATTGGGCTAGAAGTGTAGATGACCGAAAGAGCACATCTGGGTATGTATTTCATTTGAGTATGTAGCGGCAACAACAACAGCATATCAAGCTATTTGGATGAGAAGGATGCTGAGAGATTTGTGTCATGAGAAAGACAAGGGAACCACAATTTATTTTGATAATAGCTCAGAAATTGCATTGTCAAAGAATTTTGTTTTCCATAAGAGAACAAAGCATATTGATGAAAAATATCATTTTATAAGAGAATTGGTTAACAATGGTGAGATTGTTTTACGGCATTGCACGATAGAGGAACAATTCGTTGATATCCTCACAAAGGCATTAGCACAGAAGAGTTTAGAGTTTCTCAGAAAACGTATGGGAATGACTAATGGCAACAGTTGTGATTAAGGGATAGTGTTGGAATTTTACTTCCAACCACCACAATGAATCAAAAGCGGCAGTAGCCCACAATTCCATAAATTTTGACAACAGATAAGCACAACAGTAGATCCGAGAACTGGAGGCATTTTCAACAAATCCACGCTAAGATCAAAACAGAGTACCGAGCGTTTAACTCTGCGTTTATTTTCCAACCATCGCTTTTAACTTACCTTTTATTTTTTCCCGCAGCGCATTTCGCAACTCTTAGCATTTACCCGCAAGCCATTTTCCATTGTTAATTTAAGTCTCCGCTGATGCGATATCGGCAGGACCCACCTTACCTTTGCCGCATGAACCAAACCTTGCATTCCACCTCATCGCTTTGTATTTCACATCATTTACCACTTACCTTTCTGCACTCGCAAGTTAAGAAATTTGACATGCGATGTGATTGTGCTATCGCACATCACATTCACAACTATTTATGTTTATCCATAAAGTGACACAGCTTATGTTATTTGTTTTGCGATGTGATATCGCTATTTCATATCGCAATCGCCAAGATTTAAGTTTCTGTGAAGTCACTCATAGGCTATGTTATTTGATTTCCGATGCGATCATGCCATCATACATCATGACCGTAACCTTTTATGATTATCCGTGTTTGTGCCAAATAAAAGTTAAGCTCGCCGATCTGCGATCTGCGATGAGGAGCCGGATGTGATGAGGACTCAAGCCAAATCACATAAAGTTTGAATTTTTCCAGTTTGTGTGTTTGAATGTGTTTTCGCATGTTTTTTGTGTATGAGCATAATATGATCTGCGTGCCAATTAAATGCAGAAATGGGCCTTTTGACAACCCAAGGATAAATGTTTGTTGAACGTCTGTTCAACATTAAACAACATTGATTAGAATTAGGTTTTCGGGCTTCGACCATTTTGATATAAGAAAAAATGTAATTTCAATTAGATAGAGAAAGTGATGGAATGAGAAAGAAATTTGTTACTCTCCTGTGTATCATTGTTATTCTTAATTTCGACATTTTGTTTGTATTATCTGTGATTGGGGAAACACATTTCCTCTACCTGATTGCATTCAAAAAATTTCAACACACCCCATCGACAATTCTCTGAATTTGTTTAATGCTACAGGAAACTATGATAATGGCCATCCCCTTGCTCCTCCTCAGCTTCCTTATCAACTCCTCGATGTGCTCAATGGAGATTGGATCCAGGGCTGTCGTCGGTTTGTCCAACAGCAGCACCTAATTTATGCACAAACATAACCAAATTTAGAGAAAATAAAAAATTGACAAAAATTTGCACCTAATTAGTTCTGATTCCCACGAGCACAACTAATTTTAGAGAAAACAAGACCGACCTCAGGCTCGTTGGCGAGAGTCCTGGCCAAGGCCACCCACTAGGCCTGACCCACAGAAAGATCGATGGCGGATCTGGAAGCTAGGGACGAGTCCAAGTCCACGAAGGCCAGATACTTATCCACCTCCTCGTCTGACAATTCTCACCACGGAAGGCTGGCCCTGCTCTCACGGCCTTAACACGGCATCCCCTCACCTTCAACGGCCTTAGCATCCCTTCGTGATTTGGCGAACCTCTAGCGAACTTTCAGTGAACTTAAGGAGACAATACTACCTCAATGGACAATATCAAACAGCTCAGAGTATCAGTACAACCCATGATCGTTAGAAGAATATACACAAAGGCTTGGGATGATGCAACATATCCAAGATTGAGATTTCCTGGAATCAAAATCTTGGACGATCCGGAACAGTGCTGTACAAGTGGTTCTAGTGGGCTCCACTAACAAAATCCTCCACTTTGTTTTGTCACCTAGTCATGGGTTCACAGTGACCGGATTTTTCCCAAGGGCTTTTTCCCGGTTCAAAAATTTTCCTCAGTGTAAATAATTATGAGTATTTCCTCGTGGGCCTTTGTACATTAAAGGTATCCACAGTGTACTTCACACACTTCACATAAATCAGTCCGTAGAAAGGGATCTCTGTGCGGATGTTGCCTCGGAATTACCCGAAAACAATGATTCCTCCTCCACGTGTCTAGACAGAGGACGAACCGAATTGATTGTTTGTCCCCCCTCATTTGCTATAAAAGGAGGGTAAGGCTCATTCATTGGGCATTCGGAGTTTGAGTCATTTGTGTGTTTTGAGTCAAGAGTCTGAGCTCCCTACTCTACATCTGCGAGAATTCTCTCGATCTGCTTGCATCACAGAGATTAGTCTCTAAAGTCTTAGGTGATCTGGCTAGCCTGCGTGTCTAAGTGCTCGGCATAGGAAAGAATCTAAAGTGGCGGGATCATTAGATCGAGTCTGCCTGTGTGTTGTGTTATAGAACTCTGAGACAGAGTCTGCATCTGGCCAGGTAGCCTCCAGTAAGCTCGCTCATTTATTGAGTAGCAGAGTCTGGTAAATGCCACTGAAGTCAATCTCTGGAAAGAGATCTTGAGTCCTGTAATCTGAAATCTGATGTAATATCATTCTGAAATATCAATAAAAAGAGATTTTCATGTTCCGCATATTTTAAGTACTGATACTCTGAGATGTTTGATATTGTCCATTGAGGTAGTATTGTCTCCTTAAGTTCACTGAAAGTTCACTAGAGGTTCGCCAAATCACGAAGGGACGCTAAGGCCGTTGAAGGCGAGGGGATGTCGTGTTAAGGTCGTGAGAGCGTGAAAGTGAAATTAGGTTCGTGTATGGGTTTGCATAAGGAACTTTGAGGATCAAATACAAGAAGAGACTCAGTGAGGCCAAGTCCGTCTGTGTGGTGCAGTGCTAAGCAAGATTTTTAAAGCCCCTGCTAGAAATTGGTATCAGAGCGAGTGGTCTAGTCGAGGACTAGCAGAGTAAATTCTAGTTCGAGAAAAAGGTCGGTCCTTAATCATCCTCTCTTTATCTCTGAAGTAAAATGGACTCATTTAGAAAGTCTGTATATTTCTATGAGTTGGAAGAAAAAGATAAAGCTGAGCAGGACTCTCTTAGAGATATGTTTGCTAGTTCTAGTAGTCGTGTGTTGAATTCATCAGAGTTATTATATGAAGAAGAAGAACCATCTGCTAAATGGATTCTACCTAGGATAAATGCCTCTGAAGTCTATGCTGATCTAGGTCTCTGGCACTTAAAAGCTGCCACTAGAATTACAATCAAAGAATCCATAAGATCTATACAAGAAAACTCTGATTATGTCTAGTCTATACCTCTCCTAGACCCAAAGAAACTCCAAGCAGAAGCCAGTAAATTTGGGACAAAGTTTTTACATCTAGGGTGTATACGAGTAGGAATCCATGCCCTTACTCATCAGGGCTTAAATACATATGTGTTAGCCACAGTTCGTGACCTAACACATAACAAATATACAGATTCCTTAATTGGTGGGATTGTTGCACCTTTGTCTAATGGACCATTCTGGTTTGACTGTTACCCCAATTTCCCTGTGTATATTTATGATGAAACATTGGCTGATATTCTACAGCTGTAAATCCAGACAACTGGATTTGACATGAAGAAAAAGAGAAATAATATCGCCATACAGACCCGGGGTTGTTTCCGTCATACCAGTACTCTTTATCCTGCAGTCCTACATGCCCCCAACAGAGACAGTAAAACCAGTGTCGTAGTCATAACTGACTCTAAAAATTGAAAGGTCGAGCATCAAGCTATCAAGTGGGAAGACCTTTCATTTCTATAACATTGGACAGTTCCAAATCCTAGACCTATCTCTACCCGAGCTATAACTTCTGCAAATATTTCTGAAAATCAATCCTCTACCACTTTAACCTTTCCTAGAAGGTCCACTATTGACAGGTCTCGGATTGAAGTAGAATGTAAAAATTCATCTCTGTATATACCTCCGTCTCTTTCAGATACTGCATGTTCCAGTCTTGTAAATTCTTCCTGTAAACATATTGCACTTTTAGAATTTGCTCAAATTTTGAATTTCCAGCCAATACGGGCTTCTTGTCCAACATGTCAGCAGCAAGTTAACTTGAGTCATCTTGCATATCTTGTGATCCATGAGAACCATAATACTAGGACTGGTGAAGCTCCACCTTGTACCTCTGTCACCCCATGTCCAAATCCTAAGTGTTTAGACATTCCATTCCCACATGAAGAAGAACACATTATCATGATGCATCTAGTGCCCACACTAGAAGAAGAAGACTCCCGGTTAACTGTTATTTTTGCAAATGGGAGACCTGCAAATAGCCCAAAATATGGACTTGGCTATATTGAGAAAAAAGATAAACTAATCCCTGAATGCAGATTTAAAGATCTGCCAGCAGATTGTAAGAAACCATCAGTCCCTGAAATCCAAAAGTTTTATACTTTAATGGATGGTTGCCCTAAGCATTAGATCCCTGCTCAATGGATAAAGCAGATGTTGAATTGGGATATCTATACCCATCCACAGGCTGATGAGTTTGGTTTATCACACACTCCAGAGGAGAAAATAAAGTTAGCCAATGAATGGAAATCATATATGGAGAAAAAGAATATGTGGATTTCTTTTTACTCCTGGAAAAAGGCTAAAGAATCAGAAGTTGTTTTGATGACTGATTCTGCATCTTCCTCATCTCATTCATGGACATCCATAGATGGTAGCAAAGTTGAAACAGCTACAACATTTCAACCCTTCAAAGGAATTGTCCTAGGAGAAGGACAACATTCTGCTAAAGCATATCCTTTGACACAAAATGATGATTCATTAGTTGGGGTTCAAGGGAAAGTGCAAAAGACCAGTGAGAAATTAAATTGGACCAATACTACACTTACTGGTCTAGAAAGAAATGTTGCAAAAGCTACCACAGTAAAGGATTAGATTGATAGAGTACAAGTCTCTATTAATGATGTAAATAATTCTTTGAATTTTGTACAGTACAATTCTTCTGCTGCAAAAGATTATTCTTAGAGTCTTTAAAAAAGATTGATGAAGTAGAGAATAGTAATATTGAGCAATCTATCTCTACACGGCATTTAATTTCAAATTTTTCTGACAAAGTAGATAGAATAAATTTGAAGAAGACAGATAGAACTATACTAGCTTCATTTTTGCATAAGGGAAAAAATATTCATACTCAGGAACTTAGTGAAAGCCCAGTCGCTAGGTTTCCTCAGTTATTCCCTAAAGAAGCTGATAAACCTGCCCAGCAGTCTAAGCCTGAATTGCCCAGTTCAGAAAAGCTTACCATTTCTACATTATCCCATGAGTCTGATTCAGACACCCAAGTACTTCCTGTGTATGAACCTCTTGAGCCTCAGTTTACTAGACATCCTGCTCCTGATCTAATTGGTGTTGGAAGAATACCCCCAAGAGAAACATTATTTGAAAGTAGCAATAAAGAGTGGAACCTAGATAATCTGTCTATAGCTCAAATTAGACAGATGTTAGATCACATGATTACAGAGTATAAACTGATGTGTGTTGCAAGAAAGTCAGAAGTTGAATCCTGCAAAACTTTGATTCAGTGTTTCACAGGAACACTTGCTGGATGGTGGGAGTTGGAATCCTCTCGAGCCATGATTGATAAAATGGAGAAAGAAGTGGTAAAAGATGAGAATGGAGATGTTGAATTCCATCTTGATGGAAAACCAATCAACAATATGATTGGAGCACTGACTGCTATGATCCAAGAGCACTATTGTGGTGTTGATGTCATACTATCAGATAATCATGAGTTAATATTAATGAATCTGAAGTGTAGAAACATTAACCAGTATGAAGATTTCCACAGAGATTGGATGCAAAGAATCTTCCTGGTTAAGGATCCCAAAAATCTGTTGTGGAAACAGATTTATTTGGTAGCTTTACCCTCAAAGCTTGTTGATATATTGAAGCTGAAAGAAGTATTCCCATTACCTCTTGAAGTTTATTTATGGGGAGAAATTAATTCTATTATTACTAAAGTTCTAATAACTCTCTGTACCAGCTCAAAAATGACAAAGTCTATAGACAAGTTAAATAGCCTTCCTGGTACAAAGTCTTTCTGCAGTAAATATGGCATAACCATAGATGATTCTTTGGTTACTCGCAGAAAAGCTAAAAAGAAGGCAAAGAAAGCCCAAAGACAAAGTCGGGCTTATACTTATCGTTTGAGCTCCAAGAAAAGAAATGAGCTCAGACCAACAAAGCCTAAGAGAAATCCTTCACACAGAAGATATCAAAGATTTTCTCCCAGAACTCATTATTATGGACCATTTGATATTTAGCCTCGATCCCAGAAGGTTGAAAGGATAAAGGGAGTCGTATGCTGGTTATGTGGCCAGCCCGGACATACTTCCAATCTGTGTCCTACAACATTGGAATAAAAAAGAAATCGTGGTAAGAAATCACAGCCACAGAACAGAGCCAGTAATTCTACTACTGTTAAAGTTGAATCTAAATGTGCTCGATGTGGTTCTTCTTTCCACAAGACTAAGGATTGTAACAGACTTGATATTCAGCAAGCTGAAGAAGTCTCCTCCTCTAATTCTGAGACTGAATCCTCTTCAGAATCCTCTATGGAGGAAATTCATGCTCATTGCCAATGTTCTGATTCAGAAAATTGTAAATGTGGTTGTTTTGATTCTGAATCTGACTTTTCTTCTGATAATTCACTTCCTGAGGAATTTTCATGAAAACTAAAAGTTTTGATGGCGTAGACTGATGAAGATGAGTTTAAATTATTTTCTCACATACACGCCTTGGAAGAAGGTGATCTCAAGACGAAGTTGCTTGAGAAATTCATGTCCCATGGTACTGGTTCCTCCAGTACTCGCAGCAGTAAGCCCATTTTTGTTGATGCTTCTTACGAGAAAAATGCCAAATCGTATCTCTATCACAATTCAAGAAAAGTTCGTGCACTCACTTTGGGGGAGGTGAGTAAGGAGATACATTCCATGAAATCAGAAATTTCTGTCGTGAAACTCCAAGTTGCACAATTAGAAAAAGGAAAACAAGAAGATACACCCGTTGTCTCTGGCATAAAAACAAATTATACTTTGCATACAGCATCTGCCTCTGCACAGTCATCTGATGTTGAGATAGCTAAAGGAAGACCTGATCCCCATTTGGGTTTCAGAGAAATGCAAGTGCTTGATGTTCAGTATCAACAACATCATGTCAAAATTAATATCCGCATTGAAGGAAAAACATTTTCCTTAACTACATTATTAGACTCAGGTGCAGACGTCAATATACTTTCTAAAAATGTTGTTCCCTCTAAATTCTGGGTATCTGCTACCAGAAAGGTGATAGGGTTAGGCAACAGGACCCTAGAGTTTGAAGTTCCTAAAGCTGCTGTGTGTTTTGATTCTCACTGTGTTAAACTCAAATTTGCAGTAGGAGACATTCCAGTTGACGGTATTCTTGGGAATGTATTTTTAGCAACAGTTGAACCCCATGGTTCCATTAGATTTCTAAACAAAAAAGGGGGATATTTCATCACTGTACCTACCGCTGATAAAAAAGGGAAGAGGATAGAATTGCCTTTTGTTTCTAATCCTCGAGTGTCTACTATGGTGCATGCGATGCAGGAACTACAAAAAGCAGAAAACAGTTTTGCAGAGCTCAAATATCATAAAAGTATGATCAAAATTGAAGATCGGTTGGGTTCTCCAGGAATTCAGAAACAAATTTCTGAATTACAGAAACAGTTTGAAGACACATGCTGTTCAGAGGAACCCAATGCATTTTGGCATCGGAAACAACATTGTGTAGAATTGCCCTACAAAGAAGGCTACACGAGCAAACCATGTAAATCCAGAGCTATCCCAATGTCCAAAGAATATAGATAGCTCTGTGAGAAGGAAATCAATCAGCTTCTGGAAAGAAAGCTGATCCAGGAGTCTAGCAGCCCTTGGAACTGCTATGGCTTCTATGTCAATAAAAGAAGTGAAAAGATTAGAGGCATACCAAGATTGGTGATAAGCTATAAACCTCTAAAATCTATTTTAGCTGATGATACTTATCCTATTCCGCATAAAGGAGATTTGCTGAGTAGGATATCTGGAGCTAAAGTGTTTTCCAAGTTTGATTTGAAATCAGGGTTCTTGCAAGTGGCAATTGCAGAATAGGACAAGTTCAAGACAGCATTTAGTATTCCTGCAGGCCACTATGAGTGGAACGTAATGCCATTCAGCTTAAAGCATGCACCTTCTAAATTCCAGAAGGTAATGGATTCTATCTTCAAACCATATCCTGAATGGTTATTAGCCTATATAAATGATCTCCTGATTTTCTCCAAAAATGTCCAAGACCACTTCAGACACTTAAAGATCTTCATGAAGTTGGTCAAAAAGAATGGACTAGTCTTGAGCAAGAAGAAGATGGAGTTATGCAAGACTAAGATCAAATTTCTTGGGCACCAGATAGAGAATGGTCAAATTGCTCTTCAAAGTCATGCCATAGAATTCGTAGAGAGATTTCCAGATACTATTCTGGATAAAACTTAGTTACAGAGATTTCTCGGGTGCCTTAATTATGTGAGCAATTTTTATGCAGAATGTGCCATAGACAGGTCTCTACTGAATCAGAGACTGAGAAAGAATCCTAAGCCTTGGACGAAAGAGCACACCGAAGCAGTGAGACAAATCAAGGCAAAGGTTCGCACTCTCCCTATTCTCTATGTTGCTGACCATGAGTATTTTAAAATTGTTGAATCTGATGCCAGCAATATTGGTTGGGGAGATGTCCTCAAACAAAGGCCAAATGAGCAAAGCAAGAAAAAGAAGAACAGATCGTGCAGTATGCCTCAGGTGTATGGAGTAAGTCTGAGAAAAACTACTCCACTATTGAAAATGAAATCAAAGCTGCATGGAACTGTATTAGCAAATTATCTATCCATTTGGTCAACAAATTCTTTCTGCTGAGAACTGATGCACAAGCCTTGGCAAAAGTCATAAATAAAACAATTAAGAACCCTGAAGATGCCAAATTTGCAAGATGGCAAGCTTTATTTGCAAATTTTGATTTTAAAGTTGAACACATAAAGGGTATTGATAATTCTTTGCCAGATTTTCTTAGTAGGGAATTTCTCCAGCTACAAGAACACCGCGCAGAAGTCCAAGATGAACATGTGATGGTCATCATCACAGAATGGGATCACGCCCATCAGAGAGAGATTCTGAGAACAATCCAAGATGAAAAACCATGGGCTGAATATAGAGATCAATGGAGGCCGACCTGGCAACTCCGTAATACCAAAGTATTAGATGCAAACCTTCAAAGTCATGCAGATCTTTTGCATCTAGTACCAGAGAGAAAAATACACCCAAGAGTCATGGCTTCTGTAGCTGCGAGTGTTAATTTGATTGATAGATTATTTTGTGAGAAAATTTATGTAGATTTCAACATCACGTTTGATTGACATTCTTTGCTTCAGATTATTGCTCATCGACTTGGTTAGTTAGAATGAATATCAGACATTATATTATTTATACCGACCAATGTTTCGGCAGTATTTCTGTTAGCAGTTACTACTAGACTGCAGTCAGAAAGACAAAGAAAAGCATTTGTGCTTTCTGGCCCGAAAAATGAATATGAATTATGTATAAACTTGAACACCGACCTTGCAAGAGCGCTGGCGTCTAGAAGAGCATCCCCACCCACCGTCGGAGGGCGAGCACGTGAAGGTGGGTAATGCCATTGTAGTCTAGGCATACGGAATCCGCAGGCGGTTCCCAAGCCTGTTCAACGCCCTCAAGAATGTGGATTTACCGCTTCCGCTGTGTCCTATGACACCCACCACCGTTCCCTTCCATATGTCCACCGACACTCCTGACAGAAGGTTCGTCCCCTCCGTCTTCCTTCTCAGATCTCGCACTCTTATCTTCGGATGCAGATTGCCATTGCCCACTACCTCCGCGTCATGCACATCATCGTCATTGATGTGCAGAAGCAATTCTTCTCGCAAGCCCTCATTTCCTTCAAAATCCCGTCATTCGTGTCATAACAATAACAATTCCCCAAAGAAATATGTTGCCAAAAAACATTACAAAAAAAAGGTTAAATGCATACCTTTGAATTCCATCGTGCAACAAACTCAAGCATTCGAAGTCCTATAAAACAGATGAAATAATTAATTCGGCCGTGTGCGAGACCAGACTCTAACTTCTGAGGTGGATTTATGTCTGGGAAGCCACATAGCTTTACCCAGCTTTGTGGTATCCCTAGTTCTACCTGCACTGCACAATTACTAGTTGCGTCTAATCCCCAGTTCGGCTGACCCCGCTACCAGTAGTCTCTGACTCCAGGTCTACCTGCACAACAAAGGTACCTTCCAGCTCTACCTGCACAGCAAAACCGTGGTTTTGTAGTAGGCGGCGTAGTTAGCGATGACGGAAGCAAAACACAAACTTCACAACCAAAAAAAATAAAATTGATTTCTCTTTTAGTCCAAACAGTACAATAAATTTAATTCATATTAATTATAAAATGAAAATTAAACATACCCACTAGAATCCAATAAACATAAATGTTATAAAATTAAATAACTAAAATAGATTAAATAGAAGAAGATAGAAAACATCTACCTAAACCTATTAAAATAAATGTGTTGCAACGTATTTTTAATAACAAGTCAAATGGGCTTGCGCGTGCATAGTAAGGATCGAGAACTTCAAGAAAAAATAAAATCAAATAAAAATGGTTAAGGAAAGTTCTACGGATAACCGCTCATGTGAGCTATGCAATAAAATAGGTCGACCAAACCCTAGCAATGGCGATCCTACGAAAAAGGTTATCATTTTGTAATGGTGATTCAATTTCTCAGCATTAGTGGCATCCTAGCAGTTTCTATCTAGTGATGTGAGTCCGTGAGTCCTGGCAGTTTTTATCTAGCGTCAGGAGTATTTTTGTTGAGGTGGGTTTATATTTTCTTCCTACATCAATTTGCAGTTTCTTCTCATTATTAAGGTTGTTGTTGGTAGGGTGGGCCTTTTCTTTGGTGAAGGGGTTGCTTCTGCATCTTCTCTTCGTTATATAAATCATTCCCTCTCAATAAAATACTTAAGTCGGTTAGGTCATCATGGCGAAGAAACAAGAGAAAGGTGGTTTTAGAAATATATGAAAGAATGTGAGCTAAATACCTCTTTTTCTCTAGGAGTATATGTTAATCTAAACAAGGTTTCAAGCTTAGTGTAGAGGACATTGGTCGCTAGAATATTTTACATTTCATTTTCTCGTGAAAGAATTCAAATGTGGGTTCAATCAGCTTGGATGCCCCTGCTTGGATACACCCCTAAAATTAACCTTCTGGCAAATGATTGTTTGGATTTTCACTTTTTGTGGATGAAGCCCCTATTAAAATCTCATCTACACCCTGGGTTTTCAGTTAGGGTTTCCTCTAGACCCAAAAATCATGGCATGTGAGCTTTAAATCGAAAAATAATAAACCTAGCCTTGGATACTTTTAGGTTAAATTACATGTATTTCCTCTCGAGCTATGCGCGAGGAATATTTTTTTATCAGTGTTTTTAATGTGCCGTGGAAGTTTATTTATTTTGATAATAAACTATTGTTGGAGTTTGATAAGTGTGTATCCAAGGTTTTAGTGGAAATGGAATCATAGGCTAACCTTCCTAAGGAAGTGATCATCTCATGTACTGGAAGAAGTTATGTCCAACCCTTGGACTGCTTGTAAACCCCTTTCATGTGTCTCAACTGCCACCAAAGCAGCCATCTTCGCAAGGGCTACAGTTTACCTCACTGTGGGAGGGTAAGGGATCATAAGACCAAGTCCTTCCAAGATATGGAGGAATTTCTCCCAGCTCAATGTGGGCTTTCGAAGTTGTCCAGTAATGTGGAGGCCCCTCTTGGGTCTTCTGAAGACACTAATTCTGCTCAGAATCCTCTGAATTTATTTAAGCCACAAGGTCTCAATTTGGGGCATTGTGATCCATCCTCTCTCTTATATGATTCTACGGAACTGATTTCGAGTGTGAACGCCACCTCAAGCTATTCTAAGCATGAATAATGGCTCCAAACACTTTTCCTTCCTAGGTAGTTCCTATGAAAGACTCTTTAATTTCAGTTCTTTCTCCTAAATATTTTGTTATGCTTCATGAAATTAAATAAAACTCTACAAATATAAGTTATAATCCTAAACCAGAGGTCAATTCAGTAAAATATTCTATAACGGCTATTGGACTTAATCTAGTTTTTTATAGTACTCCCATCAATAACTATGCTCTTCTTAGAAAATATTATGGTCCCTTGCCAACTTCCAAGACTCCCTCTTTTTTTCACTGGTCATTTTATATGAATCAACCCATCTCTTTGTGCTCCTAAGGTTTTGTTCTAATGTCGTCTTCCACATTGGCTGGCAATTCATTTCCCTCGGGATCACTTGAGTTAGAAATAATTAATTCCTACTTGTCTATGGTTGTAATTCTCCATTTGAGGAGTTTGTTCCTACATAATAGGAAATAGCTAGAATATAGTTTCTCCTAGTTTAGTGTGTGGTTGAGAGAATCTCTCAACCACAGTATTGTACGTCCAAGATAGAATTCCTATCTTGAGACTATTGCTTGTATAAAAATGTGTGTAATTTCCTTCATTCATAATATAGAATTTATATAGAGTGTGCAGTGTGCTATTTTATCTTGGTATCAGAGCTTCAAAGCCCTTAAGGGCCTCTGGCCCTTCCCGGGCATAGGAAAATAAATGAGTGCATTTGTATAATTTTATTATTTGTTTGTCCATTGAAAGTTTCGTGGATAATGAGCGATCTGCCAAAGTGAGTGTGGTGCAGATCTTGATTCTGTAGCCAATGTTTTTCCAAGCTGTGGATCTGAGTGCATAGAGGAGATTTGACTGCGTAGAGGAGTGCATGTTTATTGAAGTGTGCCATCTGCGTGAATTGACTGGCGGGCGTAGCACAGATCGGAGGAGAAAAATGGTCCACAACGGCATCGATTATGGAGACATAAAGTTGATCTCTGAGGCCTATGATGTGCTCAGTGAGAAGCATGGAGTATGAAGCGATGGCAAGGCTGCGGGATTCCGTGAATGATGTGCTTAGGCGCAATTTTCCAGCTACAGCAGAATCAGAACATGGTGCTCTGGTTGCTGTATGGTTGACCGCAGGATGGGCATTTATGGTTATCCAATTGAAATTCAGGCATTTTTTTTCATGGCACTTAGATGTGCTCGACAGTTGCTTAAACCAAAAGCTGCGAGGGATTTCATCCTACGCCACAGTTTCCTCCCTTTCCTCTCTGGTATTTTTGCGAAGGTAATCAATTTGCGTTTGCCCGTTTCGATCTGACTATCCTGTGCGAATGGCGGAGCAGTTGACCGAAGATTAGATCGTAGAGTTTAAGAAGGCTTTCAGTCTATTTGACAAAGATGGCGATGGCTGCATTACTACCAAAGTATTGGGCACTGTTATGCGCTCTTTGGGTCAGAATCCAACTGAAGCTGAACTGCAGGACATGATCAGTGAAGTTGATGTTGATGGAAATGGGACAATTGATTTTCCTGAGTTTCTTAATCTCATGGCGAGAAAGATGAATGATACTGATTCTGAAGAGAAGCTGAAGGAAGCATTCCATGTTTTTGACAAAGATCAAAATGGTTTTATCTCTGTTGCTGAGCAACGTCACCAATGCGGAAGTGAAGGCTCCGGGCCAAACCATTCCCAATGTCTGCAAGTCTCTCACTGTTGAAGGTGTTGCCGGAGGAGTGTCCTGCTCTGCCGTGGCTCCATTAGAACGACTCAAAATTCTGCTTCAGCTATGAGCAAGCATCCAGTGCAATCCTTTGGCTTTATAGAAGACATATGGGAAATGAAAATGCCGATTGCAAGAACGGATGGATAAGTTGTCTGCGTCCAAGTTTAATGCGTTGGGGACATAGTGGTGTTCTCTCATCACATAGTTCAACGGTGGTGCTGGCGCCATGTGTCTCCTGCGGTGCATATTTTGCACATTTATATATATTTTTTGTGTGTATATATGTCATAGTTAATGGGCTTTGGTAGCATGATTCAATGGTCTGCCCCGGTTAGGAATTAGCGCATTTTTAAGCATCTGTATTGTTTCTAAATGCTGCCGGATCGACCAGGGTTCGTATCTTGGAGACAGTGAGCTTGAATTGTCTTTTAAAGTTAGCAGTTAGTCGCTGGGAATGATGTCGGAAGCCGAAGAAGAGAGTTCCAATTCGATGCAGCAGTGGGTGAAGTTCCTGTGCAGCTTCGGCGGCAGCACTCTTCCACGGCTTTCTGATGTGCAAAGGAAACACACCACGGCAAATCATAAGGATATGAATCTAGTTTGGAATGAAAAACTGGATTTTATTGTTAGTGATCCCATGGTTACGAATGGTTACGACTACAAAAGAGCTGGAAGAAGATGTGTATAGTGATAATATTGGAAATGAGTCTATGTTGGCATGTCGTGGAGAGCACTGTGAAAATGCTGACCGAGAAGAAGTTTATGCTACTATCGAAATGTATTTTTTAATTCTCAGATGATGTTTTTTAATTTTGCAATGTATTGATTAACTGTCATGACAATGAAATTGGTTGTAATTTAAGTGACAGTAGTGTGACTGACTATTGTCACAATTTTTAGTCTGTGTTGGAACTGGTCATTCCAACACTAAAAAAACTTGCAGGATATGTTGATGAAGACATGACAGTGAAAACGATATCAAAGGATTGGAGCTACATCAGAGATTGGAGGATGATCAAGTTTGTGTGTGCCCAGTGTGATGGAAATAGATTGTGGAGACAGGTCTGCGTGTTCAATTGCAAGGAGATTAGCTGCACAATGGATCTTAGTTGTTGCAGTACGTCAGCGAGTATGAGACAGCATGCTTGGAAGCAGTTACCAAGCCTTGATACTGTGAGCAGGGGAAGTGGCATTACGTTGCGATGCCGGAAGAATTGGATACTGAAACGCGATGGAGGATTGGACCGTGGAGTCCTGGATTACTGTTATTGAAGGGAAAATTGTGTTCTCTTCATGTGGCTGTGAGTGCATATGTTTCAGTTTCTTTATCAGTGGACCCCTCACAGGTATCATTGGAATGGTTACTACTATGCTTGGGAAATAATCATCTTTGGGCAGAAAAAGAAATTAATGTGAAGAGTTCATGTTTTATTTAGTTTCTTGGAATCATGTTTAAATATTATTGAGCCTTATTGAGCCTAGCTAACTCAATGAAGGTAAAATTATTTTGTTAGAACTAGCTACTCTAACAAATGACAGGTGAAACGTGGATTTCCAAGAAGTTATTTGAACAGACAAGGATGCCCAAGATGTGAACAATGAACAGATGAGGTAAAACAGCAGCGACAACGTTTATGGTGGACAACAAAATAGATTTTTGTTTGAGTTAGTGTGGTTTGTACTAGCGGTTGCAGCGGTTGGTACTCATGCATTTCGGTGGATGGTTTCTCTTTTATATGGACTTCGACATATTCTTTGTTATGTTTGATCACAACCAGACTTTGTGAAGCACTATCATGACAAGTAGTCATTAAGGGGGGGAGTTAGAAATAATTAATTCCTACTTGTCTATGGTTGTAATTCTCCATTTGAGGAGTTTGTTCCTACATAATAGGAAATAGCTAGAATATAGTTTCTCCTAGTTTAGTGTGTGGTTGAGATAATCTCTCAACCACAGTAGTGTACGTCCAAGATAGAATTCCTATCTTGAGACTATTTCTTGTATAAATATGTGTGTAATTTCCTTCATTCATAATATAGAATTTATATAGAGTGTGCAGTGTGCTATTTTATCTACTTGATCTATGTTATTTCCCCCTTTTGGTTCCATCGTCATCGGTGCCCTCCCTTGCTCCTATCTCCTCTTCTTCCCTCCATTCTCTTGATTTTTTCCCTATGTCTTTAGTTTTCTTTGTTAATGCTTCTATCTCCTCTCCTCATTGCATTCCCCTTTCGTCCTAGTGCTCCTGTGAAATTTTAAACTTTTCCCCTCTTCTGATCCTTAATTCCTCCCCCTCCCTGCCACCTTTATTGGAGTTTCATCCCTCTCTGGTGATTTTATCATTTCTTGGAAAAATAAAGAAGAAAATAAAATATATTTGGCTAGAGACGGCCCCTCTTGTGGCACCTCTAGTGTCCCTTCCTCCCAAGCCTTTGGAGAACAGTTTTCTGCTGATGGAAATCGAGAATGGAAATCTTATCTCTGAACATTAAGGGAAGGGAAAATACAAATTCCTCTCCCTTAGGAGACTATTAGAATCTCATTACCCTTTTGTTATGCTATTTCAGGAATCCATGGTATCAGCGTCTAAAGCCCTACACCTCTTCTCGAAAATTTGCTCGGGTTGGTGTGTTTGTGTGTCAGAGCTGAAGGTGAGCGAGGTGGACTAGTTGTCATTTAGGACCCTTCTGTCTCCTCTTTCTATGCATTCCAATCAAAGGTGGGGCTTATTCTTGAAGGTAGGTTTAGGGTTTTTTCAAGGCAAGTGACCATTGTGAATTGTTATGGGCCATATAATAGAGGAGGTATTTTTCGGATGTTTTCTAGAACAATGGTCTTCTTGGTAATAACAAGTTGATTCTTGTCGATGATTTAAACTTAACTCTATATTCAAATGAAATATGGGGTAGGAAAGCTAGGCATGATCCACTTTCTCTGTACTTTAACTTTTTGTTCCGAAATGTGAGACTAATTGATGTATGCCCCGCTCCGTCGTTGCCTACTTGGAAAAATGGGAGAGTGGCCAATGATGGGATAGAAAAGAGTCTGAATTAGTTTCTAATGGTAGAAAGCCTCATCCCATGTTTTAGAAAATATAGATTTTTTATTGCTTCAGATAGTATCTCATATCACTTTCAATATTTCTAGAGTTTGAGGTTCATAATTACTTTTCACCCTTGCCTTTAAAGTTTAGTCAAGTATGGCTTGAAGATCAATATTTTAACAAACTTGTAAGGGATGCATGGACTTATTTTGAAGTGCCTTTACTTGAATAAAGAATGGATATTTTCTCATATAAGTTAAACTGGTTGAAAAAATTGGTTGTTAAATGGGAGAAGAATAAGAAGAGAGAGAGTTAAATGTTGAACTTGGTTTGATTGAGCAGTTCTTCAATCACTCTTTTTTCAAAGAGTTGTTCCCATTGCAAATTAAAGAACATTTTTGGAAACTATAATCATTAAAGTTTCACATTTTAAAGATAAATGAAGAAGCCGAGAGAATCAAAAGCAAGGTTAATTTGATATATAAAGGTGATGGTAATTCAAAATTCTTTAACAGATATGCTTCATATAGGAAATAAATCAACTCTATCTAGGAATTGAAGGGGTTTGGCGATTCAACCATTTTTTATATAGATTCTTTAAAGAATTCAAAGTTTCTTATTACTCTAATCTCCTCAAGCAAACCCTGTCAATAACTTGATGGTACAACTTCAAGTAATCAATATTCTTCCCTATTTTTTATATGACGAAGAGGTAGTTTCTATTGGTAATCAGGTTTCATTGGAGGAATTAGAAGGGGTCTTGAAGTCCTATGCTAAAGAAAAGAGTTTTGGGCCTAATGGTTGGACTGTAGAAATTTTCATCCACTTATTTGATTTGTTGGGGAATGATATTTTGAAAGTTGTAAAGGAATCTGATGTCAAAGCTAGGGTCAAAAACTCTATTAATGCTACCTTCCTCACCTTAATTCCCAAATCCTCTAAATCCTTTTTATTTTACCAATTCTACCCCATATATTTGTGTAACTTGGTCTATAAAGTAATTTCTGAAACCATAGATAATAGATTAGAGGAGAAACTGGCATTTTAAATCTCCAAGGATAAATTTGGTTTCTTTCTTGGAAGACAAATACATGAATAAATTGGCTTAGCTCAAGAAGGTATTCATTCAACTAAGGAAAAAAATTCAAAGCCATCATTTTTGAACTAGACCTAAAGAAAACATATGGTAAAGTCAACGCGGACTTCCTTATGTTGCTACTGATACATAATGATTTGGGGCCTCTTATTACCAACTGGATAATTCCTTTTGTCTCTTCTACCTCCTTTGACACCTTAATCAACAACTCCTCATCTCTTTTTTTACCAGTGTTCGAGAGGGCTCTGCTACAGATTCTCTTTGTGCCCACTCCTATTAATTTTGGTCATTGAAGGGATCAAAAAAATTATATTACAGGAGAGAAGCGAGGGCAGAACAAAAGGTGTCAAAGTTACCATTGTTTCAATCATCTCGCATTTACTCTTTCTTGATGATGTTCTGATTTTAGGGGATGGTTCACTAGAAAATTGGATTGCATACAAGAAAATCATCTCTATCTTCTTCCTAGCAATTGGGATTAAGGTTAGTTTAGAAATATCGTGTTTTATCATCCATGATATAGAGGATTCGATGATGGAAAGTGTAATGGAAATTTGGCCCTATAGGAAATGAGAATCTGGACTATGGATTTAAATATTTTGGTTTTTGGCTTAAGCCCAATAATTATAAAAACTAAGATCGATTTTGGTTGATCAAGAAGGTTAAAAATAAACCAATTGTTAGTGTTATTGGTGGATATTGGCTAAGGATCAATTGGTGTTAGTAAAATTTTTCCTTGAAAGAATTATTGTTTTCTCGATGAATGTGGTAAGAATCTCATCCTTTGTGCTAAATAAAATCATACAAATAATGTTTCACCTTTTATGTGCATGTAAGGCTGAGAAGATAAAATGCATCTAGCTATATGGGAGTATCTTTCAAAGCCAAAAAACTTGGGGGTTGGGGTTTTAAATACATATTTTGGTTTGGGAAATCAGTCACTGCTATAAACCTATGGGGAGCTCTAGAAAGAAATGAATTATGGAGTTCTGTGATTAAGGAAAAGTATTCCAAAAAGTGATCCTTAATTCACTAGGTTCCTAAAACGACTGCATCTACTTTGTCTCTATTCCTGGGTCTATTTTTTGGAAAATTCTTATGGCATCCTTTTCTTGTATGTTGAAATGGTTTCCAAATTCATTTGGGTTAAGATCCCTTCCTTGGTGGTAGCCCTTACTATTTCATATCTGCCTCACAAGTTACCTTCCTTAACTCCCAAGGTCCTTTTATGCTGGCTCAAGCCTTTAGTTCCTTTTCCTTTTATTTCTTTAGGGGTCATTGGATCTCCTCTTTTAGTTTAATTCTGCAATGTAACTTATCTATTGAATGGGATTGTTTTATCCTCAACCTGTCCCTCAATGGTATAAACCTTTCAAAAGAAAACGATAAGCTAGTGTGGGCTTGGGATAACTCCTCAGAAAGAGTTGCTGCAAAATCTATGTATATGGCTATTTCCTCTTCCTATTGTTAGGTGAATGCCTCTTGGTGGTTGTAATTAATTTGGAAATGGAATCTCCCTTCAAAGCTTAAAACATACTTGTGGCTAGTTATGACGAATAAAATATTATCCTGGGATAATTTCTAGAAAAAGGGCTTCCAAGGTCCCAACATATGTGTTTTATATACAACTAAAAGGAAAAACATAGATCATATCTTTCTCAGATTTGGGGCATCTAAAACAATTTGGTCCAATGTGCTATTTGTTCCTGGTATTAAGTTGACTGAGCATTTCAATTCATTTGTTGAATGTCTTTTGTTTCAGTTCTCTAATAAGAAAAGGTTCCTTATAATCTCAATATTCATTGCATGAAAAATATGGAGCTTAAGAAACAAAATTATATTTGAAAACATTTGGCCCGACTTGTATTTGGCCTCATCTAAAACATTTGTCTACTGGTAAGAGTATCCTCATAAAAGCAAGAATTCTCCAAGTAGAAATGCAGTCGACTCCGTCATTTATCTTCAATTTCCTATTGATTTTTTTGATGGTGCAACTCAACGGGAGTTGTGTGCAGGTGACTTTATCAGTCTCCTTGCTAAAAGACATGTTATAAAAGCATGGCTTGGTCTTGTTTCGGGCGAGAAAACTAAAGTATAAATCTTGCTTGCATGATCTCTAATGCTTATAATAAAGTCATTACATATCCCCAAGAAAGAAATTAGGGCTGACTGTAAGATCATCATTGACTAACTTTTCAGAAAATCTGAATTACATGCACTGAACTTATATTATTGGAAGTCCAAGGTGGTGGAGTTGTTCATAGAATTCCAATATGTTTCCGTTTTTCATATATATAGAGAATTCAACTTTCAGGATGATTCTCTGTCAACGATGTGTCTTGAAATTCAACCGGGTTCCATTCACTTGGAAGAATGGTGTGATGGAGAAAAACTCCATGCTAGTCTCTATCAACTATAATTTTTCTTATAGTTTTTTCTCTTAGTGCATACTAGTCTTCTGTTTTTTACAAAATTCTAAGGATGATATGCTTGGTATCAAAGGTTGAACAAACTCAATTTTATTTTTTTGTTGTACGTGTTGCTAGATATAGTGACATTTTTGTTAAAATCTAGTTCATTTTTTTTAATATTTTCTTTGAATAACTAGATTCATGGATGTATAAATAGTTTGTTGTGTGTCCTCAAGCATACCATTGGATGTTTGTTCCCCTAGTTAAGCATGTTGTTTGTAAACATATTTCATTGAGTAATGAATAGTAAGATATTGTGTTTTGAAAAAAAAAAAAAACTGGAGCAATACAAATGTGTGGTTTACTGCTCTTTTTAAGATAAAGAACTAATCTTCATTAGTGTTGAGATAGATAAGGTGGTGACACATTAATATTCTTCAATTAAGACTTAACTAACTTAGCTAATTGCAAATTATTTTAATCTATACAATTAAGACTTAACTAACTTATCTAATTGCAATTATCCTAATTGCAAATTATTTAAATCTATACAAATGGTCTTAGTCATATGGAGATTGTCTTGTTATTTAATTTTTAATTCATATAATTTAAATTTTTTTATTGTAAATAATAATTTAATTTTTAATTGAAAACTATATATATATAAATTTTGGATCATAAAAATAATAAGCATTCCTAAATCCAATTAACAAAAACATTTATTATTTTACAATTAAATAAATAAATAGATATTAGTTATTACTCTAAACTACATTTTCAATAAAGTTAAATAACAATTCTTATAAAACGTGTTACTTGCTCATGGGAGTAAACCCTAAGTTATTTGGTGTAAAAATGTAGACTTCAAAATAAGCCCTAAATATTATAGCTTTACCGAGCTGTGTCATACCCCTAGTTGTACCTGCACTGCATAATTACCAGTTGTATCTGATCCCTAGTTCGGCATACCCCGCTACCAGTAGTGTGTGACTTCAGCTCTGCCTGCACAGCAAAGGTGCCGTCTCCATCAGTAGTTTAACTGAACGCATCAAATTGAAGCACTTTATATTCTTATCCCGGGAGGTTACGCTTCAAATTGACAAATTCAATTCAACTTGCTTAACTGTTATTTTGCTTTTATTAATAAAATACAATGAAATTTTTTTAATAAAAAATCATATTAGACCCATTACATTTAAATAATAATAATTTATGTGTAAAAATAATATATCAGAATAAATAATAATAATTTATATGTATAATCATAATATATCCAAATATATAATCAATAAGCATATATAAATTTAATTAATAAAAATGTAATTTAAAAAAAAATCTATATAGAAATATGAAATATATATAAAATATTAATAGTAATTATAAATTAAGATTCATTTTATTATTTGAAATAATGATTCATATTTGTAATTACTATATTTTATAAATTATTTTAAGTTTAAAAAATTAATAATTATTACATGCTTAATCTAACTAAGAGACAAAAATGACCTTTTTCCAAACATTTTGTTAATCAATTTTCTTCAAATTTTGGTAGATATCTTTAGATGAAGCTGAACTCTTCATCCTCACTACCAAAAATATTCCATGAATATTCCATAACATTAAATCAAAGTGATATGTACATATAAGGGCATTTGTATTAAAACAAAACCAGTTTACATAATCTCGAATTATGAAATAAACATAATAATCCTCTCTCAGTTCTTATCAAAAACATCATCATATGGAGAAAAGTCTCACGTGGAAACCATATTCTAGAAACTTTAACATATGAGAAATGTTCCATGAAAACCATGTACCAAAAGACTAGAGACTATAGAGAAAGGACATGTAGATCTAAACACGAAACACAAATTATAAAACATAGCTATGTCCACCATCTCTAATGAAAACAATTGCCAACATAAATAGGAGTTCATGAAACATGGATCTTGCAAGAGCGAAGGAAGGAGTTTATGTCGCCCATGTAATATGATAAACTTATCTTTGATTGTGCATCCACAATAATGTTTTTCTCCATGTATATATGGGGAAAAGTGAGCTATTTTAAAATCCCAAATAAGGTCCTAAGAGCATCTAGTTAGGTAGAAGAGGAGGCTCGAAAAAGGACCTATGATTGACCCAGTCAATAGTGACTTTGGAGTCCCAAAAAACATATAGGGTCATGATAGATAGCAAATGAGCACTGAAAAGAAGGCCCAAGAGATTCGTGATCTCTACCCTATAATTTTTCTTAACACCATTGTTCCAACTGAAAAGATAATATTGATCTAGGGAAAAAATGATATATGTTCCACAACCACATATTGTTCGTTACAGAACCCCATTAAAGAAACCAATAGGGTATTTCCCCGAGCAATCAATAGCCTAAAATCTTCCGTCAATCCCATTTTTAGCCACAAGTATATATATACTCCTCGAAGTATAAACACATTTTTTTGTAGTTCTTATCCATATAAAAGGGAATATTATAAAAAATAAGTGCATTTTTGCATCTCCAAATACCCCAAAATATAACGAAAATGAGTATTTTGACAACAATATATTTAGGATTCTATTCCATAAATAATTCATTAATAAATGAATAAAACATTCTAGCTTCAATGTTTAATCGTCGTAAAACCCCAATCCAAATGGCCACGACGAATGGGCGTTTGACGAATAAGTGTATAACATACTTAGAATAAGCCTAACACCACCCTTACACATATGACATCTGCACAGACCTTGAAAACCTCTCTTGCCCAGGTTCTCGCAAGTAAGATTCTTATTATCCCACACCAATTCGAAGAATTTTAGTTTTAGAGGAATATTTCAATAGAGAACTTTTCGATACTATATATTTGCTAAGGAAAACATCTAAGAAGAATATATATGACAATAAATCTCCTCCATATAAATAATACCTTGGAGCATCTTCCCATCCCATTTGAGAGTTTCATTCCCATCCCAAAATGAGATGCCCACCATATATATATATATATTAGCAATATATTCATCCCAAATATTCACTAATGTACTTACTAATCCTAGCTAACTCGATCTAATCCATATAGGATATAGACCCATTGGATCATTTATAGAATGCATTGGTTAAGGAATAAAATAACCTTAAAGAAACCTCAGATCAGATCCAACCCAATCTCCACTTCAGCACCTGAAAAAATAGCCTAATGAAGATTTCCAAGTAACAAATGCTTTAATTTTAAAAGACTATTCAAGATGTATGAACATTTTTTTGTTGACCCAGCACCAATTTTTATCAATTCCTAAATAAGATGCTCCTTTAAATAATTTTCTGTAATCATATGATGCCATAAGCCGGATTCAAATAATGCATGCCATACACTCTTTATATTCAGGGCCCATAATCTAGGTGAACTAGATGGATATTTTCTTACCCACGAATACCAGACCAAATAAAATTTGAGATGATGGAATTGATTTTTTTAATGACATGCTTGGGAATATACGCACATCCTGTATACAAAGATATTTTATAATATTGATTGATAAAGAGTCAATCTTATGTTGAGAAACAACTATCTATGTTCCCATGACTTGGATTAGGCATTATACTTTTTAATTAACCACTTCCAATCCTTGATTTTATTTCAATTTGGTTTTAAATTGAAACCAAGGTATTTCAACACACAATCTAGATTATAAACATAAAAAAAAAGTGTTTCCAATCTCAGAAATTTGGGCTTGGTCCTCTGAGGGATGAATGAGAAGGTAATTATTTTTGTTCATGAACATCCTTGATTCTTCCCCAAAATTTAAAATGATGTGAAATTGATGCACCCATTGAGTCGAGGAAACCTGTCCAAAATGAAGAACATCATCTACAAAAGTGATATGGGAAGAAAAGGTATTTTTCATGACTAATATACACGAAAATAAACCCCTATATTGTCTGGCCTCCGATATTCGTTTTCTCAAGCCATCGATAATCATCAAGAAAAATAATGGGGATAGGGATCACACTTGTCTCAACCACTGAGAAGCATTAAAGAAGGGCGATGGCACACCATTAATAAACACGTCATAATTTACTAAAGAGACACATGCCATAATCTATTCAACAACCCCCATCAAGAGTCCAATTTTATGTAGGATCATTCTGATAAAAGCCCAATCGAAACAATCATATGCTTTATGTAAGTCCAAATTTAAGATTAAAGCCTCCTTCATTTGAACCTTGATGGAATATATATATATATATATATATATCTGTGTGTGTGAGAGAAATTTATATAAACATAAATAATATAGTTAAGAACCAATATTAACTCTAGATCTACCATGTGCTAAGAGGAATAAAATGTGCAAAAATTTCTTTTAGTTTAACACTTAAAAAAAGGACATGATCCTTCTATGTGCTTGGTAGATCTATAGTTCAGATAGATCTATGCTAGTTTTAAATAGATTTATAAATTCCATTATAATTTCAATAATTAAAATTGAAATTGTGATACTTAGGTACTACTCATATGTAAAGGTGTACAAGAAGTAAGAAAAATAAATTACATAGTTTAATGGCTAAACTATGTATTTTTTTTTTGTGAATTAAAGAATTGTATTACCTTTTGATCAATCCATTATATGTTTATATAAAATTTAGCTTGGTCAATTCCAAGGGAATAACAACCTAAGCCATTATCAAGAGACAAGCTAACCTCAATTTACATGAAAACTAACGAACCTATGATTGATAATGTCAATACTTTTAATAATTTATTAGTAAAAGAACCCCAGTATGATTGTGGATTTTATGGAGGGTCATTTTATCTTTTGTACATTAATCCATTCTAAGGAATTACCAGGGATAAATGTAGAGAAGATTATAATTTCATTTCCTTGGTCTAATTCTAAATCTGGAGTTTCGGCTGCTTTAATTTCTTTATTATCACTATATGAGTGGTCTGATTATCAAGCGTGTTTATGGTCACTCAGGGACGAATCCTAAACCATATTTTTATCTTGTGTGCCTCCAATCGATGGATGGATCTTGACTTCAGCATGATGGGGTGTCGTTTCATGTTGTCTAACGAAGGATGGAGAACTCATTTTGGTTGTAGAATATTTTCATTATTGCATAATTTCTAGCTTATGAGCTAGAGAAGTATTATCTCATTTTGGATATTTTGTATCTTTCCATCCTCATGTCTTATTCTTGGAAGATGGATGAGTAGAGATCCCTTGGGTAAAGGAACATGCATTCTGGAGATGAATGGGTTTTTGACAAATCTTGTGGCAGAATGTTGTATTTTCGTAGTCCACTATTTGGGAATAGATAATGTCATTAATTTGAGGAAATTTCAGCCAAAAATTGGTCTCATAAGGAAAAATAATAAAATAATACTTAAACTAATAACATAAGAGTTATGAATTTTGGAGGGAAAAGAAGAAAACTAAATTTTTTTAATTGTAGTTTTGGCTTATCTCTCTATATGTTTACTCAAATTTCAAGTGTAGACACTTGTTGAATGTGGAATTAAATTATACATCCAATGAGTACCAATAATGCGTACTTTTGAGAAGACTCGCGTTCATAAAATTTGAAGATACATTAGAAAAACACGTTGAACACATTTCTTTAATGTATCTTCAATTTTTATCAATGTGGCTCTTCTCAAAAGGATGCATAATGTGTACTCTTTAGACGTGGAATTTAATTCTGCATCCAACAAGTACCTACACTTGAAATTTGAGTAAATCTATAAGGAGATGAGCCATAAATACAATTAAAAAAAGTACCTCCAAAATATTTACATGTACCTTTTTTTAAATTTAAATGATTTTTAATGGTTTACATATTATGACATGGAAATCATGTGAAAATTTCATGGGAAATTTTAGGCTAAAATTTACTCTAATTCCACTTAAGGAGAATTTCGTCTAGAAACCCTTTGTTGAGATCGATTTCATCACAGACTTGAGCAAACTTGGTCACAATGCCCTTTTAAATCCTTTCTATGTTTAATTTAATGAAACAATAGATTCATTTTCGCATATCAACTATTATCTTTAGATGGACTCTATATGAAGGGGAAAATTTGGAAGACTTACCCAAAACGGAGGGATCGTAGTTGGCATACAAAGACAGTTAAAACTAGCAAACCAAGTTGTGAAAATAAGCCCAAAATGACCCCAAAATGAAGGTCCTTCATCAAAATCATTTCAATAATCCTTCAGATCTTTAAAATACACCAAAAAACAAATTTCTTTAGGTATTTAAAATACACCACAAAAAAAATTCCTTCAGATCTTTAAAGTACACCAAAAAAAAAAACTTCCTTTAGATCTTCAAAATACACCACAATTTTTTTTTGAGTAGAAAACCAATCTATATTTGGGGATGCACCCATTTTTGGAATGAAAATATTGTAGGCCATAACCCATTAAATCAGAAGATAATGAAATGCGTTGAATAATCTATGTAAGCACCTTCGATTTGAATATGATCCACTTTAATAGTGGGGATATTTTATACTTGATCCACAATGAATGTTCTCCCTGAGGTCTCATTGAGAATCGCCTGTGCAAGCCTTAGCTTGAGGGTATTCTTGATAGATTTTAGTTGGGAGGAATAGGATGCACCCTAGCCTTTGGCTCCATATCTTGTTCTTGACACTAAATGAATAGAGGAATCATTGGATAAGCAATACTTGTTGAGTGATTTTAGATCTTGAAGCTGCCTACGTCCATGTAGGAGTTGAATGATGCCATATGGGATTCCCATACAATCTTGTATCTTGGATATGAGTGAGGCAACGAGATGTGTGGCTTTGACTTGCATGTAGAAGGATCCCCTTGAGATTAGTCCTACAAAGAAAGTGAAAATATTCGAATATGGGGTAATAACCTCCTCTTGGTTGTAGGAGGAACCCTTCACTAAAAAAATATCTTCTTTTATCACATTATGTTTTATCATTACTTGATGAAAATATGATTTCTGGTAAACTATTTCCATAAAGACAATTCCATTATCCTAGTATAACTTCTGTCTCAAGGTTCCTTGGGAGGAATAAGTTCCACCCTAGCGTTTGGATGCACATCTTAGTCTTAACATTAACTGAATGGAGGCATTCTTGTTTATGCCATAATCTTTGAGTGATTTTAGATCTTGAAGTTTCCAACCTCCATGCAAGAGTTGAATGATGTCCAGAGAAAATTTTAGGGGCTAATATTCGCAGGTGGGCAAATTTTCCGTGTTTTTTCCAAAAAAAAGATTTGCCAATTTCCATTTCTTTCTAAAATGATTTGCCAAAATTTTATAGTACACTATTATTTTACCTTAAAAAACCCCAAATTATTATATTAAATAATATAAAATCATTGAAAATATAAATATTTCTACAAAAATATCACCAAAAAGTTTACAATTTGCATATTAGGGACTAGTAAGATTCGCCAAAGTTTTTAAATCTTTAAGATAAAACTCTATCCTTAAAATATTCCTTGATGATGTCATATGGGATTACCATCCAATCTTGTATCCTCACTATGAGTGCGACAAACAAATATGTGGCTTTGATTGCATGTAGAAGGATCCCCATGAGAGTGGTATCACAAAGACAGTGAAAATTTTCAAATCTGGGGTAATAAATTCCTCATGGTTGGAGGAACCATTCACTAAAAGATATTTCCTTTGTTTTATTAGATTTTGTTTTACCAGAGCTTGAGGCAAATCTCATTTATGGTCAGTTATTTCCATAGATCCATTGAAATTATCCTCCCTTTCTGCTTAAGGCAGAGCTTTTTTCAGTGACAAACTCCCTCCTAGTTGCATATATGTTTTTTCCAGTCATAAGACAATTTGAAACCCCAATTACCACTATCATTTCTCCCTTAACCTACATGATATGACCAAGATTATGAAAGGAATTTTTTGAATTCCTATCAGAGGTGCTCCATTGAAGGTCTCTAATGAAACAACGATAATCCATAACATTTAACATGGCTCGATATTATTCATAAACCCTAATAGGATATGTGAAAATTTCTAAATTCCAACAAATTTTGATTGACTAAACTATGTATTTTAACTATTTGGATATTTATTCGTTTTATTTAAAATACGTTTTTGAACAAAAAAGTAAATTTAGTGTCCTAAAAATTTTGGGAGCATTAGAATGATACATATTACATAGCTCAAATTTATAATTAAAAAAAAATCCTACTAATAAAATGTAAAATAATCAATTTACATAAGTAAAACTTATAATTCCAACAATTCTTTGATAAATTAAATTTGAATTTAAATTACATAAATTAAATGTTGTAGTATTTTTTAAAAGCGGTGAATTTATTCATGTATTTGTATTTTATATAATAAAATATGGCAATCACACCCAAAATTATATTGCTAGATTCCTGAAAAATGACAAACCTTTTGAATCTAACATAAATTTTGAAAGAATGATATATTTACATTCAAGGTTTCTCTATGCGAGGCTGGGATGGACACATGCTATTCATACCAACCAATTGTAGATAATCATTTTTAGTCTACCTCTCTGCAATTAAAAACTCACACGTGGAACATTCAATACAACCTCAAGGAATTCGCAAAGAAGTGCACTCTATGAAAATGACATTGGAAAGATCCAACATGAGTCATTGGTGCACAAATGAATTTGTACTCACATGGCATAGAACTACTTGTATTTGCAAGGGCCAAGAAAGGAATGCACACATTCTCGCTATTTAGTTGCATCATCACTTCATCGTAGCTCTTACATCATTTTTGGAACGATATGTTATATTTGACAATGGATCAATCCAACAAATCAGAATTCAGGAGGCCAAAGGATGACATGACTATCATTGTGGCAATTTGTTAATGCCTAAAGTTTGAAGAAACAAAATAACACCATGATATTAACAAATTTGTGACTTGGAAGAAACTAATGTTAGATTAATAATGATATTTATAGCTTATAGATAAATATCCATTGAGTTTTCATGTGATCCATGCCATATGCTCAATAAATAAACATGTTTAAAATATCGAAAAACACTTAAATATAGAGAAAACCCATATAAAGTTTCTAACTTACAAGGAAGAACCTAAAATATCCTTCTATAATTTCTTAGTACTTTAAATATCGGCCATGGATTGTTGCACAAAGATGCCAAAGCATGCCAATGTAAAAATAATTCAATAAATCCTTGAAAATACCCAATTCAAACATTGCAAGAGACACAAATTTTATTCAAACCCTTAAGAAACACTCTAAGAAACACAATTTTGTATGTAAATTTCATGACCAAAAATTAATATTTTGAGCATATAGAAACTTCAAATACAAAACAATTACAAATATTGAAAGATATGTGTTAAAGTCTAGAAATCACTTATTTTTATAAGGATGAGTTAAAGCACATAATACCTTAGGTAATATTTTGAGCTTACTAGGAAAAGGTAAAAATAATCTCCCTATTACTATTTAGCATGTTAAAGATCGCCCATCAAAAGGTTGCACAGAGGTACCAAACCATGCTAGTGCCACAAATTTCATTCAAACCTTGAAAATGCATAGTTCATCTGGGCCGAGAAAAAATATATTAGAAGTGAACTTAATATATTTTATGTCATTTTATTCCTCCCTTCATAGAAACACATCTCTCGATTCATGTGGTAGTCTGCATTATTTTTGGGAAACAAGCCCTCCATGGAACAACAGGCTAATATTTTTACTTGTTGCAAGTTTAGAAGAAGCCAATGGTATTATTGTGTGTGGATGTCTTAGAAAAAGAGAGCAATCTCAAGTTCAGATGCTTTGTCAATATTTGACAACAACATAATTAGTATAGTCCATTCTCATACTAAACCTAGGATAATTAAGAAAAAATCCTATTGCCCAACAAACAAATGTTAAAATTATAGACCTTCATTAGAGCATGTAGATGTGTTAGGATTTGTAGCAGTTTCATAAGGGTTACAATGGGATAAATTCAAATCATACCTCACTTTCATCCTAGCTAGTACGAAAGTGCCTAAATGGACCACTAATGTCAATGTTTACCTCCGAGAAGGCCTGGAATTTGGAATTTGGAATTTATTTTTCCTGCAATTCAATTTCATATTTTCTTTCAAGTCAAAATTTGATGATTTTCATTTGATTTTGATGTTTGTCACTTCATATTTTATGTAGTTTTTTTACTGTCAATTTTTTTGTGTTCCCGTTGGTAATTAAATAACATCTATGAAATCTACAATCTAGTAGATTGTAAATTTTAAGGATAAATTAAGAAGCATGGAGAATCAAAAGCAGGGTTAATTGGATATCTAAAGGTGATGCTAATTCTAAATTCTTTCACAAATATGCTTCATATAGTTATGTAATGAACTCTATCTGGGAATTTAAGGGGCTTGATCATTCAACCATTTTTTATATAAATGGCTTAAAGCATTCAACGATTACTTATTACTTCAATCTATTCAAGAAAACCTCTTTCAATAACTTGACGAAACAACTTTAGGTAATCAATATTTTTATTTTTATTTTATATATTGAAAAGGTTGTTTCTATCGATAGTTAGGTTTCATTAGAGGAATTGGAAGGGGTATTGAATTCCTGTGCAAAAGAAAAGAGTCTCGGGCCTGGTGGATGGACTATAGAATTTTTTATCCACTTATTTGATTTGTTAGGGCATGATATTTTGAAAGTTGTTGTGGAATCTAAAGTCAAAGCTAGGGTCAAAATCTTTATTAATGCTACCTTCCTCACCTTAATTCCTAAATACTCTAAATCACTTTCCACTAACTAATTTAATCCCATATCTATGTGTAACCTAATCTATAAAGTAATTTCCAAAACCATAGCTAATAGACTAAAGAAGAAATTGGTGTCGAAAATATCCAAGGAGAAATTAGGTTTCCTGCTTAGAAGATAAACACATTAAGCAATTGCCTTAGCTCACAAATGAGTTCATTCAATTAAGGAAGAAAAGATCAAATCCCTCATTTTTAAACTAGACATAAAGAAAGCCCATCATAAAGTCAACTAGGACTTCCTTAGGATGTTGTTGATACAAATTGGTTTGGTACCTCTTATTACCAATTTGATAATGGCTTGTGTCTCTTTTTCCTCCTTTGCTAACTTAATCAATGACTTCCCATCTCCTTTGTTCCCTTGTTCCAGAGGGCTCAGTCAAGGATGCCTTCTGTCCTCACTCCTCTTCATTTTGGTCATTGAAGGGCTCAACAAACTTATCTTGCAGGAGATAAGGGAAGGAAAAATAAAAGGTATCATAGTTAGGGTTGCTTTAACAATCTCCCATTTACTCTTTGTTGATGATGTTCTAATTTTAGGGGATGTTTCAGTGGAATAATGGATCACATACAAGAAAATCATCTTTATCTTCTACTTAGCAACTTGGATGGAAGCTAGTTTAGAAAAACCTTGTTTTCTCCTCCATAAGATAGAGGATTCGGTGATGGCAAGTGTAATGGAAATTTGGCCCTGTAGGAATGAGAATCTAGATTCTGGGTTTAAATATCTTAGGTTATGGCTTAAGCCCAATAATTGAAAAAATAAAACTGATTTTGGTTGGTCAAGAAGGTTGGAAAAAAAATAGTTGTTGGTGCTATAGGTGGCTATTTCTCGGGGGTTGGTTGGTGTTAGTAAAATCGGTCCTTGAAAGCATTCATGTTTTTTGGATGAGTCTAGTAAGAATCCCATCCTTTGTGCTCAATAAAATCATACAAATTTTTTTTGTCTTTTTATTGTTAGGAAAGGTTGAGAAATATAAAATCCATTTAGTTGGATGGGAGTTTCATTCAAAGTAAAAAAAAAATTGGGGATGGGGTCTTAAAAACCTATTTTGGTTTAGGAAAGCACTCACTGCTAAAAACATATGGGGATCTCTAGAAAGAAAAAAATTATAGAGATTTTTTATTAAGGAAAAGTATTTCAAAAATCAATCCTTGATTGACTAGGTTTGTAAAACGACTGCATATACTTTTGTCTATGTTCCTGGGTCTATTGTTTGGAAAAGACTTATGGAATCCTCTTCTTGGATTTTTAAATGACTGTCATGGAAAGTTTCCAATGGTTTCCAGATTCATTTGAGTAAATATCCCTTCCCTGGTGATAGCCCTTACTGTTTCTTATCGAACTCATTAGTTATTTTCCTTAAATCACAAGGTTTGTTTTTTTTTTTTAAGACTCTTTTCCCTTTGATTTATTCAAGGGTATTTGACTCTCCTCTTATGATCTAAGTCTAAAATCTAACATAGCTATTGAACGTGATCGTATTATCCCCAACTCATTCCGGAATGATGTAAGCCTTTCAAAATAAAAAGATAAGCTAGTGTGGGCTTGGGATAACCCCTCAGAAAGAGTTACTACTGAAACTATGTATATGGCTATTGCCTCTTCCTATTGTTAGGTGGATGCCTCTTCGTGGTTCTCTTTAATTTGGAAAAGAAATATCCCTTCAAATCTTAAAATATTCTTGTGGCTAGTTATGAAAAAAAAAATATTATCCTAGGAAAATTTGCAGAAAATCAGCTTCCAAGGTCCCAACATATGTGTTTTATGTAGAGATGAAGAGGAAAGAATAGATTATTTGTTTTTTAGATGTGGGGTAGTTAAAACAATTTGGTCCAATGTGCTATTTGTTCTTGGTATTAGGTTGACTGAGTATTTCGATTCATTTGTTGAATTTCTTTTTCTCTCGTTCTCTAATAAGAAAAGGTTCCTTACAATCCTATTCTTCATTGCATGGGAAATATGAATCTTAAGAAATTGAATGATACTTGAAAAAAAAATCTAGACTTGTGTCTCGCCTCATCTAAAATGATTTCGTACTAGTGGGAGGATCCTCATAAAAACCAGAAATCTCCAAGGATAAATATAGTCATCCATGTTCTCAATCTTTAATTTCAGGTTGCATTATTTTATGGTGCAACTCACCGGGAGAAGTGTGTAGGTGGTTTTATAATTCTCTTTTCCAAAAAACATGTTATAAAAGCTTGGTTGGGTCTTGGTCCGGGCACAAATACTAAAGCAGAACTCTTGGTTACATGGGCCCTAATACTTATAACAAATTCATTACATATTCACAAGATAATGATTAGGGGGAACCTAACATCATCATTCATTGACATTTTGGGAAATATGAATAACATGCACTACATTTATCTTATTGGAAGTCTGAGGTGGTGGAGTTTCTCATAGAATTTCAATCTGTTTCCTTTTTCCATATCTATAAATAATTTAACCTTCAAGATGATTCTTTGTCAAAGTTGGGTCTTTAAATTAAGCCAGGGTCCATTCACTTGGAAGAATGGCACAATGGAGAAGAACTCCATGTTGGTCTCTATCAACCGCTCTATTTATTCTTATAGTTTTTTCTCTCAGCGCATACTAGTCCTCTGTTTTTGTACAAAATTCTAAGGATGATATGTTGGGTGTCAAAGGTTGAACAAGATAAATTTTGTTGTACATGTTGCTAGATATAGTGACATTATTGCTAAAATCCACTTCATTTTTTGGATTTTTTTTTGAATAATTGGATTCATGGATTTCATTTTTTGAATTTTTTTTTAATAATTGGATTCATAAATGTATAATTTTCGAGATAATATGTTGTATGTCGTGAATGATACCATTAGATAATTGTTCCTTTTGTTGAACATATTGTTTGTAAATATTTTTGATTGAATAACGAATAACACGATATTGTGTTTTCAAAAAAAAAAACAAAAAAGTTAAAGAAATTCAAACATGTGGTTTACTGCTCTTTTAAGATAAAGCACTAAACTTTTTATAGAGTGAGATCAATGAGTATGACTTCATTGGTGTTCATGTAGATAACGTGATAACACATTAATATATCAATTAAGATTTAACTAACTTATCTTAACTACAAATTACTTTAATGTATACAAATTGTCTTTTTCATATCTAGATTGTTTTATTATTTAATTTTTAATTCATATAATTTGATTTATTATTATAAATGATAATTTAATTTTTAAAGTAATATTTTTTTTATTATATTAAAAAATATTTTTAATTACTTTATTTTTAAATTTTGATTATATAATTTAATATTTTATTTCATCAAATTTAATATTTAATATTAATTGTAAATTTAAATTAATTTATAGTTCTAAATTTAAATTATATATTTGTTTTTAAAGATTTATATATAAATAATTATTCTCTTGTTAAAATTGAATTTGGATAAGAATAATAATAATCATTCTAAATCTAATTAACATGTTAATTGCTGACGGGAATAAACTTGCACTAAATTACTTGGTGTAAAAATTTACACTTCTAAATAAATCTAAGTTAATTGTGGTAAAAATTTAGACATTTTCTTTTTCAAAAGAAAGAAACACTGTTATTGAAAAAATAAGCAGTACATTTTGCAGAAGCATTGATATATCAAATGTGTAATGAGGAATCCCAAGTGGATATCATCTCATACGCATACTATATCCTATCACAGGGCTAGCTATTAACCCAGGGTATATCTTTGAATTATAACACATCTTCATGGGTTTTATTCATTTTCACTCAAACGAGAGCAAATATGAATTTAGATATATACATTTACAACTTTTTTTCAATAATTTTTTTGTTCAATACTGAAATCCTTATCTTCTCGCGTAAGTTGCCCACCGCACATTGCAAATCACCGGAAATCGAAGAAAGAACGTAACGAGAAAATTTGATCGAAAAAGAGACCCTGAGACACGTAGAGAAGAAACGAGACAATCTCGCAAAAGATAGTCAGAAGCCCTCTCAAATATTGAGGAGGAAAATCAACCTCAAGAATAAAATCAACCTCAAGCAGAAATTGAAGCAGGTATGTAAATGTAAGTATTATGATCTGTTGATATATATTTAAAATTTTTCTAATGTAAAATGTGAAGCTTAATTTTTATTTGATGAACTAGTTTGAAAATTTTTTGTTTAATGTAAACAGACAGAGATATTCCTCAAAATACTGAAGAAGAAAATCAACCTCAAGCAGAAATTGAAGCAGGTATGTAAATGTAAATATTATGATCTATTGATATATTTAAAATTTTTCTAATGTAAAAGGTGAAACTTAATTTTTATTTGATGAACTAATTTGAAAAATATTTTGTTTAATGTAAATAGACATAGATACTCCTCAAAATATTGAAGAATAAAATCAACCTCAAGCAAAAATTGAAGCGGGTATGTAAATGTAAATATTATGATCTATTGATATATTTAAAATTTTCCTAATATTTATTGACATATTTATTAATTTAGTGATTTATTGAATATGTACTATTTTTTCGAATATGTACAGATGAAATCATTATCGATAATGAGACGTTAGAAAATGTTGACACTCACACATATGGAGATAAAAAACCTGACCATGTTATACGATATCGTGTCAACTGCATTTTTAAAGATTATTTCTTAAATGAGCAAGTGACAGTTCAAGCTCAAATGTTGAAAGGTCTCCTATCATCAAAGAAATTAAAAGAAGCGACGACACTATTGGGTATTCGAAAATCAACCAAAGATAAAAAAAATGAAGGAAGAGGTGATAAAAAATGTGAGTAGTGCTATAAAGTCAATTAAGAGATCTAGAGATAAAGATGTTTCAAATATACGTAGAGGAATACAGATGGCAATGGTTTCACCAAGTAATCAAGAGAATCGTTTGATAACATCTATGGCACGAGCACTGGGAACCTCGTGAAAAACTCTGCACAAACATCGAAAATTTCGACTGCAAATAGATGTAAATGATGAACTCGCTTGTTGGAGAGCTATTTGTAGGCAACCATGCAAAGATAGACTTGGAGAAGATGTTAAAAAAATAATATATGAATATTGGAAGAACAATTCGCGTGTTTCACCCACTGCAAGACATGTGATGCGAAGAAGAATAGCACGAAATCAATACAAAGAACATGAAAAACATCTCTTGGAAACCACTCAAATAGAGTTATTCAACAAGTTCAAAGAAGAGAATCGTCAAATTCAAGTTTCACTCAGTGCTTTTGTTCAACAAAACCATGGTATGTAAAACCTATCACCGTACGCGACACTTGTTGTTGTCGTTATCATGTGGAATTTGAGTTATATTATGACACATTCCTTGATTTCGGTAGAACATTATGGAAGAATTCACCTCCTCCTTCCACTATCCGTGATTTCATATCTCAAATTCTATGTGAAAGAGAAAGCGATGAACTATTTTACAAAAAGAAATGTGTTGGTGGTAAAAAATGCTATGATTGTGGAAATTTGACTAAATTTCAAAACAAATATCGTATTGATATAAATGATCAATCATTGTCCAACATGAAAGTGAAATGGAAGAGATATGAATATATTGGTACATCGATTCAAGGTGCAGATAGTGTTAAAAGAATCGAATTACGAGAAGACGAAATTTTTCTGATAGACTTTTTGAGAAAGTTTGAGGCAGAAATTTACAAATACACCAAGCATTCCCATAGAGCTCGATGGCAAGACTTGCAATTCAAAAAATCTCGTGAATTTTTTCCACCGGGGACCATTTTGTCAGTGATTGATTTTGCAGAAAACTACACATTTGTTCCACAAAAAGAAATTCAAAGTGAATACTATCATTCTGACCAAGTCTCCATGCTCGTCCATATTCTATATAGAAATGCTGAACAAAATTTCGATCATATAGAAAGCACGAGTGAAAATTTACATATCATTAAAGAATATCACTTTTATATCGGTGACGATCGTACACATGATACATGTTTTGTACAACATTGTTTTGGAAAAAATTATGATTCATTGAAAAATCGTGGAATAACATTCAATGAACATTGGATATGGTCAGACGGATGCGCAGGTCAATTCAAATCTGCACGATCATTCTTTTGGTTGTGTTGTCTTCATAAGAAAATCTGCATTAAACATTGTTGGAATTTCTTTGAGACTGGCCATGGAAAAGGAGAACATGACGGTGCAGGAGAATGCATAAAATGAGTACTTCAAAGATATCAAATGAACCACTCTGCACGCCGACTTGTGAACGCTGAAGAAGTTGTTCAATGGTGCATCGCTGCTCTAAGCCATGAGAAAAAACCATCAAGAGAAGTGAGAAGGTACATTCAATTTAATTTATATTGGAAATCTAATTTTAAACATTGTACATTTATCATGCAATGATTATTTTTAATTGTATTTTGATATCATATTTACAAATTCTTTTTCTAATTTTCCATATAAAGGTTTTTCTGGCATATTGGAATCGGAGACGTAGATAGATCAATTGGAAATGACGTTGAAACAATAAAAGGGACTCGAAAATTGCATTCAATTCAAACAAATTTGTCCACAAATGTGTTTGCATTGGATAAAAGAAAATATTCTTGTTTTTGTGATGTTTGCATAGACAACACAAAATCCAATGACGTTTGTGAAAACAAAATGTATGTGAATGATTGGAAACATACAGAGCTAAATACAAAGGGAAAAATCTCTGTTGCAATGTTTGAAGAAATGCAATCAGAGGAAACTACAATATCATCCAATGGTGATCGAGTTTCTGATCTTGTTAGAGAAGGTAACATTTGAATTACTTTCTAATGATTTAAAGATCTAGAAATAAATTTAAATATGCATAATTTTGTTAAATTTATTTTATTGTGCAGAAGATGTTTTTGCGGTAATTGCACCTATTGACAATGATGAAAATGTGAAGTATTATTTGATGTGTTGCACTGAATGAAAAATGAAATTATTACAAAACTATAATGATCACGGATTTCAATATGACAGAGGGTCTATTATACTGAAATGTTGCTTTTTCAGACAAAATCATCAAAGTGGAGACTTTGTTTACTTTGAAGACTATGAACCTAATTCCATAAGTTGTCAATATAGTCACTTGGTGTGTGCAGCACGCATAAAGTTGATAGAAGTTCAATCAAAGAAAAAATCGAAAATTAAGAAATGGAAAATGTCAAAATCCGATCATGAACGGATTATTGAAGATGGAATTCCATTAGAATTTTTTTGAGTGAAGTGTCCAACAATTTATTATATTTGGATTAAATATGTTTTATAACTTCCAGTAATCAACTAAAAATTGAGTTGCTTATGTTATTTGTGGTTTTCACATGTTACAAATTGTTTGGGTACAAGCACGTGCTCTAGTATCAACTGAAAGTAGTTTTTCTATACATGTGCATTGATGAAAAATGTTATATGTATTGGATATATATATATATATATATATTCTAGAATGAAATTAATTGTTCTTGTATATTAATTGTTCTTGTATATGTTTTCCGACCGTATGGTACAAATTATTTCACTTTATTTTGTAAGGTCAGATTCGGTCCCCATATGGCCTAGCCTCCAAGGGACGAGATAACAAGTGGTTGTCCCCACTTTCCCGAATCTCAGCTTTTAAGTACAATTTTACTGTTTATGGAAGGCATCTTACATGATGTCCTAGCCAAGGATAGATTCTCTTTGTTTCAAGTTTCCGGTAAAAGTTGTCACCGAATGACCTACTAGGATATTATAAATACTAGATTTGTAAGATCATTTGGCATTCGGAAAAATTCGAAAGTCTTAGACTGTCAATCAATTTAAAGTATCATTCACCCTAGGGAGTGTAAAATATTCAATGTAAGTTGGTGACGATGCTCACTCCTAGCTTGAAGCAGCTCCAATGACCAATTCTTTAATGAATTCCAATGTAGTAGACCAAAGTTGGTGACCCACTTGGTTTTTCACCCAAGAAATTCCAAGGTACTCTTCTTACCTTTGGCCCCCAAAGCTACAATGGAATTATAGGAAGGTGAAGAAATTTTTTTTCACTGATAGGAATTTGGTCACATCCCTTATCTCCCCTTATCAAAAAGTTTCTATCTACTACATTATCCAGCATGTACTCAAGATCACTATTTCGTAATTAGAATATCACAATATCATAAGTTCTCACAAAAATACATGGAATGCCATTACGACACTCATCTAACAATGGGGAGCTCAAAACCTAGAAAGCTCCTCGTCCCCTTAATAATAATGAGTTTAATTTAGTCTTTTAGGTGAGGATTAGGTGTGAATCTTGTTTTCACATACAAAAATAATTAATTGTTTAATTCCATAAATTTGATTATTCACCAAAATACATGCCATATCCACTATTTGTCTCTCCTACAAATTCCCATTATTTTATTAAAATATATGATTTTATCTCACCCAACTATCACATGTTCCTAAATTTACTCCTAATTGTTCCCTATGCCCTAAATCTACTCCTAATTGTTCCCTATGTTGCTTTTCCCTTACTTATTTTTAGAAAGTTATTTTCATAGATCCATCATAACTATGGATCTATCAAGCGTCGATAGGGATCAAATATCTAGAGGTGCAAACCTCTTTTTTGAGTGCAAAACTTGAAGAAAGGTTTGCACCTCAAGAGATTTTATCCCTCTCGGCGCTTGATAGATCCGTAGTTAAGATGGATCTAAGTTGGTTTTAGTCGTGTGCAACCAAGGAAAAACTATCGATAATATGAGAAACATATGATTAATTTTATCAATAATATGTAAATACATATAATATTAATATAACCATTTTAAATATGCTAAATATGTTTGAGATTTATCAAGTCATTTTAATTTTAAATTTTCTTAGTTACCTCAATTTGTTGAGATGATAAATATTGTATAATAACTTTAATAATGGAAAATGATCAAATAAATTTTTTGAATGCAAAGTGACAATGTAATAATATTGAATGATAGAATGTGAATAATTAGAATGTAATCAATTACAAATAGCATTTATTGTGATCAATCTTAAACTATTCTCTTCTTCTATTCTTATTGTCACCCTTATTAGTTTTTTCATCTTTCCGTATCGATTATATTAAAAAGAAAGTATAAATCATAAATCATAAACCATTTAAATATTTAGCTCGAACTCTTGTAGTAAACACCATACCTCAAGTCTCTCTTGCTCTCCAATATTATTAGGTTTAATTATTATAACACAAAAATCGTTCTACATTGTCAATAACTTTTTGCGCTTACACTGAAATCAATGAACACTATTAATCCAGTGACTTTACAAGTAATGTACCATCATACATGCAATTATATCAAATCAGAAATCAACATATACAATGAAATCAATGGGGATTGTCTTGTTACAAGTAACATTTCAATTTACCACATGTGCAAATGTAGATTGAAACCATCCAAAACTTTAAGTTGTAGATTGAAACCATCCAAAACTTTAAGTTTTAAAACCATTTTGATTATATATTGTGAAACATTAAAACATTAAACATTTAAATTTCATTAAATATCACATGCAAAATGTAGATTGAAACCATCCAAAACTTGAGTTTTAAAAAATTCACATGCCATGCCAAAATTATAATTCAACTATCCAACAAAAACATTTAACATTAAATATCACATGCCAAATGTAGTTCAGATGACAACATTACTTCACATTCACATGCCAAAAGTACTAAAACCATCCAAAAATTACATAAAACAAATTATATAATAACAATGTAATAAAATATGTCCAAAAATTGTAAATCTCACTTGAGTATCAAATTGTATCAAGTTTAACAAATTTTAAAACCATCTAAATTTTAAAATCAAATCTACTGTAAATGATGTCCATCAAATGGAGGATCTAGTGTCTGGGTCTCAGTCCACGCCCTATCCTGTGAATAGGAAACCTACATACACAATGCACATGTACTTGAACATTAAAATTTGAAGTTTTAAAAATGAATGAGAATATATATATCTAGAACTTCATGTAAAAAACAAAATATAACAAAAAAATCATGCAATACCTCGTAAGGTTTCCTCTCCATTTGATGAACAGGTTCTGCCATAGAAACATCTGCAGTGGTAAACTGTAAAATATACATGTACAGTTAAATATATATATATATATATATATATTAAAAACTTTCAAATGAAAATGCACGTGTACATATATAAACTTATTTTCAATAATATTAAAAAAAGGAACTAAAGACAACTTGTTCAAATGCTGTGGATGTTCCTATCTCCGTCGCTAGAGTCCCCGGATTAAAAAAATCTTCTATAGGAACCTAAATTCAAAAAAATTTAAATAACTCAAAATATAGATCTCTCTCTCTATATATCTCAATTTTTAATGGAACTTTTTGAGGTAACATAAATTTTGAACTTGTGAAAAATTGTCCATACTTGTGGCACATCTCCCAATGAAGTAGAAGGTATATCTCCTAAGGAAGAAGAAGGTACCGCCATCCCAAAAACATCAGACGGAATCGGTACCTGTTAAAACATTTTATCAAATTATATATATACATACATGTACATGTGTAGCAACAATTATTTATTTTAGAGTCACTTAAAAAACACTAACATTTGGCAACATATCATGATGGTCAGACCCATCTGCATCGTTTGAACCAGAGGTCCCGAACGTGATATTAACATTTTCGTCACACATCATGCCTGATAACTGCAAAAGGTGTTTTAACATATAATCATACATTTTGTTAGATTAATGTACACATACAAATAAATGTATACATGTACATACACATGTATTTATTACAAATTGTACACATGTATATGTAAAAATAATTTCAAACCCTAAGGTCACTAACACATACCATTTCGGTGCCCTCTTCCTCATGAAAAATTAGGTCTTGCAGACCATTGCGACAATTTATTGCATATGTTCGGAGATCTTCAACATTCATGTTGTAAATATCCTCATCTATACGATAAACAAAATTGGCACGTGCATTTTCACGTGCTCTTTGTCGATTTAAACAAAGATCGACTCCACTCAATCCGCTATGAACATTGTCGATCATAACATCTCTTGCTTCTCGACTTATTTGAGAAGTCGCATCCATCTCTGATCGCAGGGTTTCGACTCGAAACGGTCGAATCACCAATGGCGGCTCAGGGCGAGGCAACTCCACATCTCGCTTAGCACCCTTACGTTGATATAATCGACCTCTCCCCGGGCCAAAAAATTCTGAAGGAAGGTCATTGTAGTCGGGTTTCATACCCAAAAAAAATTCTGCATAAAACATTTGTGCAAAATAAAGAGGAACCTCATCGTTCCATGGAAGCCTTCCAAAAGCCACAAGATGTCGATCATACAAATATTTTGCTTTGTCTGGGTGCTTGAAATACTGCACCTTCAACATTTTTCTTTTTGGCCCTTCCTTATAATTAAACATTGACTTAGCATCATCTCTTGAAACTTTTTGTTTTATGTCTTGCCATTTATCGAGACCTATCACTGTTTCTTTTCTCTTTCTCATCAGTTCTACAAACGAATCAGTCGTTGGCCCCAAATTTTTGTACACTTTTACCATTTCACTCAATGAATGTGTAACTATTTCGAGGCTTTGTCTACTCTCAGCAGGTAGAGACAAAGCCTCGAGATATCTTTGCAATTTTGCATGAAGGCTTTGACACCTTTGTAAGGTGCATTCCGCCATGTTCGTTTCCCATGGTATATCAGTAATCTCAGCCGGATAAGTTGTGCTGGGTTGACAGCCTTCTTCTTGAATGTAGCGCGCTGCCCTGCGTCTATTTTGACCATTGGCTCGAACATTTTCAGCCTCTGCATCAATATATATAAAATTTCGTATATTAGAAAAAACACGTGTAAAAAAAGTTGTACAAATTTATTGAAAAAATATTGAAATTGATGGCAACCTTGATGTTGTTGGTTAACATCATCTCCAACATGACCCTGCTGAGAACCAACCCCAGAATGACGCTGCTGAGAACCAGACCCACAGTGACCCTGTTGAGAACCAGCAGCCATTGATTGGCCTTCGGGAGAATAAATATCACCCCCTTCCCGCAACTTGCTACCACTCATACCTCGACCGGTTGAACCTTGGCCACGCTCCATGGATGGAGTAGAAACCCTTCTCCTCTTGCCTCCTAAAAATTAAAATATGAAACTTATTAACAACTAATTTCACTCAGAAAGTTAATAAAAAAATCAATTCCATATGTACACACATGTATGGAGATTTAAGATTATATTTAAATACCGTGAACATCCTCCGATCCCTGAACCTCCATATGGGATTCGGTTGATCTTCATCTTTCATCCTCCATGATATATATCTATTGGTCGACATTTACACAAAATAGATTTCAAAAAATCAATTTGTAATTTAGTGTACACAAATTATGTAGAACACAACTTTCAAAGCAATAATTGATCCTGTGTGAAACTAAATTTAATCGAAAAAGATATTATAAAAATGATAAGTTCACCAAATTGCGCTTTACATGGTGGGAGCACACTTGGTATAAAATTTACTACTTATACACTTTAGTTTGTGGAAGAAATGACACATGTACATAGTTTACCTTAAAGTTGTTGTGTTTTACGGATATTAAAATGAAGAACTTCTATTTAGATCCATTCCAGAGATTGATTATAGGGGCATTTACTAGATATGTCACCTTTCATAAAAGATGAGATCCAGAGGCTACCGGGCCCTTTACAGACTCTGCCTATAGAACTTGTAGAAGTAAACACTAGAGGCATTAACAATATCAAAGAACGTTTTCATGCTCAGACATGGGAATGTGTCTCTTTCCCTATGCAAAAAAATAGTTCAAGGTAGTTAATATTCATAGACACATCATCAAGCAGGTCAATGTGATCATCCCCAACTTACTTTTTATGAAATTAGGCTTGGAATCCTCTACAACTTGGTGGATGGAGTTGAATGGGAACTAGGTTGAAAGGCCTTTACAAAATACATGCTAGTGAATAACACTTACTAGCATATATTAGTTATATATTTTTCAATTTCCCGAGGATTCCTTGATTTTTTTCTCCTACCATCTCCCTCTCTCACTCCCCAAATTATTGTCATCAAACATGCCCCATTGAGGATCTAGAGCAATTTTTGCACCATACTTAGAACTGTCATTGCTGCTAATTGAAATTGGAGTCATGTATACTAGATTGCTTGCTTAAGTGGCTCTTACTTGGAAAATATCCTAAGATGAGTTTGACATGATGGTCATATGAGGTTGGAAGCTACTTAGTGTAATTTTCCTTAAATCTTCAAAAAAACAGAGCAAAAATGTCATTTTTGATCATTTTTTATTAGCTTCTGCATACAGCAAATGTTATCACAATTGCAACACAATCATGTTCCATGAGCATGAATTATGAATGTCACAAGCCCAATGGAAAGGAAATTTGCATTCATTTAGGCAAAAGAAGGCTATGACATTAAGGTCCATGCTAGAAAAAATTATGCAAATAAAGTTGCTAAGTCTTGATACTTACCATGTGTTTCAAAGCCATAACGAAGGTTGGCTTTGAGAGTGCCCTCCTATTTTTCTTTCCAATCAAGGTTTATAAAATAACATGAGAAGCAACATGAGACTTGGAACAATCATTTTCATTATCTATATGGAAGGCAAGAAGGATTATATACCCTTAAGCTTAAACTTATGTAGTTTGTCAATTTTTATCATGTATTTTTTGGTAAGCGTAAATGTTTTTTATCTATAGTACAAGTCATGAGTTCCCCAATTTTACCTTATATGTAAAGCATGATTCTAGGATTACTACAATTTGTACTTGGTTTTTTATTTTGATGATTTCGTGTCTCAATCTAGACATAAGTGATGATGGTCTTCTCCAAATCAACTCATGTATCCTCATTAAATTTATACAAACATTTCAAATTCATATTTTCTTTCATAAAATTCTAGGAATATTAGAAGAATCAGTAAAAAGTGAGATAACCATCTCAATATGCCCCCCATAATTCATTTTATAAAATATAAATTTGTAAAATCCCTTTCGGTAATAATGGCCGTTATTAATTAATTAAAAAACATAATATATAATAAAAATTTGACAAATAAAATTTTTGATGAAAATGTGCTATGAAAGTAAAGGTTTAAAGGAAAACATGTACAAGGCATAGTTGAGCCAAATTATTATCTATTTATTGAACTAGAAAGGACATATAATTATTACACATGTTTAATTTACATTCAAATGCTTCTTTTATTTATCTCCTATAGCTTAATGTAATGCTAGATATATAATTTAAGTTGAAGGCCCATGAGATAAATATGACTTCTATGTGACATTTGTATTGAATCATCTATTTGTTGTGTTATATGAACATAATTGGTACGCATATCTAAAGAGTCCAAATGCTCATTCAAGACCATATGTAATCCTCATCTAACTTAGCCGGGGATTTGCAATACTATATTTGAGTTGGCTAGCTCCATTTCAAGATATTATGGTTATCCAAGAGGGGATATAAAAAATGAAAAGAAGGATGTTGTTGTAGGTTATCCAAGTCGGACATAGAACCAGTGGAGAAACCTAAGGAAAACCTATGTTTCCAGGCCAAACCTTTGTAGAGGTTCTAGTACCTAAGAGTAAAATCCAGTTTGGCGCTGTTAAATTCTAACTATACTGGTAATTGTGCTAGGGGGGAGAAATAGGATGTAATTTCCTCTTCTCACGGTTGGGATTATTGTTTTTCATGTGGATTCAACCAAACATATTGTACATATTAAGTGAGGACATAATTATTACACATTTTTAATTTACATTCAAATGCTTCTTTGATTTATCTCCTATAGCTTAATGTATTATGCTAGATATATAATTTAAGTTGAAGGGCCATGAGATAAATATGACTTCTATGTGACATTTGTATTGAATCATCTATTTGTTGTGTTATATGAACATAATTGGTACGCATATCTAATTTGCATTACTTTAATATGTCATGCTTCTTTAATTTATCTTTTATAGATGACCGGAGCATCCCTTTTTAATATATCCCTTTTGACTTTGGATATGTGGGCAATATTCATCCGCATATTTTTCTATCATAAAGCAGTGAGTAAAATTGTATTCCATTTGTGTCAAGGTTAAGGTTAAGCACATGGATTAAAGTTTTATATATTAGATGAGGAGGCTATGTATTACATATGGTCTTGAATGAGCTTTTGGACTCTTTAGATATATATCTAAAGAGTCCAAATTCTGATTGAAGACCATATGTAATCCTCATCTAACTTAGCCAGGGATTTGCAATACTATATTTGAGTTGGCTAGCTCCATTTCAAGATATTATGGTTATCCAAGAGGGGATATAAAAAATGAAAAGAAGGATGTTGTTGTAGGTTATCCAAGTTGGACATAGAACCAGTGGAGAAACCTAAGGAAAAACTATGTTTCCAGGTCAAACCTTTGTAGAGGTTCCAGTACCTGAGAGTAAAATCCAGTTTGGGGCTGTTAAATTCTAACTGTACTGGTAATTGTGCTAGGGGGGGAGAAATAGGATGTAATTTCCTCTTCTCATGGTTGGGAGTCTTTTTTTTCATGTGGATTCAGCCAAACATATTGTACATATTAAATGAGGACATAATTATTACACATGTTTAATTTACATTCAAATGCTTCTTTGATTTATCTCCTATAGCTTAATGTATTATGCTAGATATATAATTTAAGTTTAAGGCCCATGAGATAAATATGACTTCTATGTGAAATTTGTATTGAATCATTTATTTGTTGTGTTATATGAACATAATTGGTACGCATATCTAAAGAGTCCAAATTGACAAATAAATTTTTTGATGAAAATGTGCTATGAAAGTAAAGATTTAAAGGAAAACATGTACAAGGCATAGTTGAGTAAAAGGCATAGTTGAGCCAAATTATTATCTATTTATTGAACTAGAAAGGACATATAATTATTACACATGTTTAATTTACATTCAAATGCTTCTTTGATTTATCTCCTATAGCTTAATGTAATTCTAGATATATAATTTAAGTTGAAGGCCCGTGAGATAAATATGACTTCTATGTGACATTTGTATTGAATCATATATTTTTTGTGTTATATGAACATAATTGGTGCACATATCTAAAGAGTCCAAATGCTCATTCAAGACCATATATGTAATCCTCATCTAACTTAGCCAGGGATTTGCAATACTATATTTGAGTTGGCTAGCTCCATTTCAAGATATTATGGTTATCCAATAGGGGATATAAAAAATGAAAAGAAGGATGTTGTTGTAGGTTATCCAAGTCGTACATAGAACCAGTGGAGAAACCTAAGGAAAACCTATGTTTCCAATTCAAACCTTTGTAGAGGTTCCAGTACCTGAGAGTAAAATCCAGTTTGGGGCTGTTAAATTCTAACTGTACTGGTAATTGTGCTAGGGGGAGAAATAGGATGTAATTTCCTCTTCTCACGGTTGGGAGTCTTGTTTTTCATGTGGATTCAACCAAACATATTGTACATATTAAATGAGGACATAATTATTACACATTTTTAATTTACATTCAAATGCTTCTTTGATTTATCTCCTATAGCTTAATGTATTATGCTAGATATATAATTTAAGTTGAAGGCCCATGAGATAAATATGACTTCTGTGTGACATTTGTATTGAATCATCTATTTGTTGTGTTATATGAACATAATTGGTACGCATATCTAATTTACATTACTTTAATATGTCATGCTTCTTTAATTTATCTTTTATAGATAACCGAAGCATCCCTTTTTAATCTATCCCTTTTGACTTCGGATATGTGGGCAATATTCATCTGCATATTTTTCTATCATAAAGCAGTGAGTAAAATTGTATTCCATTTGTGTCAATGTTAAGGTTAAGCACATGGATTAAATTTTTATATATTAGATGAGGAGGCTATGTATTACATATGGTATTGAATGAGATTTTGGACTCTTTAGATATATATCTAAAGAGTCCAAATGCTCATTCAAGACCATATGTAATCCTCATCTAACTTAGCCAGGGATTTGCAATACTATATTTGAGTTGGCTAGCTCCATTTCAATATATTATGGTTATCCAAGAGGGGATATAAAAAATGAAAAGAAGGATGTTGTTGTAGGTTATCCAAGTCGGACATAGAACCAGTGGAGAAACCTAAGGAAAACCTATGTTTCCAGGTCGAACCTTTGTAGAGGTTCTAGTACCTGAGAGTAAAATCCAGTTTGGGGTTGTTAATTCTAACTGTACTGGTAATTGTGCTAGGGGGGGGAAATAGGATGTAATTTCCTCTTCTCACGATTGGGAGTCTTGTTTTTCATGTCGATTCAACCAAACATATTGTACATATTAAATGAGGACATAATTATTACACATTTTTAATTTACATTCAAATGCTTCTTTGATTTATCTCCTATAGCTTAATGTATTATGCTAGATATATAATTTAAATTTAAGGCCCATGAGATAAATATGACTTCTATGTGACATTTGTATTGAATCATATATTTGTTGTGTTATATGAACATAATTGGTACGCATATCTAAAGAGTCCAAATTGACAAATAAAATTTTTGATGAAAATGTGCTATGAAAGTAAAGGTTTAAAAGAAAACATGTACAAGGCATAGTTGAGTACAAGGCATAGTTGAGCCAAATTATTATCTATTTATTGAACTAGAAAGGACATATAATTATTACACATGTTTAATTTACATTCAAATTCTTCTTTGATTTATCTCCTATAGCTTAATGTAATGCTAGATATATAATTTAAGTTGAAGGCCCATGAGATAAATATGACTTCTATGTGACATTTGTATTGAATCATCTATTTGTTGTGTTATATGAACATTATTGGTACGCATATCTAAAGAGTCCAAATGCTCATTCAATACCATATGTAATCCTCATCTAACTTAGCCAGGGATTTGCAATACTATATTTGAGTTGGCTAGCTCCATTTCAAGATATTATGGTTATCCAAGAGGGGATATAAAAAATGAAAAGAAGGATGTTGTTGTAGGTTATCCAAGTTGGACATAGAACCGGTGGAGAAACCTAAGGAAAAACTATGTTTCCAGGTCGAACCTTTATAGAGGTTCCAGTACCTGAGAGTAAAATCCAGTTTGGGGCTGTTAAATTCTAATTGGACTGGTAATTGTGCTAGGGGGGAGAAATAGGATGTAATTTCCTCTTCTCACGGTTGGGAGTCTTGTTTTTCATGTGGATTCAACCAAACAAATTGTACATATTAAATGACGAATTTCGCTCTCCCAATCATTTCTAAATCACCCATATCACCAAGAAAACATGTTTTAAAAGAACATACTTTAGTATGGGAAAGGAGGAGTTTTTTAAATTGGGAAGGTGTATTGGGTTCGTAGTGGTAGGGGGTTAAATAATGTGATTTTCAAAGGTATTTTCCAATATGTAGTCAAATTAAGGGTATTGTTTAATATGCCACGAACGCACGCGATATGTCAAAGCTTCATTGAGTGAAGCCCCTGTGGTGAGAGGTATGGACACAAGTGCAGATGTTGTGATATAAATAATTGCATATGTTGTGATGTAAGGGGTTTGAATATTGATGTAGATGGTCATATGAAAAAGGGAAACTTGGCCACTAGGAGGAATAAGAGTTCCATTTTGTGTTATTGTATTTTGTTCCATAGTTGAAAATACAACTAGGAGTGTGAAGTTAGAGAGAAAAATGTATGAAGTTAAGTTTTTATAGCAACCTTACACGCTAAAAGTCTTAGCTAACTATAGAGAGATTACCTCTTTCTTTGTACTCACATATTTTCCATACCAGAAAAGAGAGTAGAGCATGTTTACATTTTAGTGTTGTTTTTTTCCCATAAGGATTTCCTAGGGAAATAGGAGTCTAGAGCATCATTACTTTTTAGGGTTGCTTGTCTCCCATATAAGGATTTCCTAGGAAAATAATTGTGTTGATTGTTTAGAGATATGTATGTGTGTGTTTCATTATGTTCTCTATTTCTTACGTTGTGTTTCATTATGTTTTATTTTCTTACATTTCTGCCCGAGCCTATTTTTCTTTCCAATCAAGGCTTATAAAATAACATGAGAAACAACATGAGACTTGGAACAATCATTTTCATTATCTATATGGAAGGCAAGAAGGATTATATCCCCCTAAGCTTAAGCTTATGTAGTTTTTCAATTTTTATCATATATTTTTTGGTAAGGGTAAATGTTTTTTTTATCTATAGTACAAGTCATGAGTTCCCCAATTTTACCTCATGTAAAGCATGATTCTAGGATTACTAAAATTTGTACTTGGTTTTTTATTGTGATGATGCCCTGTCTCAATCACTTGGCCATCTCTCAATGGGTAGTTAAATCTTTATAACAATACTTAAGTAAAATTTATCTATTTGTATTATGTGAAATTATGTAAAAAATGGTATACTACTTTTCATAAAATTGGGTTGAGATTATCATATATTTCAATGAAATTTGATTAAATATGTTTTCTTTAAAAGGACCTAACAATTTTGTTAAGGTATGAATTTGCAATTTTGTGTGGCTCTCTATCACCCTTCACTTCCTCATTTCTAGAAAAAATCTACTTGCTCATTCGTATACCCACTTTCTATTCAAATGCATGAGTTTTGAACTCTCGGTAACTATGTTTTTCCACGCAGGAAAATTATGTCACATTTTATACTACCTCTAAATATTATTTTGAAGTTTGGATTACTGTTATTCTTTTATATAATTTAACATTAGATATAAGTTTAAATTGAAAGCTACTTAGATGAAATATAGCTTAGATATGGCATTTGTAAATTATTATCTATTTATTGAATTATTATCTTGGAACGTTATCTTGGAATACACAGAAGAATAAGAATAAATGTTACATCTACGAAATTTTTTTCAAAAGAAAACAACTAACGTTCTTTATTTAGATTACCATGCAATAATAATGACGACAAAACTTTCTTTCCAGTCATATTGGATTCTTCACAGTGGATTCTTGGAATAAATCATTGAATTAACTTTCTGTCACGTTATTTTCGAATACATAAAAGAAAATAAATATGGTAGAGAAGTTTCAGTGTCTTATTATAAAGAAAATAAATATGGTAGAGAAGTTCCTATGTCTTACTATTCAGGCATACATATTTTGTAATCTTTTAGGAAGAAACACATGTTCTTAATCATTAGGCCCACTTAACCATTCTGATATGTAAGAAGACGACATAACTTTTTTATAAAAAAAAAGAAAATGACATTTATTGAGATGTATAAGCTTTTGTATCTATAATGAAGAAAGAAGCACAATATCAGTTTGCTTCTTTATTAAAGATATAATGAAAAAAGAAACACAATATTGGGTGATTCTTTATTAAAGATAGAGTAAAGAATAGTTAGTCAAATAGATAGAATATTTTCCTTGGATTTCTCTCCCTATTTAGTCAAATATATTTATGGTGCCTAAAATTTCAACAAGCTGGTTTGCCCGAGAGGTTCAGGGGGAAGACTTAAGATCTTTTGCACAGAATTATTTTACTATTCTTTACTCTATCTTTAATAAAGAAGACTATTGTTTACTCTATTCTGGAAGACTATTGTTTTATTTTCGCTGGTTTGCTTGTGCTAATAGTGATTTCAACTTTGTGCGTAAAAAGACCCCAAAGCTTATAGGCTAGCTTTGGCTGCATTGTGTCCTAGTAATTAGTGCCACATCATCTACATACAACAACAACATTTTTATGATAATCCTTGCTATGTTCACCCCTCCCTTATAGTTCTTGTTTATACATTCCTATATAGCTTATTGATGTAAACAGGAGACAGTGTGGCACAGAGGAGGATAACTATTTTGATGTGATATCATTGTTGAAGCGCTCTAAAAACGCCTTGCAGTTCTAAATTTATCCTTTTCTCTGTTAATTTAACTTGTGTCTCAACGTCTCCCATAATTTCGCCCTTACAACCCAAAAGGAATGATGTTCGAAGGCATTTTTAGAATGGATAAAATAATGCCATAATTCTCTGCAATTACTTTCTCCCTATCCCTCTGATAAGCTCGGAAAACAGTGGGTTGATCATGATGTTTCGTGTCCGAAAGGCTTTAAAATTGGATATACAAGACCGACCCACATTGTTGGTTGGTTTCAACATTCTGGAGATTTTAATGTTTCTTGATTTTTCCCTGTGGTGGCTACCTGTATGACGCATGTTCCTTTTCGACATTATTTTTGCGTTAGCAAGAGAAAAAATATAGGGAAGTATAACAAACAGGAGAGTTGCACCAAACTGTAACACAATCTGTAGTCAGGCTTTTGGCATTGAAGAAAAACATTGTTCGGAATAGCATTTGCCTATGATTTCAAATTAGTACAATTTTCCTAATTTTAAATTAGTCATTCATAATACGTTGAGAAAAAAATGTCATTGAAGTCTATTAGCACGAGAAGAGAAGCAAAGGCAGCTAGCATTGAAAAACCAATCTGGTTATTAAATATTTTGCACACAGAACTGCAATTCTGGCAGGGCATTTGATAATAGCGAAGAAATCCAAAGAAGTTCAAATCGACATACCCGAGAAGTTCAAATACGCGTCTGAGCCACAGCGACCGGAGCAGCAAGAGTATCGACCGGAAGCACCAACGCAACCGAGCGAAAAAATCGCGCGCGCCACCAGTAAGCTATGCTTAGTTTCCTTAATGAGCGACTTGTTGTAAAATAGTTCGTACGTTATTTTTAAAAAAAGTTAAGTAAAACTTAAATTACCCGATTTTTCAATTCCGGAAAAAATTATGTTTTTCCGTAGCCGTCGGTGTGCCATCAATCTAAACGGAATCACGGAGGTTCGGCGAACTTTATAAAAAAATTTCGGCAAGACTTTGTAAAATGTTTGGCGAACTAATATTCGAAAAAATTTGACCCCACAGTTCTCACAAAAGTGTGACTTCACGTTTTACGCCTAATATAAAGATCAGGTTCGGGGATATTGATGACTATTGGTGTGAACAGTGGAAAGCTCTATAGTAGAATTTATGAAGGATGTCTTAGTTATGGGTTAATATGCAAGCTGAAGTGAAATCTCTACATGGTTTATCAAAGTAGTATCAATTGGCATTTAGGTACAAGAAGCATGCCTATCATCAGAATATCAAGTGTTATTATGGGGTAGTAGCAGTATGGTACAGGTCCTCAGGATCAAAGGATTATGGAAAAAGTGCATCAAGGTGAAATTCCCAGAGTTATCTGCATTTAGCATGAAAAGGTCAATAATAGAGCTAAAGGATCAGTACTCTGTTTACACTTGAAACATTATATTAAACATTGAAGAAGTATCTGTTTCTATATATATAATTGCATGCTTTCCTGAGGTTAGTACATATATCTTCAAGGCCTCTTTCTAAATATTGTTCATAAACTAGGTGAAGTTTGTTAGCTGAGATATAAATTAAACAACTTGAAGATGTTTTTGTTGGAAATAATCATGACAGAATAGTTAAAATATCTGAATAATGAAGGAATAGTTGTGATTACCAAGGAATCTCAAAAGTCTTTTATTAGTTCATCCAAGCATACTTCAGTAGAAAGGAATTGCTGGTATTTCACCATTTGAAGAGAGATTGATCATCGACATACATAATCCCTTATGAAATAAAGGAAATTTCCTGATTGATAAGTGAGACTGACTAATACACTGAATGTATCTAGCCTCGAGGGTTTGTTTTTAAAAATACATTGTACAAGTAGGAAAGTCATTTGGTCTCTAATATTGAAAGATATTTCCTATTCTCACAATAAGATGTAAGCTCTGGTGTGATTCATTTGTTCACAACAGCAACAAGGACCTTTCAATCTTTAAGAGTAATTTCCCTATCAGTAGTCTAGCACGTATCACCAATAACAGGCAGGAAAGGTGTACCACAGCAATAAAAGATATATTGGCTTCATCACAATTGAACAGATGTGTACTGTAGATGTGCTTTGTAGAAAAAGACTTACTTCATCTTCAACCTTCCTCAATAGATATGCATCATAGATGAAGATTATAATATAGACAGAAGTATAGCTGAAGCAAGCTTGATATGTCATATGGAACATTCACGATCTTTAAGCTTGGATACAACTATGCATCTCTGATTATACAATTCTGATTATATATGGTTGTCATCACCTACACTACATACAAGTGCAAGGAGTCTATTCTTTGCGATTGTATCAACTTATTGTGAATATTCAAGTTCTAATGATTCTCAAAAGTGTTCTCTCAACAACTATTGTACACCAGTTTAGAGCAGCATGGTACAAAGCCAGAAGAAGAAGGCCTAAACATAACTCAAAGAGAGGAAATGAAGAGATGGAATGCACACTACGAAATGAGCAACCCTTTTCCATTGATGTCAAAGGCGGAGGAAAAGCAAAAAGGGGCTTCCAAAAGGCAAGCAGAGGAAGTGTATTGCCATCAATGCCAAAGGGGGAGACTGTTGGAAATGTTGTCATTGATGGCAAAGGAGATGACAAAGGAGGAGCACCTGAAACATCATTCAAGGGGCAGAAAGACAGCAGAGACATCAGAGGAAACAGAGACAGAGATATAGCAAAAGAAAGGCAAAGGAGACAGACAAACAGTAGAGAGCTGAAGAGCTCGAGAGAGAGAGTAGGTTGCAGAAGAGCCACTTGATTCAAAGATCTGGCCAGGACAAGTAGTCTTGCAAGTGAATTCATTTGCTCCTGAATGGATGTGTATAGGTTGATTAATTTCTTTGTGGGACAGAAGAATAAATTTCAATTATGGGTTGTCGATGTTGTGGTTGAAAAAATTCATGTGTTGTAGTCATCAATGACATGGCAATGACATAGATTCCATTGTAAAATTCGATATTACAGCCATTGATTGAATATGGCGCTTGAAGGAAATTACAGGCTCTGTTGTGAAAATTATGGGCTGTGAAGTTTTGAATTTGGAATTCCATATAAGAGACCCTATTGTAATGGAGAACTGGCTTAATTTGATGTCTATAATTGGGGATTTATAATTTGGAGGAGCTGCAGTAAACCCAAAAGCAGAATGATGGCACAATAATCCTACGAGACAGGCTTATTACACATACTGTATTAAAACAGTGATGGCATAGTTTTATGAATTTGAGGAATTATGCGATGAAACGTCTTAACCCTACAAAGACCCTGTATTGTTTTAACCCTAATTGATAATGAAATATATTTCATATGTTCATTTCAGTGTTGGAGAACTGGGAGCAGAGTAATGAATTAAAGTTCTGGCGTTGATTTATTGATGGGTAAATGAATCTATTAAAAATGAGTAATGGAGTTCCACACTTCTCTGATGAATAACTGGCAATTGCAACTGAATATTGGGAATTGAGCCTGAATGGCTACCCTCCTAATAGATGGAGGATATCTATAGTGCGAAGGATGGACCCCGAGACAGAGTCGGGGATAAGGCCCGGCGTTAAGGAATCATGAATCGAGCGCAGAGGTTTGGTGATAAACCTATGCGTGAATGGAGTTGTGTGTTATGATAGCAAAAGCACCGTGTTGAAGTGTTAACAAAGCAAGTGATAACATATGAGAAGGAGCGACAGAGAATAACCGAAGAACATTATGAAAACGAAGTTAAGAAGACATATTGGGATCATGAAAAATGAAGGAAGGAACGGAACCTCGAGCACAACTGAATGGAACCACGAGCTTTGTGAACAGTGACAGTGGGTTTGGAACACCCGATGGCTTTCATCGCACCACTTTTGTACGGTAAGATGTATTTACAATTCGAACGCGATATATGCCAGGAGCTGACACGTGGTCTTAAGCGGTTTGGAGATACCACTCTCATTGAGAGTTAAAATCCCATGCATCTAAGTCACACGAGATTCGATTGAGGACATTGGATCATCTAAAGCAGTGCAACATGTTGTCCGCCGTTGGATGTGTAAGGGTCGTTAGTGCGGGGCCCAGTTCTAATTTATATTGATCGGGATTGTTCAAGCCATGGTTGTGAGTTTAACCGAGGTATGTCCGATGTGGTTGAGTTTTGTTATAACGCTTCCAAAATTGAAGAAGGCCGTAATATATATATATGGATATATTATAGTGCACATATAATGGTTGTATATTCGAAGTTGGCGCAATATGAATTGTGTGAAAAGGTCAAAGGACAGCTGCAATTGAAATGTTCTACGAACATTCCAGCAGTGGAGTCACATATACATATGGTGACTCGGTTGAGATATTAATATACACAGATGTAATTAATTTTTCAATTAAAAGGAAGAAGAGTATGTTGAGGTTGCCAGATTGTGAAGTTGATTGGGCAAGAAAATTTGGATGCATTTTACACACAGATTGAGATTGAAATAATCCGAAGTCTGGGATTATGGGTTAACCCCTGCAATAAATATTAATATTATTCAATAACTATTTAATGTAGTGGATGTGTGGGCACATAAAACAAAATGCAATATAAAACATCCTTGTGCCAAAGGAGGTTCATGTTATACACCCATGGTTGTAATGTTACAAGTGCTTGTGCATTGGTTTAAAGGCATCAAACCATTTGTTAGAGTATTAAGAGCTTAAGTCGGAAGATACATGAGTTTTATAGTCTTAAGGTTAAGACTTGCATAATTTTATATTTGCCAAAATGTGAGTTACATCGAATCAGATTTGAAATCTGGGGAATGTGGTTTTGATAACCATCAGATGTGAAAAGAAAATCCTTCGCATACATTGAGTTAATTTGCCAGTAGAAAATTAGAAGAAGCTGCAATTTTTACATAATGAGAGTTTGAGAGTTATTGGTGAGCTAAACTTATAAAATAGGCATAGATAGAGCAGATACACAACTACAGTGAGGTTGGAGAATTTGTACAGAGGTAAACAGAGACTGCAGAATTGAAGAGGTATGCAGCGAAGGGATTTAAAATTGCAGTGAACAGGTATACATGCACAAGTGCTGAGAGTTGCAGTAAATAGAGGTATGCAGGACAGTTGCATGAAAACAACAGAAAGGAAAAAACCACCAAGCCAAGGGCTGAGTGAATTTTATATATTGAAACTGAAAATGTAAATGTTTAATTGTTTTATATTGTTTGTGATGCAAAGGTAATTATCTGAAGGAAAAGAAAAATGCCACTGTTACATTGAAATTTGTACATATTTTTATACATTTTTAAATGAGTTGGACAAAGGAATGAGAAGGAAGAGTCCAAAGAGTCATGACTATTCACTCCAAATTCCTTGTGGAATGCAAACAGTCATGTGATGAACTCTATATATAATATCAACTTGATATGCATAGAGCGGTTAGAAATTGAGGTTAAGAGAATGCAGAAATGAAGCAGTAAGGCAGAGGAGAAGGAGGAGCTGATAGAGAATCCGAGAAGATGTTGAAATGAAGTAGGGAAGGTATGAGGACTAATGGACAACAGAAGAGAAGGTATAGAACAGTGCTGATATCCAAGGTAAATCAGCAAGTGTTTTTTCTTTTGAAAGAGTAAGGAAGTTGGAGCTACCCTATCAAGTTGTTGTTTGATAGATGTTAGTTGTAGCTGACTGAGGTTGGAGCCTCCTGTAGGTTGGTGCCTGCAGAAAATTGATGGGAGTTGGAGCTTCCTTGCAAGTTGTAGCTTGCAGAATTGAGGTTGGAGGCTCCTATAGGTTGGTGCCTACAGAAAATCAGTGGTGAGAGGGACTTGGAGCTTCACTTTGCATCACAACAATAATAAGATGTGGTTTTCTCCATTTATGGGTTTCCACTTATATCTAGTGTCTATGTGTTGATATGGTATATCTAGTCTGCTAATACTTTCCGCTCACATATTAAGACTACTAATACAATGTCTAATCTGCTTATTAATTGCTGCTCACAAATAAAGATTGCTCACACATTATGTTGATCATGAAATGAAGGTGTTAATAAAGTTTAATGAAAAAGTTTAAAAGTCCATGAATGTGTTAAACTGATTCACCCCCCCCGCTCTCAGTTTAACTAAGGGTTCAACAACCTCTCTAGATTTAGAGGTAGAATCTAGGGGAAAATTAAATGAACACTATCTTGAGCACTTTTCGACCAATTTTGGCTCAATAATAGTCATTCCTAGAAGATTAACATGATATGAATCCATTGGAACAACTTGCAGAGGTAGAAGATAAATTTTTATAGGTGATTTTGGTCACTTGAAGAAAATTGAAGCCTAGGGCAACCAAGAAGGAAGGCCATGCCCAAATTAGTTGAAGGCTGTATGGAGTGAAACAAAGGTCATTTTTAGATTTATTTGATTCTATGAACATATTGGTATAGTTTTCAGAGGCATTGCAGCACTTCTGAATGTGAATTTGTCACTTTGGAGATTAAACAAACCCATGGCCACTAGGAGAGGAGGTCAAGCCTAGATCAGCTGGAAACCACATTTGCAGATTGAATAGTAATTTTAGGGGTTTTTGAGTGTTCTAAAGCCAATGGAACATGCTTCAAATCCATTGGAGCACTATAGGAGCTTGTAAATAAACATTTGACTCTTAATCCCAAGAGGGTCTGACTAGTTCAAGCAGGTCCATGGAGATGTAGCCCGGGAGGGGTGAACTCCATTATCATCCATGGTATTATGTGATTGTTGTGTGTTATATTTATGCATTTCATTTTATGTACGTGATTTTTTAGAATTTAATTAACTCATAATTTAATCATAAAAAACACATAAACCCCTTTAGAAGTGGTTAAATTGAGACGATCCTAATCACACATTTTAATACTGATGAGGGAGTTAGCTTAGAAATAACTAGTTTTTCCATATTCAATCATGTGGAAACAACATTCCAATTTCTAGCATAAAGAGGAGATTATGAAACGTGAACCTTGCAAGAGAAAAATTGTCGTGACATTTAAGGTCCTGACAGAATGTAGTTACATAGAAGAGGAGGCTCGAAAAATTACCTATGATTGACTCAATAAATAGTAACTTTGGAGTCCGCAAAAATATATAGGGTCATGACAGATAACCAACGAGCACAGAAAAGAAGGCCTGAGAGAGTCGTGATCTCTGCCTTAGATTTGGTCCCAACACCATTGTTCCAACTAAAAATATAATATTGATCTAGGGACAAAACGATATAGGTGGCACAACCACATACCATTTGTTGTGAAATCCCATCGAAGAAACCAATAGGATATTGCCCCCCAACATCCAATAGGCTAAAATATTATGTTAATCCCCTTTTTAGCCACAAGTATATATTCCTTGAAGTATGAGCAAAAGTTATTGCAATTCCTATCAATATGAAATGGAATATTATAAAAAAATAAGACAATTTTTGCATCTCTAGATACCCCAAAACATAAAGAAAAGGAGTGTTTTAACAACAATGTATTTAGTATTCCATTCCATAAACAATTCATTAATAGATGAATATACCTAGCTAGCCTTAATTTTTAATCAATGTAAGACCCAAATCCAAATCGCCATAACGAATGCGAATTTCAAGAATATGTGTATAACATTATTAGAATCACCCTGACACATATGACATCTGTGCAGACCTTGGAAACCTCTCTTGCCAAGGTTCTCCCAAGTAAGAATATTATTATACCACAACATCCATTCAAATAATTTTAGTTTGAGTCATATGCTAAGAGAATAATTTTCGATACCATATATTCATCAAGGAAAACATATGAAAATAAGATAGATGATAGTAAATCTCCTCCATAAAAATAATACCTTGAAGGGTCTTCCCTTCCTATTTGAGAGTGTCACCCTCATCCCAAAACAAGATGCCCACCAGATATATATTAGCAATCTATTCATCCCAAATCTTTGCTAATGTACTGACTAATCCCAACTTACTAGATCTAATCCCTATAGGATATAGACCCTTTGGACTATTTATAGACTGCATTTGGTTAAAGAAGAAAATCCCCTTGTTATGCATGTGTTGGATAATCTCCATGGAAAAAGAGTGATTTCCATTAAAACTTCAAATCAAATCCAACCCAGTCTCCACTTTAGAACCTAAATCAATCACCCACCGAAGATTCACAAGTAATTACTGCTTTAAATTCATGAAACCATTCTAGATGTATGAACATTTTTTTGTTGACCCAACACCATTTTTACCCATGCCTAAAGAGGATTCTCTAAATATTTTTCCATAATGTTCTAATTCCATAAGCCAGATCCAAATAATGTAGGGCAGAAGCTCTTTATATTTAGGGCCATCCAAATTTCTCCATCTTTTTAAAACCATATCCCTCCTAGACTAGAGGTTTTTGTGGTGTAGTTTTTCAGATATAAAACAGGGAATATCCACAGTCATCATTTTTAGTCTACGTTTTGATTCTAAATCAAGACTCATATTCAGGACAACCTGGAAAGAAGAGAAAAGATCCGGGTCAATAAATAGTTGAAAAAGGGAGATGAAAAGGGCCGACCATTTTTTTTTTTTTAATTAAATTACTTAGCTATTTATTTTAGTTTTTTTTTTTAATTATTTTATTTTGTATCTAACTTAATAATGACCCCTTTTAAAATTATTGCTATTATTGTTTAATTAATTATTTGATGGCTATCCTACCTAATTTAAATATATTGAAAATAATTTTATGAAAACTTTTATTATAGTTGTTAATATGAATTTTTTTTATAGAAAATGTTTAGGTAGTTAAGACATAAATAATTTTAAGATGGTAAATATATAATGTATAATGGATAAATATAAAATATTTTTTTATTGTAATACTAAGGAGATATTATAAGGGTTAATTGATTGTTATTTTATTAAAATTAATTTAAATTTTTTTTTTGTATTAATTATAAATGTAAGAGTTATTAATAAATAAATATGGTTATTACTAAAACTAAGGGACAATTTTAGGTTTATTTTAATAAATATATTTTAGATAGTAAGTAAAGGGAAGCCCTACATTATAATGGGAACTATAAATGATCCTAAATATTTTGAGATAATGCGCAGTTTATTATTATTATTAGAATTAGAAGGGTTTTTTAATTATATAATGCAGCCTATCTAATATGTTAAATTATATAGGAAGGAGAGAAAAAGGGGTTAAAGGTGGGATGAGGAGATTAAAATATTTAAAAAGAGAGTTTTCGAAAGGCGTCAGTTTAATGGGAGGAAAGGGGCCAGGAACATATATAGGAGGGAAAAGAGAAAGGAAGATGGAAGGTAGGGGGAAAGGTGTGAGGGGAGGAGTATATGAATAGGATACGCCCGAAAAGCGCACAAGGACAGTGACGAGCGAGAGGATAGAGAAGGTGTCGACAACCAAAATGGGCGGGGTGTAAGTTTAATTGCGATAAATAATGTGAATCCATTTCTTGCTAATCTCTAAGCCTCCATCTCTATTGAGGTTGTGAGGGTGTTTAATGATTTCCAGGGCTTCACAAACTTTACACTTAAAATGATGTTTCTCATTGGTAATGACCACTACATCCTCAAGGCATATGTGGTGACATGTCTTATTAAAATGCTTAGCTAAAGCCGAGGTTTTGGTTCTTCCCAGTCTGATGTCTGCACCATGTTCTTTAAATATTATTTTAAAGGTACTTCTTGTTTCCCCAATATAACAATCTCCGCATGAACAATTAATTTTGTAAACCCCTTTTTGTTGGAGGTGGTCAGGGTCATCTTTGAATGATTTCATCCTTTGTATGATGGTCATTAGAGGCTTGAAGCATGCTCTAATGTCTTTCTTGGATAGAACTTTGGCCATCTTGTCTGTGACCCCTTGGATATAGGGGAGATACGCTTTTCTTGTTGCGAAATTATCAGTTTAAATTATTTTATTTCCAGATCTAGCTCTTTAACTAGCTCTGTTGATGTCTTTATTACTGTATCCCAAGTTCACAAATGATCTTCTTAGATGTTCTATTTCTTCCTCAATATGAGAATCGCCTGATATTCTAAAATCTCTTGTAAAAAGAGTCAATAAAACCCCCATCTTTTGGGCAGGGTAGTGGTGTGAATCAACATGTAGGTAATTGTCAGTATACAATTTCTTCCTAAACACTTTATGCCCAAGGGTTCCGTCTTCATTTCTTGAGAGGAGAATGTCAAGAAAAGGGATATGGTTGTTTACCTCACCTTCCATTGTAAATTTTATATCTTTGGAAATGTTATTAAGGTGATCCAGGAAGCTTTTTAATTCCTCATCGCCATGTGGCCAATTGACATTAGTGTCATCCACGAACCTAATCCAAAATTTAGGTTTCAATGGGTAGGAGTCAAGAGCTTTCTTTTCAAAATTTTCCATGAAGAGGTTGGCCACTATGGGGGACAACGGGGAACCCATAGCAACTCTAGATTTTCTTTCAAATATTTCTCCTTGGAAGGTGAAGAAGGTGGAATGGAGACAAATCTCAGCGAGATTAGCAGTCTGGGGGTCCATGACTTCTTTTACTACTTGAACTGCTTCATCAAGACGAATTTTAGTAAAGAGTTGTACAACATCAAAGCTTACAATTTTATCTTCGGGAACCAACTTGGATTTTTTAATAAAGTCAACATAGTGTTTGGAGTCTTGAATGAATGAGCTATTTTTTCCAACCAGAGGGGCGAGGGTGCTTACCACAAATTTGGCTAATTCATATGTTGGAGCTCCGATAGCATTGATAATGGGTCTCAGGGGAGCACCAGTCTTAATGGATCTTGGGGGCACCATAAATGCGAAGCATGATCTCACCCTTTGGGTATAGGCTCTTTTTTATTTTATCATCCAGATTAGACTCATTAATTTATTTTTTGACATTTTTTATGACTTTGGAAATGGGGTTTTCATTGAGTTTCTTATAGCTTCCACTATTGTGGAGGTTATCTCTCATTTTATTGACATATTATTCTTTTTCCATAACCACTGTAGCCCCCCCTTTATCAGATTTTAAGATGAAAATCTTCTCATTACTTCTTAAGTTATTTAAGGCACTTAATCGCTCTTTATTTAAATTTCTCTTAAGAAGTTTGGCTTTATTCAAAATGATGGCACAGTCTTGTCTCATGAGTTCTTTGTCTTCTTCATTGAGAGGTTTGATTCTGTCCTCAATATCAAAAATGATTTCTTCTTTTGGAATATGGCTGGGAGCTACAACGAAATTGATTCCTTTGCTCAAAACCTCCATTTCTGTATTATTTAATTCATGAGAAGATATATTTACTACTTTTTTATTGTTGTTGACGATGGGAGGTATGTTAGTGGGGTTTCTTTGTTGCGGTACTTCATTATCTACGCTTTCTGTTATTATATTTTTTTATAGTGTAATTGTGCTCCATAGAAATACAACTTGTTGTCATGGGCAGAACACATGAATCATCATTTGATGACTCATCCCTCTTGATCTCTTTAGACCCGTCATAGAAAGCTACTGTTTACTGCAGTCCTATCATCTTGATCTATGCTTAATGTTACGTTGCTCCCAGAACTGATGAATCTGTGCAATCTTGTTTTACGCAAGGGGAAATGTTACTGTATAGAATTGCTGATCCTCTTCTTTTTGCTGAAAGAGAGCCTCTAGGTGAATTTGATGGACCTTTTCTTACCCATGAGAACCAAACCAAATACAATTTGAGATGATGGAATTTATTTTTAATGACATGATTGGGAATCAAATATAAGCACATCTATAGTATACAGATATATTTTATAATATCGGTTGAGCAAGAGTGATTCTTTTTCCAAGTTACAATTATCTATGTTCCCATGACTTCAATCAAGAATCATACTTTTTAATTAACCATTTCAAATCCTTGATTTTATAGAAATTTGGTTTTAAATTAAAACCAAGGTTTTTGAATCTGCTATCCAAATTAGAAGCATCAACAAAAAAAAAAAATTGCAATCTCAGAAATTTGGGCTTCGTCCTCTGAGGCATCAATGAATAGGTATTCATTTTTGTTCATGAACAACCTTGTTGCTTCCTTGAAATCTGGAATGATATGAAAAATATGCGTTCATTGAGTCGAGGAAACCTATCCAAAATAAGAACATCATTTACAAAAATGAAATGTGTAAAAAAGGTATATCTCATGCCCAATATACTTGGAAAAAAACTCCTATGCCTAGCCTCTGATATCCACATGCTCAAGCCATCAACAACCATGATGAATAATAATGAGGATAGGGAATACACCATACTTAACCCTTGAGAAGCATTGAAGAAGGGAGATGGAATTTCATTACTCAACACAACATAATTAATTGAAAATACATTCACCATAATCCATTCAATAACCCCCACCATGATTTCAATTTATTGCAGGATCATTATTAGAAAAGACCAATCGACACAATCATATGATCTGTGTAAGTCCATATTTAATATTAAAGCCTCCTTCCTTCAAACCTTGATGTAATGCGTGTTTTTGTGTAAGAAATTTATATAAATATAAATAGTATCTTTAAGAAACAATATTAACTCGGTATCTACTAAGTGTCGAGAGGAATAAATTGTGCAAACATTTCTTTATGTTTTGCAGTAAAAAAGAGGACTTAATCCTTCTGTATGCTAGATATATCTAAAGTTTAGTTAGAACTATGTTGGTTTTAAATAGATATGTAAATTCCATTATAATTTTCGTAATTAAAATTGAAATTGCGATACTTAGGAACTACCCATATGTAAAGGTGTACAATAATTAAGAAAAAAAAATTGCATAGTTTAATGGCTAAACTATGTATTTTTTGTGAATTCAAGAATTGTATTACCTTCTGATAGATAAATTACATGTTCATAGAGAATTTGTCTTGGTCAATTCGTGGGGAATAACAACCTAAGCCAATATCAAGAGACAAGCTAACCTAAATTTACATGAAATCCAACTAGCCTATGATTGATAATTCCAATAATTTTACTACTTTCTTGGTAAAAGAACCCTAATATGATTGTGAATTTTATGGAGGGTCCTTTTCTCTTCCTTACATCAATCTATTCTAAGGAATTACCAGGGATAGATGTAGAGGAGACAATAATTTCATTTCCTTGGTCTAATTCCAAATCTAGAGGTTATGCTACTTTAGTTGCTTCTTTATCACTATATGAATGATCTCATTAACAAAAGTGTTTATCGCCACTCATTTAAAAATCAGAAGCCATAGTTGTATCTTGTGTGTCTCCATTCGATGGATGGATCTCGACTTATACATGATGACGTGTCTATACATGTGATCTAGCAGAGGCTGGAGAACTCATTTTGTTGTAGAAGATTTTTTTTGCTACATATTTTATGGCTTTTGAGCTACAAGCGTCTTAGCTCCTTTTGGAGATTTTGGATCTTTCCATGCTCATGACTTATTCCTGGAATCTAGAGGAGTAGAGATCACTTGGGTAAAGGGACATATATTTTGGAGATTGATAGCTTTTGTAGCATCAAATGTGTTCTATCCATGAACATTTGTGGAGAGGCTAGAATATATGACTTCTCCAAAACCCAGAAATCATTTCTCGAAATTCCAGCTAAAAGTGGATTAATTATATTACTAACCAGTTTTTAAATATTTCCTAAGTCTTAACTTAGGGAATATGGTTAATTAATCATAATTAATTAAGTGAACGTGAGAATCATCTAGAAAATCCAATAGATCCACTCGAGGATGATCCTATCCATCGATTATGTTTTAAGCTTGGTTGTTAGTGCTCCAACATAGGATTATAAGTGGAAGTCGATGTGGTGATGGAGAAATAACTTGCAATGTTTGATTTGATTGGTAGATAGATTTCTAGAGTAGCAGCAGTTAGTTGCCATAGAGAGAGATAGAGAGCTCGAAGCAATGAGAGACGGAAATATATAGTGAGGTTAGAGGAGGAATTCCAAATCCAGTGAGTGAATTTGCAAAGAGGAAGAAGAACCATAGAGAGGCTAACACTTGGGAAACACAGTATTTTCTAGAAGAAAATTGATTTGTTGTGGAGGAGAGGCTAGAAAATTCTTCTAGATATTTTTGCCAGTATTTTTCTCTATAGGATTTCCATTATTTCAGCATCCAGTTGTACTCATATTTTCTCACTGCTGCATAATAATAAAACCCTCAGTTGCTGCACCATTTTTTTCATATAGGGTTTTTCTGGGGACTTTTTTCCAAAAGTAGTTATGTTATTTTATGTGTGCTAGCATTTCTGCCAGCATGTATTCTTATGTAGTTTATTTGCGTAGAATCTTTTAGTGTGATTTATTTAGTAGTTTATGTAGTAAAAACTAAATAAATTGTTAAATAAAATTAACAATTAGGAGAATAATTTAAGATAACTGCAATAGGATTCTGGTTTAGAATTTTCACAGAGATGACTAGGTTGTTGACGAAACCTATAGCAGGATGTTTTATTTCGTAGTCCACTGGCTACGAATATATAATTCCATTCCACTCTACTATAATTTTATGTGGAAACCCTATCCTGAGATCAATCTCATCACAGACTTGAGCAAAGGTCACAATACCCTTTTTAATCCTTTCTGTGTCTAATTTAATGAAATGGTCTAGTGGTTCTCCCATATCAGCTAAGATCTCTAGATGGAGTACATGAAGGGGAAAATTTTTGAGTCTGACCCAAACTATAAAGATCGTAGTTGGCATACAAAGAGGGTTAAAGCTAGCAAACCAAGTTATGAGAAAGAAGCCAAAAATAACCCCAACACCAAGGTCCTTCATTAAAATCATTTCAATAATCCTTCAGATGTTTAAAATACAACAAAAAATAAATTTCTTTAAATATTTAAAATACACCACGAAAAAAACTTCCTTCAGATCTTTAAAATACACCACAAAAAAAACATCCTTCAGATATTTAAAATTCACAAAAAAAAATTTGAGAAGAAAAGAAAAAATGTATTTGGGGACAAGGTCTGATGCACCCATTCTCAGAGTGAAAATTTTTTAGGCCATAACCCATTAAATCAGAAGATAATGGCATGCGTCAAATAATCTATGTAAGCACCTTTGATTTGAATATGGTCCACTTTAATAGTGGGGATATTTTCCACCTCATCCACAATGAAGGTTGTCCCTAAGATCTTAGTGGGAATCACATGCACGAGCCTTGAATTGAATGTATCCTTGATAGATTTGTGTTGGTAGGAATAGGATGCACCCCACCCTTTGGCTCCACATCTTAGTCTTGACATTAAATGAATAGAGACATCATTGGTTAGATCATACTTGTTGATTAATTTTATATCTTAAAGCTTCCTACCTCCATGTAGGAGTTGAATGATGCCATATGGTATTCCCATCCAATGTTGTATCTTGGCTATGAGTGAGGCAACGATATTTGTGGGTTTGAATTGCATGAAAAATGATCCCCCTCAGAGTGGTCCCACAAAGACAGTGAAAATATTCAAATATGGGGTAATAAACTCCTCATGGTTGCAGAAGGAACCCTTCACTAAAAAAGGTTTCCTTTGTTTTATGAGATTATGTTTTACCAGATCTTGAGGCAAATATGATTTCTAGTCAACTATTGTCATAAAGGAAATGCCATTATCCCAGTACAACTTCCTTCTCAATATTCCTTTCGAGGAATAAGTTTCACCCAAGCTTTTGGCTCCACATCTTAGTCTTGACATTAAATTAATAGAGTCATCCTTGTTTATGCCACACTCCCTAAGTGATTTTAGATCTTGAAGTTTCCTACCTCCATGCAAGAGTTGAATGATACCATATGGGATTCCCATCCAATCTTGTATCTTAGATATGAGTGAGACAACGATATCTGTGGCTTTTCTTGAATGTATAAGGATCCCCTCACAAATACAATGAAAACATTCAAATATGGGGTAATAACCACCTCATGGTTGGAGGAAACATTCACTAAAAAAAATTCCTTTGTTTTATTAGATTTTGTTTTACCAAATATTAAGAAAAATATTATTTCTGGTCAATTATTGTCATAGAGCCATTGCCATTTCCCAGTATAACTCCTTTCTAAATATTTCTACCTTTCTACCTAAGGCACAAATTTTTCTTTTGTGACCGATGACCTCCCTCCTAGTTGCATATATGTTTTTTTCTTTTTTTTTTTCTATTCCTGAGAAAATTTGAAACCTAAATCATAACTATCATTTCTCCCTTGACCTCCATGATATGACCAAACTTATTGAAGGCATTTTCTAATATTTTAAGTATTTTTTTTTATTTCTATGAAAAATATCTTTTCCTAGCAACCTTAACCCAAGAAAAAGGCATTGCAACGAAAAAAATTAAAAATTAATATAACAAATTCATGCATTGGCTTCCATTCACAAAGTTTGAGTATGGCTGGAAGAAACCATAACATTGGGGAGTTTAAATATAAATTAGTTGCTATACAAATCTCTTTTTGCTACAATATCAACATCATGAATATGAATATACCTACAACCAATTGATCTCTAAGTATTAGTGTCATGATCTTTGTAGTGACCCACTCACCAGTGTCTAATGGTGAAGAAGTCATTAAATATACAAGCTAAATCAGTGATGTGCAAGCTTGTTGTAGAGCTCTGTGCCTTGCCGATTGGTAAATGAGTTCTCTGCCATCTCTAAAGATGAAAATTGGATATAAAATATGGCTCTGCAACATTTACAACAAGTACCATACTATATGCAGCCAAGACATCACAGATACATCACCCAAGGTTATACTAACACATCCCAAGTTGACCATCTCCAACATGCAAAACACATGTAGCTAAATATAATTTGATGTCAATGAAATTATAATAATTAATTGCAACTAATTTTTACCAAGCGGTGACCCCACGTAGTCTCAGATTTGCCGAAATGAACGTTGGAATTTTGACCCTACAGAGCTACCTGTGTCGTCGTTGAAACAAACATATGGCATTTTTTTACTGTGAAGTTTGTTTAAGATTATTACTCATTGAATTCATTAAACTTACTAGCTAGACAATGTTTTGGTTTCTTTGAATTATTATCGGTCATTACATTACTTACAGTTACCGACCAATGTTTTTGTTGTATTTCTATTAGCATTGACTACTAGAGTCTAGTCACAAAGACAAAGAAAATAATTTCTGGTCTCTCGCTAGAAAAATGAATCTGAAGTAAGTATAAACTTGACAACATAAGAGAGAGAGAGAGAGAGAGAGAGAGAGAGAGAAGTTGATATAAGGGTCATAGAGGAGAGAGGGGGAGGGAGTTATAGACATATCTATAGGGTATAGGTAGAGAGAGGAGGGAGGGAGAGTAATGCAGAGAGATAGAAGGAGGGAGAGAGAGAGAGAGAGAGAGAGATAAATTTGAAAGAGGAAGGGATGGAGAAATAGTAAAATGGGAAGAAAGGAGGGGGAGAGAGAGGAGGGACAGAGGGGGAAAGAGAGGAGGGACAGAGGGGGAAAGAGAGAGAGGAGAGAGGGAAATAGAGTTAGAGTGGGGGTATTATGTGTGTGTGTGAGAGAGAGAGAGACCTTGCGGGGGAAGATATAGGGGAGAATATAGATATATAGAGATAAAAAAAGAGTGGTGGGGGAGAAAGATAACATGAGATAGAGAGGGAGAGAGAAGGATATAAGAAGGGAGATAGAGATAGAAATGGAGAGAGAGATAGGTGGGGGGAATGGAGAAGAAGAGAAAGTGTATGTGAGGTAAGGAGAGAGAGGGGTAAAGATATAGGGAGAGAGATAGAGTTATATGGGGAGATAGAGGGAAGATAAGAGATATGCAGAGAGAGATGGAGGGAAGAGAGATAGAAAGAGAGAAAGAAAGGGAGCAGGGAGGGACGATGGAGAGAAAGAGAGAAGGAGAGAGATAGGGAGGGAGGAGATAGAAAGAGAGAAGGAGAAAGAGAGGGAGAGAAGGGCGAGGTGAGAGAGATATATATGTAGAAAAATAATGAGAGGAAAAGGGAGGAAAATTAGGATAGATAGACATGGAGAGAGAGTGTGAGGGGGTGAGATAGAGAGATGGAGAAGTAAAGGGGGAGGGAAATATAGACAAATATGGATGGAGAGAGAGAGAGAGAGAGAGAGAGAGAGAGAGAGTTAGTGGGAGGGGGGAGAGAGGGAGAAAGGAGAGAGAGGAGGACGAAAAGAAAGACAGAGGAGAGAAATAATACAAGGGAGAGAGAGAGAGATAGAGGTTGTTTTGAGGGATCGTTTGAGGTAGGGTGTGAAAGAGGGAGGGAGAGAGAGGATTGGGAAGAGAGAGGAAGAGTAGTAGATATGGAGAGTGTTTGTGTGGGAAGGGGGGAGAGAATTAGAGAGGGGGGGGAGTGAGAGAGAGTGAGAGATAAGGAGATAGGGAGGGAGATAGAGTTAGAGCCAAAGGGTAGGGAGAGAGGGATAGATAGGAAGGGAGAGAGAGAGAGATGGGGGAGAAAGAGAAGGAGAGAGGTGTAACAATCCCATATCAAACCTTGAAATTTCTATAAATAATTAATCCATTTTCATTATAGTGATGTTTAAATGTCATCATGGTAACAAAACAAGCTAAATAATTTTCAAAAGATGCATATGAAAATATTTCCTTGATAATTAAAAATTCTAAGAACCCAACTGGGAATGTGAGAACCATTATAAATTACGATATCATGAGTGGGAACTATTGAGGTGGTTATGGGAAATTAACCGTTCATGATATCTCTAGAAAAATCTCACCTAGTGATGTAGGAAAAAGTTTGAATTCAAAAAATTATTAGCTTTATTTCCCACCAACTCATAATTCATTAAATGAAACAATATGTAGATGAAGAAACCACCTACCACATTTATTGAGGATGAGCGATTGTTGTGGAGTAAAATCATAATTCATTAGGTAGAATGGGAGATTATCCATCTTAAAATTTGAGGGTTGAACCACGAATGGTGTGGGAAAATAGGGAATATCGTGTGGATCAAACATCCATGAATCCATTGAGCCCATATCCAAGGAGATCAAAGAGATGCAAGGTGTCTAGAGTGGTGATTTCATGAGAAGGGAGTTGTCATTTCCAAGAGGAAGTCTAGTTGATTTATTATGGGTGCTTATACAAATTTTTTGGTGCCCAAATACACCCAAAAAAGTACCAATCATAGATTGGAACATTTATGGTGTCTTTCATGATCTCTAAAAAAGAATTTTACATCTCCATTTCTTAACAAAGAGATTTGGAACTTAGTTGAGCAGTGGCGGTTATGTATTTATGTATGTTGGGCCTATACAATAAGTAATGGACAAGGAAATCATGGATGAGTATAGAGAAATGGAGGGATTTCTATGTTTCCATGTTCACTATTTGAGAGGAATCTAAGACATCGTGGATACCCCATAAGTAGAGGATATCTTTGATACTTTTGTTCTTTTGGATAATTGTTACCTTTACCCATCCTAATTCTCAATGTGTTGATTCACCTTCTGCTACCATAGCATGTTTATCGGGTCTCCAGTTGTAAAAAGTATTGGTTTAAATAAGCCTATAACTGGGTGAAAAAGGCTCCTTTCCAAGTCAATGTTTTGATTCCTATTATTATTGTTCTTTTTTATATGAAAATTATTGCAAAATTAGAGATGGAAAAAGTGTGTCTTCCCTTGTGTGGAATTTAGAATGTGGTACATGTGTTAAATTATCCTAGAAAAATTTTACAAGTCTATCACTTGATGTCTCCCCTGTTTTCTGCACTTATATAGGGATAATATTTTGGTATGGTATAATATGAACCATCATGCCTATATGAAGAGTAAACCTCACTTTCTATGAATCTCAATAAATTCATAGAAGTGTAAGTAGTCATATATTAATCCATGACTCAAATATCCACTAAATACCAAGGAATAGTATAATTAATCATGGGATGATAAATTTGTTAGAAAACTTGGTTATTATGAGAGGAGATTAAAAGTTGAGATTTTTAATTTCTAATAATCAAAATGTATTCTTATTTATATAAAACAAAACTTACAAGAGCTTGTTTGGAGTAATTACATAATCCTCTTACCCTCATAATTTTTAGGGTTAAAATTTGGTAAAAAATGTGGGTTACTTAATTGAATGTGATAAATTATAGTTACAGTCTGTTTCATGAGAAAAAAATCCCTTAATGCATTTCATATATAAAAATATTTACATAGATATAATCATTTATATTCATGAATTTTAGATACATAAATGGGAACATAATTCTGGAAAAGAATTTTTACTCAATCTACAATTATCTCAGCTCAATACTAATAAGCAAGTCTTGCATAATTTACTCCATCACAAATTGAGAGAATAAGTGAAGCTCTTACTACTTAAAAATGTGAAATTTTTATAATAACCATAATATTATAATGAATTTTCTAAAGGTGACAATTTTTTTTTCAAAAGCCAACAATACCATTACGAGTAAATTTATCTTGTCCCAAATGTATACCCAATTTTTTTCAAATTTAAAAAGGTTAATTACCAGTTGAAACATTAATTCAATCAATTACCAAGAGTCCAAAGGAGTTCATCGTAATTCTTATAGAAGGTTGTTGAGTTAGGAGATTGATTCCATAACACCCAAATGTTTTGGGTTGGTGAATTTTGGATTTCACTTATAGTCGATGAAGCCTTTGACACCATTGAATGGTGTATAAGTTAAATTTTGATAATGCAAACTATATTGTATATTCACATCAAGTAATGTTACATCTAAATACATCTAGTGTTGTCTCAAGATAGGTAAACTAACTTGGACATACAATCACTTGGTTGAGAAAATATCTCAACCACACACCAACCTAAGAAATATATTGATATAGCCAACTCCTAAACATTAGAAATAGGCTCCTTTAGATCGAATGAATCACAACTAAGACAAGTAGGAACAAAATTTCCAAGTTTCCTCCTTAATGACTGATTAACTCAATCTCAATATGAAAATTCTAGTTGTGGTCAAAGATGAAAAAATAATATGTCAACGTCCATATAAAGGATCAACCATACACCAGAATGCATGGGTTCCCAACTGCTGGAACTACTAGTCTACTAGGATTCCCTTCACATATATGGTTTTTTCAACCATTACCTGCATACATGTACCTGTACCTGTGAATGGCCCTCCAACATCATCATCATCATGGGTTTTATTGGATTACCCATAACCATGCTCTGGGTTTTATCAGAATACCCTCAACTATGCCCACAAGGGCTCTTAGCCACCAAGGCTCAACACAACCACCAATGCTCAACTCAGCCACCTAGGCTCACAATCCAGCCACCAAGGCTCAGCAAAGACCCAACTCAACCATGTCCAAGGTTTTCTCAACTGACCCTAAACCTTGCCTACAGGAATCCCTGTCCACTTCACTCTCACATGTTGTTACAAAACAACAATGCAAATACAAATTGGTTTTAAGATTACCACGAAATTTATGGGGTACACATGCCTTACAAGGCTCACAACACAACTCTGACTCCTTGAGTTACCAGGTACATGCTTTCCAATCACCACTACAAAACATCCTAGACTTGCTTACACTTAAGAAGTGTGACTCATAGTAAAACATAATATTGAGTTTGGTTTATTTCAACATACCATCCTTTACCTTGTTTTTCCAATCTCTCATGTTGCTCCAATCACTCATCTTTAGAAATTGTTCACATATTGGGCATATTTATCTTTGCAAATTAAGGCTTGGAACTTCGTGCTCAACTTTTCATCAATTAGAGTCGTGAATTCCAATAAAATAACTTCATATTGAGGTCGTGAATCCCAATATGTATACAAAATTCCAAGACATATTCATCTTCACCCATCCCTTTCACAGAGTTTATATTTCTAACAATCTGGCCAGATCAAGGTCCACACACTAGACAAAAAAAATAAAATCGAATCACATGAGAATTCCTCCCATCTTTGATTTAGAAATTCAAAATAGAAAGTAGTGTGTCCTACAGAAAATTGACTGGAAAACTAACAACAAAATCTTAATAAAATCAATGGTTTAGCCAAAATAATCCATGTAAAAATATAAAACAATTCCAGAATTCTCTAGCATCCAATTCAGGAAACACATGTACCTTCTGTAGTCCTTGTTCACCAACCTTCCCACAATCGATATTCAAAGGTGCTTATGGATTTTAATTGAGTCCTTCAGATACCATTTGGGAAAGTAAACTTTATCGTTTAAGGGTGGAAACCTCAAAAGTGCTCTGATACATTGAGACGTTTGGTATGGATACATGTTCAGAAAACCAGGTAGCTTTACCTCGTTGTATCCTTTCACCCTCACAATTACCATTTTTGTGGGATCCATAGTTCCACCCACACAAGATATGGTTCTACAAACTTCTTTAGGGATAACTTCCATATATCTAGCCATTGAACAACAAGTTGCAACATGTGCTCGAGTTTGAGAAGATGACACCAGAAGAGAATCATGATTGAAAAAGGGGTGACTCTATGTATTCTACCTCCCTTATGACTTGAGAAAAAAATTCATTAAGTCATAAGGAGTGGAGGGTAGATGTGGAGAAAAGGAGAAGAAAACACTAATGGAGTGATATAGAGACAAGAGCCAGCAGGGGCACCAAATAGCGACATTAGAGAAAGTACCAAAGAAAAACATTCAACATGGGAAAATGAGACTAGCTAGGGATCTCCCAACACCTATAGATATAGAGGAGTGAGAGCTAAGTAATAGGTCTCGTTGAGCAAATGGGACTAGGGATAAGCCAAGAAAAATAGGGAAATAACTATAAAAAAACCCAAAGAAGGAAAGAAGAGAAAAAAATAATGAGAAAGAGAAACATGAAAAGGATTAAAATGAGGTAACTAGAATTTGAAAGGCCAAAAAATAAATAAAATACCAATAAAATGAACCTAAGAGCAAATATTAGAGTATTTATTAAGCTAAAGAAAACAAGCTTGATGATTTCTACCTTCCAATTGAGAGCCACAATTGAGTCTAAGAATAAGTAAATTTCTGCTCAAAGTTATTGGTTTTGTTTCGTGATGTGCATTCAAATAGCACAGAGAATTATCTCATGTAAATCTCCATTGTGGTAATAAAAACACAAATTCCACACACAAAAAAAAAATGATTTTTCTTTAATCCAAAAAGTATAGTAAATTTAATTCATATTAATTATAGAATGAAAATTAAATATACTAACTAGAATCTATTAAACATAAATGTTATAAAATAAAATAACTAAAATATATTAAATAAAAGAAGATAGAAAACATCTACCTAAACCTATTAAAATAAATGTGTTGCAACGTATTTTTAATAAGAAGTCAAAAGGGCTTGCCCGTGGGCATAGTAAGGATAGAGAAATAAATGAAAGAATAAACTCAAATAAAAATGGTTACGAAAAGGTCTCCAGATAACTGCTCATCTAAGCTATGAAATAAAATAGGTCTACCAAACCCTAGCAATGGCGATCCTCTGAAAAATCTTATCCTTTTGTAATGGTGATTCAGTTCCTCGGCATTGGTGGCGTCTTAGCAATTTCTATCTAGTGACGTGAATCTTGGAAATTTATATCTAGTGTCATGATTATCTCTATTAAGGTGGTTTTATATTTTCTTCCTCGATCGATTTGCAGTTTCTGCTGATTATTAAGGTTGTTGTTGGTAGGGTGGGCCTTTACTTTGGTGAAGGGGTCGCTTCTACATATTTTTTAGAGTAATTTTATACTATAATTCTTTCTTTGGTGGTTGTTGGTGTATTGGAATATGCTATTCCAATTAGTCATTCCTGACGCTTTTGAGGATCCCTGGTCGTTATTCGAGATTTGGCACCTTTTTCAGTCAAGCAGCGATTACAATTACATCATGTTATTCTGATTATGGATTCCTAGGGGAGCATAATGATGCCTCTCTTATCTTCTGCAAATATTTCAAAACACACTAATATTTCACGTTTCTCGACTGAGTGCTCCTCACTAGTCTCTCTGCTACCTTTTCCTCCTAGGAAACTAGTTTCCCTTCAACATCTAGAGTCTTTGTGGGGATAGTCATTTGTGAAATAAATATTCCAGTATCTAATGGAGTTCATAGATGTTCTTCTGAGATAGGGGGGGTCCTATTCCAAGGATTAAACCCTCAAGGGTGCTACAAATTCCTTTGGTGCCTCTGTGATGTAGGATCCTGTTATTGGTGCTTGTCCATAGTCTTCAGTCCTAAAGAAAATGTAGGATGCCTCTTCTCCTCATCATATAAATCATTCCCTATCAACAAAAGACTCTAGTTGGTCGGATAATCATGGCAAAGCAACAAGAGAAAGGCGATGTCAGAAATATATGAAAACATGTGAGCTAAATACCTCTTTAGCTCTAGGAGTATATGTTAATCTAAACAAGGTTTCAACCTTAGTGTAGAGGAAATTGGTTGCTAGAATGTTTTAGATTTCATTTTCTTGGGAAAACATTCAAATGTGGGTTCAATCTGCTTGGATGCCCCTTCTCGGATACACCCCATAATTAAGCTTATGGCTAATGATTAGTTGGATTTTCACTTTTTGTGGGAGGAATCCCTGATTAAAATCTCATTTAAACCCTGGGTTTTCAGTTAGGGTTTCCTCTAGACCTAACGATCATGGAATGTGAGATTTAAATCGAAAAATAATAAGCCTGGCCTTGAATACTTCTAGGTTAAATTACCTATATTTCCTCTCGCGATATGGATGAGGAATATCTTTATCAGTGCCTCCAATGTGTTGTGGAAATTTATTTATTTTGATAATAAACTCTTAGTGGAGTTTCATAAGTGTGTAGCTTAGATTTTAGTGGAAATTGAATCATAAGCTAACCTTCCTAAGGAGATGATCATTTCATGTACTGTAAGAGGTTATTTCCAACCCTTGACTACTGGAAAACCCCTTTCAGGTGTCTCAACTACCACCAAAACAGTCACCTTCGCAAGGACTACAATCGACCTCACCATGGGAGGGTCAGGAATCACAAGACTAAGTCCTTCCAAGATATGGAGAAATTTCTCTCAGCTCAAGGTGGGCTTTCAAAGTTGTCCAGTAATATGAAGGCCCCTCTTGGGTCTTTTGATGACATTAACTCTGGTCAGAATTCTCTGAATTTAGTTAAGCCACAAGGTATCAATTTGGGGCATTGGTATTCGTCCTCTCTCTTATCTGATTCTACGAAACTTATTTCGGATGAGAACACCACCTAAAGCTATTCAAAGCAGGAATATTTGGCTCCAAACACTTTTCCTTCCCAAGTAGTTCCTATGAAAGACTCTTTAATTTTAGTTATTTCTCCTAAAGATCTTGTTATGCTTCATGAAATTAAATAAAAATCTACAAATACCAGTTATAATCCTAAAATAGAGGTCAATTCAGTAAAAAAATCTATAGCGACTCTTGGACTTAGTCTAGTTTTCAATAGTACTCCCATAAATAACTATGATCTTCTTAGAAAATATCAGGGTCCCTTTCCAACTTCCAAGCCTCCCTCCCTTTTTCACTATCCATTGTATATGAATCAACCCATCTCTTTGGGCTCCTAAGGCCTTGTTCTAATGTATTTTTTCCCCTTGGCTAGAAATACCTTTCCCTCTGACTCACTTGATCTATGTTATTTTCCCCCTTTGGTTCCATCGTCATCAGTGACCTCCCTTTCTCCTATCTCCTCTTATTCACTCCATTCTCTTGATTTTGTCCCATTGTCTTTAGTTTCCTCTTCTAATGCTTCTATCTCCTCTCCTCATTGCGCTCCCCTCCCCTCCCAGTCCTCCTATGAAATTTTAAATGTTGTCCCTCTTCTGATCCTTAATTCCTCCCCCTCCCCCTGCATTTATTAAAGTTTCATCCCTCTTTGGTGATTTTCTCATTGTTGGGAAAAATAAGTAATGCAATAAAATATCTTTGGCTAAAGATGACCCCTCTTGTGGCGCCTCTAGATTCCCTTCCTCCCAAGCCTTTGGAGAAATCTTTTTTGTTGATGGAAGTCGAGAATGAAAATCCTATCTCTAAACATTAAGGGAAGGGAAACTCCAAAATCCACTCCCTTAGGAAGTTGTTAGAATATCATCACCCTTTTGTTATGATATTTTAGGAAACCATGGTATCAGGGTCTAAAGCCCTATACTGCTTCACCAAAATCCTCCCTGGTTGGTGTGTCTATATGTCAAATGCTAAAGGTCATCTAGGTGGCATATTTTTCATTTAGGACCCTTCTATATCCTCCTTCTTTGCATTACAATCAAAGGTGGGGCTTACTCTTGAAGGCAGGTTTAGGGGTTTTTCAAGGCAAGTGACCGTTGTGAATTTTTATGAGCCATATAGTAAGAGGAGGTATTTTTGGGATGTTTTCTAGAAAAATGGTATTCTTGGTAATAACAAGTTGATTCATGTCGATGATTTAAAATTAACTTTATATTAAATTAAATATGGGTTATTAAAGCGATGCAAGATCTACTTTCTCTGTACTTTAACTTTCTGTTTTGAAATGTGAGAATAATTGATGTATGTCCAGCTCTGTTGGTGCCTACTTGGAAAAATGGCAGAGTGGCCAATGATGGGATAGAAAAATTACGGAATCAATTTCTAATGGTAGAAAGCCTCATCCCATGCTTTAGAAAATATAGATGTTGGATTTCTTCAAATAGTATCTCAAATCACTTTACAATATTTCTAGAGTTTGAGTTTCATAATTACTTTTCACCCTCACCTTTCAAGTTTAATCAAGTCTGGCTTGAAGATTAATATTTTAACAAATTGTAAGGGATGGTTGGACTTCTTTCGAAGTGCCTTTTCTTGAATCAAGAATGGATACCTTCTAATATAAGTTAAACTAGTTGGAAAAATTAGTTGTTAAATGGGAGAAGAATAAGAAGAGAGAGAGTTAAAAATTTAACTTGGTTTGATTGAACAATTCTCCAATCACTCTTTTTTCAAAGAATTGTTCCCATTGTAAATTAAAGAAAATGTTTGGAAACTGTAATTGTTAAAGTTACACATTTTAAAGATAGCTAAAGAAGTCTGAAGAATCAAAAGTAGGGTTAATTAGATATCTAAAGGTGATGGTAATTCCAAATTCTTTCACAAATATGCTTTATATAGGAAACAAATCAACTCCATCTAGGAATTGAAGGGGTTTCGACCATTTTTTATATATATGGTTTAAATCATTCAACAGTTACTTATTACTCCAATGTCCTCAAGCAAGCCCTGTCAATAACCTGATGGTACAACTTTAGGTAATGAATATTTTTCCTTGTTTTCTATATGATGAAGAGGTAGTTTCTATTGGTAGTCACGTTTAATTGGAGGATTTGGAAGGGGTTTTGAAGTCCTATGCTAAAGAAAAGGGTTTTGGGCCTAATGGTGGACTATAGAATTTTTCATCCACTTATTTGATCTTTTGCGGAATGATATTTTAAAACTTGTAAAGAAATATGAAGTCAAAGCTAGGGACAACAACTTATTAATGCTACCTTCCTCACCTTGATTCCCAAATCCTCTAAATCCTTTTACTTTGACCAATTCCACCCCATATCTCTATGTAACTTGGTCTATAAAGTAATTTCAAAAAACATAGATAATAGATTGAAGGATAAATTGGCGTTGGAAATCTCCAAGAAGAAATTTGGTTTCTTTCCTAGAAGATAGATACATGAAGCAATTGGCTTAGCTTAGGAAGGTAATCATTCAATTAACGAAAAAAATATCAAAACCCTCATTTTTTAACTAGACCTAAAGAAAGCGTATGATAAATTCAACTGGGAATTCCTTAGGTTTCTACTGATACACATTGGTTTGGGGCCTCTTATTACCAACTTGATAATGGCTTGTGTCTCTTCTACCTCCTTTGCTACCTTAATCATCAACTCCCCATCTCCTTTTTTCCATTGCTCCAGAGGTCTTTGTTACGGATTCCCTCTGTGCCCACCCCTCTTACTTTTTGTCATTGAAGGGATCAACAAACTTATATTGCAGGAGAGAAGTTAAGGCACCACAAAAGGTGTAAAAATTACGATTGTTGATGATGTTTTTATTTTATGGGATGGTTCACTAGAAAAATGTATTGCATACAATAAAATCATCTCTATCTTCTTCCTAGCAATTGGGATGGAGGTTAGTTTAGAAAAATTGTGTTGTATCATCCATAATATAGAGGATTCGATGATGGAAGCGTAATGGAAATTTGGCCCTATAGGATATGCTAATATGGACTCTAGATTTAAATATTTTGGTTTTTGGCTTAAGCCTAATAATTATAATAAATACGATTGATTTTGGTTGGTAAAAAAACTTAAAAATAAATCAATTGTTGTTGCTATTGGTGGCTATTGATTAAGGATCAATTGGTCTTAGTAAAATTGTTCCTGGAAAGAATTCATGTTTTCTCAATGATTTTGGTAAGAATATCATCCTTTGTGCTCAATAAAATCATACAAATAATGTTTCACCTTTTATGGACATGTAAGGTTGAGAAGATAAAATCCATATAGTTGAATGGGAGTCTCTTTCAAAGGAAAAAAAACTTGTGGGGTTGGGGTTTTAAGAACCTCTTTTGGTATGGGAAATCACTCACTGCTAAAAACCTATGGGGAGCTCTAGAAAACAACGAATTATGGAGTTTTATGATTAAGGAAAAGTATTTCAAAAAGTAATCCTTGATTGACTAGGTTCATAAAACGAATGCATTTACTTTTGTCTTTATTTCTGGGTCTATTATTTGGAAAAACCTTATGGAATTCTTTATTTGTATGTTTAAATAGTTTCCAAGTTCGTTTGGGTAAAGATACCTTCCTTGGTGGTAACCCTTACTATTTCGTATATGCCTCATAAGTTACTTTCCTTAACTCCCAAGGTTTGTTTATGCTGCCTCAAGCCTTTAGTTCCTTTTCGTTTGATTTCTCTAGGGGTCATTAGATCTACTCTTTTGATTTAATTCTGGAAGGTAACTTATCTATTGAATGGGATTGTTTTATACTCCACCCATCCCTCAATGGTATAATCCTTTCAAAGGAAAACGATAAGCTAGTGTGGGCTTGGGATAACTCCTCAAAAAGAGTTACTGCAAAAGATATGTATATGAATATTTCCTCTTCTTATTGTTAGGTGGATGCCTCTTGTTGGTTCTCATTAATTTGGAAATGGAATCTCCCTTCAAAGAGTAAAACGTACTTGTGGATAGTTATGAAGGATAAAACATTATCGTGGCACAATTTGTAGAAAAGGGCCTTCCAAGGTCCTAACATATGTGTTTTATGCAAAGCTGAAAGGGAAAGCGTAGATCATCTCTTTCTCATATGTGGGAAATCTAAAACAATTTGGTCCAATGTGCTAGTTGTTCCTGGTATTAAGTTGATTGAGCATTTCGATTCATTTGTTGCATGTATTTTGTTTTGGTTCTCTAATAAGAAAAGGTTCTTTATAATCCCAGTATTCAATGCATGAAAAATATGGAGCTTAAGAAACAAAATTATATTTCAAAATATTCAGCCCAACTTGTCTTTGGCCTCATATAAAACAATTTACTCCTCTTTTTAACATAAAGAACAAATCTTCAGTGTTTTTCAGTTAGATAAAGTGGTAACACGTTAATATCCTTTGATTAAGACTTAATTAACTTATCCTAATTGAAAATTATTTTAATCTATACAATTTTTTATAGATTTTTGGCTTCTGTGATCCATCGTTAAATTATGAAGAAATCTTTGGGTAATAATCACATTACAATGAACAATGTCAACGTGTTTCGAACCAACCAGTGTGGTCAGGACTAGGTTAGAGATCAGATTCGGTCGTTGAGTTTAATTAGATATAGAAATGGCAAAACAGGTCGCTAGAATAACATCTAGTTTGACTTTGAAATTTAATAACGGTTAGTTCTATTAATTTAATTATTTATTTAATTATTTAAGAAAATCCTAACGACTAGTTTGACTTTGAAATTAATAACAGATAATTCTATTTAATAGTCTAATTTATATATATATAAATCCTTTTATTTTATTAATATAGTTAATTAATTATTAATATTATTAATATTATTTTATTATTATTATTTATTTATCTATCTATAAATAAATAAAAATATATAAATAGAAAAAATTAAAAATATTTAAAAAATAATAATAAATAAATAAATATATAAAATTCAAAATTCAAAATTAAAATAAATAAATAAAATAAAATATAAAAAATATAAAAATATATAAAAATATAAAATAAATAAATAAATAAATTGTCTTAGTCATATCTAGATTGCCTTATTATTTAATTTTTAATTCATATAATTTGATTTTTTTAATTGTAAATGATAATTTAATTTTTAGTTGAAAACTATTAATAAATCTAAAAATTATATATATATATATATATATATATATGTATATGTATATATATGGTTGGCATTGAATTTGGATTAGAAGAATAATAAGCATTCCTAAATCCAATTAACAAAAACATTTATTATTTTACAAATAAATAAATAAATAGTTATTAATTATTAATTTAAACTTCATTTTAAATTAAGTTAAATAAAAATTCTTATAAAACGTGTTACTTGCTCATGGGAATAAACCCTAAGTTATTTCGTGTAAAAATGTACTCTTCCAATTAAACCCTAAATATTATAGCTTTACCCAGCTGTGTCATACCCCTACTAGTACCTGCACTGCACAATTACCAGTTCTTTATGATCCCTAGTTCGACCTACGCCGCACAGCAAATGCACCTTCCAGCTCTACCTGTACAGCATAGGTAGTTTAACTGAACGGATCAAATTGAAACACTATATATTCTTATCCCGGGAGGTTACGCTTCAAATTGATAAATTCAATTCAACTTGCTTAACTGTTATTCAAATTTTTTTAATAAAAAATCATATTAGACCTATAACATTTAAATAATAATAATATATATGTATAAACATAATGTATCAAAATAAATAATAATAATTTGTATATATAATCAGAATATATTTAAATATATAATTAATAAGCATATAAAAATATAATTAAAAAATATATCTATATAGAAATATGAAATATATATAAAATATAAATAGTACTTATAAATTAAGATTCAATTTAATATATAAATAAAATAATAATTCATAATTGTAATTATTATATTTTATTATTTTCTTAAGTTTAAAAAATTAATAATTATTACATGCTTAATCTAACTAAGAGACAAATATGACTTTTTTCCAAATATTTTTTAAATCAATTTTCTCCACAATTTGATAGATATTTTTAGATGGAGTTGTCTACGCAGGCAACGGAATAGCTCGGACGGCAGTTTTTTCCCGGAATCTGGGCAACTAAAATTCAAGAAATCAGGTAGTTGTGTTTGGAATCCATTTTTGATAGTGGAAATGGATTCAGCACTATCAAAAACCCTTAGGGCACTCAAAATACTAAAGTTTAACAATTGTAAACAAGATTCTGATAAAATCTTTGTTGGATTTTTTCAAAATCTTTGTTGAATTCTAGACCAAAACGTTGCCTGGGTAGACTACGCATTTTTAGATGAATCTGAACTCTTTATCCTCACTACAAAAAATATTCCATGAATATTTCATAACATTAAATCAAGGTGATATATATATCAAGGGAATTTCTATTAAAACAAAACCAGTTTACATGATATGGAATTCCGAAATAAACATAATAATCATCTCTCAGTTCCTATAAAAAATATTATCATATGGAGAAAAGTCTCATATGGAAACCATATTCTAGAAACTTATCATATGGAGAAATGTTCCTTGAAAACCATGTAGCAAAAGGCTATAGAAACTAGAGAAAGGACATGTAGATCTAAACACGAAATACAAAATATAAAACATAGCTATGTCCACCGGCTCTATTGAAAACAATTTCCAACATAAACATGAGTTGATGAAACATGCATCTTGCAAGAGAAAAGGAAGAAGTTTATCTCACCCATCTAATATGATAAACTTATCTTTGATTGTGCATCCACAATAATGTTTTTCTCAATGTATATATGAGAAAAAGTGAGCTATTTTAAAAGCCCAAATAAGGTCCTGAGAGTATCTAGTTAGGTAGAAGAGGAGGCTCAAAAAAAGACCTATGATTAACCCAGTCAATAGTGACTACAGAGTCCCCAAAAACATATAGGGTCATGATATATATTGAATGAGCATCAAAAAGAAGGCCCGAGAGAGTCATGATCTCTACCCTATAATTGTTCTCACACCATTGTTCCAACTAAAAAGATAATATTGATCTATGGAAAAAATGATATATTGTTCATGATACAGCCTAGAAGATCTCTGCTTCAAACATCGGGGAAAACCACCCGGTCGGGACCTTAAGACAACTCCTTTTCCATTTGGTGTGGTGGCTCCGACTGGATTTAAAGGACCAGTTTCCTTGTAACTAAATGGATTGGATTGGATGGGTGGAAATGGGACTAAACTAACTGAAATAAAACTATCTAATTTAAGCTAAATACTGATAAAGAAATTCTAACATTAACCCGGGTAACTATATGTGAATACAACTTAAGATTGTTCCAATTCAACAATAACCATGAAAATGTATTATTAATTAAATTGAAATGTGCAGAAACAAATAAAGATAACTCTGTTTAAGAAATTAAATAGAGTTATATAAGCATATTGCATTCATCATTGTATACCATTTACATGTAACTATGAAAAATAACGTTTCAATTATACTCAGAAATGATATATAAAAGGAAGCGTTGTTAAAACAAATATACATATAAATGATAGCAATTTTAAAACTAATATCATAAAACAAAAGACATCAACAGTGAACAGATAGAAATACCTTGTTCATCTTGAAGAGTTTCAAATGCATTGTAATACTCTATCCAGTAATTATAATGCAAAACCAAATTCCAAGGTACAGAAATGCAACACTTCAAAGATAATTCCGCATGAAAATCACCAGATGTGATCCTTTTCAAAAAATATATAAGACAATGGAGTACAGAAATGCAATCTCCAAGTCCAAAAATATTAAGATCCGGGACCCCTCTCTAAATGCATGAGAGGGGTTTAAATACTACTTAACTAACTCTAAAAATAGTTTATTACAAAAAATAAGGATTCGGTTCAATGACCGTCCTTTTCCTAGGCTAAAATACAGCGAAATTAAAACTAAATCTATCTATCTATGAATTTGATCTTGAAACTTGCAGGCATCTAGCATGGTTTTGAGAAGATACGGTTGACCGACTTTAGAATTCAACTGTCCTGAAAAGACAGAGTCGGCAAGCGTAGGAGCAATCTTCTCTGTAGCATTGATGATACAATTGAGCGCACTGTGCTGACTGTGTGGCTTTACCAAGTACATCCAGTATGAGTCCCAATTCAATTTTGTCAGCCCTTGGATGGATTTTGCTCTTTCTTCTGCCTTTTGCCTCCATTCTGTTTGCAGTTGATTTGCCTGTGGGAGATATCCTGGAACAGTTTCAGAAATCAAGTTAGCTTTGTGTAAATTGTCATTTACACAATCAGTGAGAGTGTTTGCCGCTGTAGATGCCTCCTCTGCTGCCCTTTCTTCCCTTCTGATTTGTGCATCCCAATTATTAAACATTATTTCTTTATGGTTCTCGTTGATGATGGGTGCACCAGCTTTTCTGCCTTCTTCTGTCTTTTTCCATGCTAGATAATCATTGATCTTTTCATTAATCAAATCATAATCATTTCATAAATCTACGACATGATTTGTGATTCTATCGCTTTCTTGGCACAAAGAATTCCATTGCAATATTTTTTGGCAGAAAACTTCCTCTTGTTGCAGTAGTTGATTGTTCAAAGAGATGGTTTCTGAAATGAATTCTGGAAGCTTAGGATCATCCTTATGTTGTTCTTGGATTTCTTGAAGTTGTTGTTGTAACTCTTCAAGTTTTAATTGTGCTTCTTGATTGGCCTGTACCTGTTGCAATTGCTGTTGCAGAGCCTTTATCTGTTCTTCTTTTTCATCCAACAAAAGTTGTATCTCAACTGCTTTATCAATTGTTGCAGAAGCATAAGCTCCTGTTATTTGAGATAACTTAGTGAGATTATGAGTAGGCTCTGTCGCAGGATCTTTCCACAAAACATCTACTTGTTCTGGTTCGGTAGCAATTGCACTTTCTATTTTCCTCTTTTTCCTTTGTCTCTTTACTACTGCTTTGTATTTTGGGCTATAAAATACATCCAGAGGAGGAATTTCCTCTACATTAAGTACAATTTCAGAGGAGGGTGTGATTGGTATGTGCTCTGTTACTGCGGTTGTGCTGCTTGTTCCTATGTTCAAAACTTTGGTTGTCTGGACAGGGGTCTGTACATTCTGTCCTTCTACATTAATCAATTGATTAAAGGTTTCCCATTCTTTATATAACTCAATGGTAACTGGCTGTTGCTGTACATTGGGTGGAGGAGGATTTGTTTGTTGAAAAGTCAAAATTTGCTGTTGAGTAAGCTCTTTAGATTGTGCAGAATCTTTAATGGATTCTTCCATTTTATCTTCCTTTTCTTTGGATGTATTGGAGTGTTCAGAATCTCTGTCAGATTTTGATTTGGATTTACCTGTGCTTGAACTGCTGTTAAGACTAACACTAGGAGTTTTCTCCTTTGCAGGCTCTATGCGTAGATTATCCAAAGGAATAGGAATTAGTCTCCTTTCTCTGTACAACTTGAATTCCTGAAAATCCCCTGGAGATAGCTGCTCTCTAGATGAATTCAAAACCTCTTTAAATGAATTTCTTGCCTGGAACATATCATCAAAAAGATCTTTCTCTGCGACAAATTCCTTTACTTTGATTGCATTGGTAAAATTCTTAACAATATCATTTTGGTCAAATAACCTTCTTGAGAATTTGAACAGCTGTAGGCATGTAATGTTGCCTATCTCATGAAATGCATGACCAATATCCAACAGTGAAAATGTTCCACATTTTATGGGAAATTGTGGCCAAATGCCCTTTTCTTGTCTTTTAAATCTTTTGTCATACCTCCCTGGCCACAGGTCTGATAAGAAATTTCCCGGGCTACAAGTCTATCTGGAACATATAAGGGTAAAACATGGGGAGAAGCATAACTTCCAAAAACCCTAATATAGGTGAACAATTCCTCTCCAAACCATCTTGCGATGGGGAGAATATCAACCTCTGTTTCTGAGGATAACCTCGGGGCATCCTTATTATACAATGTTCTGTACAATGGCAGCATTATTCCATGACAAATTTGATAAAAATGGGGGATAAACTCAGACTCCCATAGTCTTTATGGTACACATGAATGGGCAAAGGATCGTGGATAGTCCATTTCCAGCCCATCACAGGGAATTTAGAGACATAGCAGATGGCGTCCATGACATAAGCAGATAAATAAAAAGGCAGATAAACCCGCTGGGAAACATTTCGTTTAGACCGGTAATGAAAAATAGCGGTGGTGAGATTATCAGATAGGATTTTGGCCCAATCTACAATTGTAGAATTTACAGCCGCATTCAACAAAGGAAGCCATTCGGGTAATATCATATTTATGTCAGGCTTTCCAAAAAGCCTGCATAACATGGCAGCAGTAAAACAATAAGGAGAGGTAAGTGAACCCGTGCTGTACATACCTTGTTTGTTCTTCTTCAATGGTTCACTTCTTTTGGTCCACTCCTTTGTGCATTCTGCCAAATTTGAGTGTTATTTGGTAAACTCTTCCATAAATTGCCTGTTGAAAGTTGCCTGAGGTTCTGGCAGCTTATACATTAATCTCAGATCTTCTATGGTGAATGACCCGATTAGCTCTTCCGATGGAGTTCTGAATTGTCTGTCTGAAATATCTGTGCTATCCAGCACCCATCTCACCATGTCTATATATGGGAGAATCCTTGGTCTTGCTGCTATTCTATGTAGAAATGAGCAAGCCAAGTCTCTAAGGGTTGCTTCAGACGTATCCTTTGAACCTGCTGTAGCTGCAACTTTTATCACCACAGGGTTTTCATCTTCTAACAGTTTATACATTCCCTCCCAAGTGGATATACTGGCGTCTTTGTTACAGGCGGTGTCTGCGTATAGCGAAGCCATTTCTTTGTTCTCAGAACTTGAGCTCTTCTCCTTCTTACCCATAGTGTTTAGCGGAAGCTTTGTATAGTGGTCTGCTCCTTCGTGCCTGCGTTTTATGAATAAATGAGAGTAATGATATAAGAAAGGTGATGAGACTGTTTTGAATATGAAAGCGGATGAAATATAATATTTAAATTGTGAAACGACTTTCAATCTAAACACAATCTCATTTCACATTAATAATCAGTCCAATCATTTAATATAATCATTAAAGCGCATAATGGATTTGACATATGGGAAGATTGCCTTGGGATAGCGCGCCTACATGAATCTGCGACATTGCGATCTGCGATTTGCTGCGCAAATTCGCAATATCGCAATGTCGCAATATCGCAAAATGAAGTCATTGCAGTCATAAAAATAGCGCAAAAGTGGAAATTGCGCAATAGCGCAAAATCACAAAAGCGCACAATCGCAAAAGCGCAGAATCACAAAAGTGCAAAATTGATAAGAGCGCAAAAGATATTTATTAATCATTTCTGTTTTCTGCGCTATGCGATCTGCGATCAATGCGTTTTATATACATTATTTTGTTATGAATGCGCTATCTTGTTTCAAGATCGATTTTATTATAATCTATCATAAACTTAAGTGTTTCTAAATATTCTTTCTAAGGGATTTCTATAAGTTTATGATAGAAAGTTTTATTTGAAAGGCAAACAAATCCTAATTGATTTTTTTGGATTTTTTAACTAAGGGTCCCCATTTATTTAGTATTATTACTAATAATAAATAAAAGGGGGGTTGTTGCTGGTCACAACAATTGGTGATTCACTGAAAGAAACAGTTATCTCTGAAAAAATAAAATGAACATTCTATATTTAGTAAGTAAAGGTTTTTAAAGATAATGAAAACTATCTTAGGATAATTTAAATAAAATGCTGCTATGAAAAAGAAAAATAAAAATCATTTCATAATTTCTGTCTAATTCCTTAAGAAATAAAAACATTTTGAGTTATATCAAGCTTTGATTGGTGTTAATAATGAAGTAAATGGATTTCTCCAAGTTTTGGTTTTATAATATACTCTATTGCCATAGGTATTGCCTCTGCTGCCAGCAAACGTTCATAGTCTCGACAGGGTTACCTTTAAACCATTAACCATTCATTGTCCCATTCAACTAAAATTATGACTTTTTAAAAGATAAATTCATAAGACTTATTATCTCATGTTTTTGCCTTTTACATATTTTTTATTTTAAGAGCCATTGTTCTGGTTTGGTATCCAGTTAATAACAATGCCATTCACTAGTTATAATTAAACTGAACAAGCTGGCTCGTGATGAGACCCCTTGTCTTATATTTATAAGCCATTACCCTGTTTTGGTATGCAGGGTGTTAATAATGAAGTAAATGGATTTCTCCAAGTTTTGGTTTTATAATATACTCTATTGCCATAGGTATTGCCTCTGCTGCCAGCAAACGTTCATAGTCTCGACAGGGTTACCTTTAAACCATTAACCATTCATTGTCCCATCCAACTAAAATTATGACCTTTTAAAAGATAAATTCATAAGATCTATTATCTCATGTTTTTTGTCTTTTATTTATTTTTTATTTTAAGAGCCATTGTTCTGGTTTGGTGGCCAGTTGATAACAATGCCATTCACTAGTTATAATTAAACTGAACAAGCTGGCTCGTGATGAGACCCCTTGTCTTATATTTATAAGCCATTACCCTGTTTTGGTATGCAGTATTGGTAATGTCAGCTTTATTACTCCTTATGAACATGGTAAGTCGGCTCATAATGAGACCTCTTATCTCTTTAAATTTCCAAATTTCTTAGAATTACATTCTAAAAAATCACAACTTAAATGGATGGGGTGAAATAGTTTTATCCTTAAGAATCAATGGATGACAATTTTTAGAGTTTTTTGAATTCCAAAACTTTGAAAAAATCTATACTTTGATAGATAACCTTTCTCTGCTTAATAAACTTTATAATGCTTTACATTTTCTTCAAGTTTTCAAAAGATCATGTAAATGATTGAAATAATCTTTTCAAAGTTTAACATCTTATTTTAAACTATTCAAAAACTGTGATCATTACTTTTAAAAATTCTTATTTACACAAAATAAATATTTATAATATTTTTCCGAAGAAATTTTCTCAAATAGTAAACAGTCAATCAGAGACTTATAAACAACCTTTATTTGTAAAAACAAAAACAATCAAAAACTTTGCAGAAAGAAATATATACAGTTTAAGAAGGGGTTACCTCCTTATGAAAATAATTTCTTCAAGATAAGCCCATTTACAGGAAGAGACTCTCTCTTACCTGTTAGATCTTGGAGTATAAATGTATTTGAGCTTATCTTGTCAATGATCTGAAATGGTCCCAGCCACATTTTCTGAAATTTGGTATGTTTACCTTTTTCTTCGTGTGCTTTGTCCCATTTCAAAACGAGATCACCAATTGACAAATTTTTTGAGCCGGTAGAACTTGCATCAAAAGAAGATTTTACAAGTTGTTGATGTTTTTCATGAGTAATTTTTGCTTTATCCCTATCTTCTTCTAATTTAAGGATTTGATTATATCTCAATTGAATGGATGAAGAAGGATTTTCTTCAATAAACTGCACTAGGGCTAATGATGGAAGTGTTAAGTTTGATGGTATCACGACTTCTTTTCCATAAACCAGATTAAAAGGTGAAGTCCCTATTGAAGCTTTTTCAGTGATACGATCAACCCATAACGCAAAGATTAAAGATTTGTGCCAATTCTTTTGATTTTGATCAACGGTCCTTTTAATGATTTTGATAAGGTTTTTATTAGTGGATTCAGCCAAACCATTACCTTGTGGATAATAATTTGCTGAATATTTTAATTTAAAACCTCTTTTGACCGCAAATTCAATTAAACTATTTCCAGAGAAGTAAGATGCATTATCAAAAACAAGAGCTTGAGGTACACCAAACCTGGTTATGATGAATTGATCTATGAAATCAATAATTGCATCAGAATTGGCTACCTTCAATGGGATTGCCTCTACCCATTTTGTAAAGTAATCAGTTGCAGTAAGGATGTACTTGTGCGGTTTGGAAGAATGAGGTACAATCTCACCAATAATGTCAAGCCCCCATTGTTCGAATGGTTGCTCAATAGTTAATGGTTGCAAAGGAAAAGCTGGTTTCCTTTGTCTTCCACTTGCAGTTTGACAAATTTGGCACTTCCTTACGTAATCATGCGTATCTTTAAAAAGGGTAGGCCAGTAATAACCAGCACGAATTATTTTGTGAGCCGTGGTATCACCTCCAAAATGACCTCCTGCAGGTCCATCATGCAATTCCTGCAAAATATTTTCGGCTTCAGTCTTTTCCAAACATCTTAATAAAATTGAATCATAATTTTTTCTAAATAACACATTATCAATGATCTGGTATTTAATAGCCTTTAACCTTAAAGCGTGTTTACTCTTATAGCTGAGATTAGAAGGAGCATACCCATTTTTCAAGTAATAGATAAGATCAACATACTGAGATCCGGAATTTGTAACACTTATCTGACTTACTTGAATATCTTGATTTGGATCTTGATTTTCTGGTATGTTATAAGCTCCTGCCAATAATCTGCAAAAACCTTGTCCTCTAACAATCTTAGCTGGTTTAATATCAATATCATATTCTTGCAAGGCTGTTACCCAGTTAGCTCTCTTTTCTCCTACTTCTTTTTGAATTAATAATTGCCTCACCGCAGAGAATGGGACAATGATTTTTGTATGTGTTTTCAAGAGAAAAAATCTGAAATGTTTGATTGATTTAAACACAGCAAAGGCTTGTTTTTCAACATCGGAATAATTAAGCTTAGCTCCTTGCAGATTCGAGCTAAAGAAAGAAATAGGTGCTTCGATTTCTTGATCATTGAGTTGTGTTAAAACGGCTGCATAAGATGTTTCACTGGCGAGAGTATACAAAGTAAAATCTTTAGAAAAATCCGGGGTATTCAATGCTGGTGCATTAATGATTGCTTGTTTGATTGAATCAAAAGCTTCTTTTTCTTTATGCGTCCATTTGAATATTGAATTCTTCTTGATCATATTTTGCATAGGTAAGACAATTAAAGAAAAATCAGGAATAAATCTTTTAACAAAATTGATCTGTCCAAGAAATGATTGCATGGATTTTTTGTTATGTGGTAAAGAAATATCAGAAATTTCTTTCACTCTATCTGGATCAATATATATACCATCTTTTGACACAACAAATCCTAGGAGTTTTCCTTCATCTAAAGCAAAGAAAGATTTCTTGGGATTTAAGGAGATACCAAACTTTCTACATCTTTCAAATATTTGTTTTAAATCATGTAGATGATTGGTTCTCTTTTTTGAAAATATTGTTATGTCATCAAGATAAACAACAACTGATTTATTGATCAGACCTTTGAATGCTATGTCCATGGCTCTTTGAAAAGTTGCTCCTGCATTTATTAGACCAAAAGGCATTTTCTGATAAGCATAAGTTCCCCATTTTGTTCTGAAAGTTGTTTTCAATCTGTCATCTGGGTGAACTAAAACTTGATTATAGCTTGAAAATCCATCGAGAAAAGACATAAGTTCAGAACCAGCTACCTTTTGAAGTATCTGTTCCATGGTTGGCAATGGGAAATTGTCTTTTAAACATGCCTTGTTTAAATTTCTGAAATCAATATAGATTCTTATATCACCATTCTTCTTCCTTATAGGTACCATATTGGAAACCCAATTAGAGTGCCTGACTGGAAAAATGATTTTGGCTTTCAAAAGTTTATTAAGTTCTGATTTGATTTGACTTTCGAGATTTGGATGGATCTTTCTCAACTTTTGTTGAACAGGTTTAATATCAGGAAGCATTGGAATTGTATGTTGAATAATCGAAGTATCATATGTTTTTAGATCATCATAATTCCAAGAAAAAACATTTTTATACTTGTTCAGCAGTTTAATGAATGCATTCCTTTCCTCTGGTGTTAAATTGAGTCCTAAGTTAACGTTTTGAGGTTTAGAATCAGAACCAAGATTTACTAATTCAAACTTCAAAGTGGAACTTTGAAGTTTTGTATTAACAACTTTCTTGAATCTGTCTCTTATGTCATAAATCCTCTAATTTAACAATAGATTTTGGAATGGGGTTTTCATTACCTTTTGAAGCAATTTGTAAATCATGATCATCTTCGTCAATAATTTGCTCATCATATGATTTCTCTGAAGTCATGAAATTTAGAATATCTTGATCATGATATAATACTCTCCAATTTGTAACATTATCTGAGACAGATGGACGAAAAATCAATTCTACAGAAAACCTATCAGGACTGCAATCTTCAGCAGGTAAGAGTTTAGATGCAACATTAGCTAACAAGTCAGCTGATGTATTCTGATTCCTAGGAATAGGAGAAATATTTAATGCTAAAAAATGAGTGGTGAGGTCTTGTACTAGGGTTTGATAGTGTTTAATATGTCCTGAAAGGCAATGAATAGTATTCCTAACTTGTTTAATAACAATTTCGGAATCACCAAAAACTTTCAAGTATTTAACATCTAACCCTATAGCTTTATAAAGTCCTTGAACCAAGGCTTCATATTCTGCGGTATTGTTAGTACACTCAAATTCTAATCTACATGACAGCATGGTTTTCTCCCCATTTGGATCAATTAGGATGCATCTAGCTCCAACTCCATCACTAGACTTCGATCCATCAAAATATAATGACCAAAATAAAGACTTATCTATTGACTTATCTATAATTACATCCGAAATATTTACAATTCTGGAAGTATCAGACTATGAAAAATTTTCTATCTGAGAAACAAAAGTATTTACAGAAAACGGTGATTGAGGAGCTTTGAAATTTCCAAGGAATGATTCAGCAGAATAACCTCCAAGAATATTGTTGTTGAATGCTACAGGTTCATTAGGTTTTTCAAATTCAGTGACAGTGTGCATCATATGTTTTTCTCTTTCAATTTTGATTTGATTTGGTTTCCCTTTGTAGGGAAGCCACATGTGTGAATAATCGGTTGAGATATAACCGTTAAGTTTAGCAGACCAGTCCCTGCTCAAGATTAATCCATAGAATTCAGGAATATCAGCAATTAGAATATCAATTCTTTGGACAATCCTAGGATCTGAAGCTAATCTGATAGTAACTGAATTGATTTCTCCTACCACTTGGACTTTAGAGCGATCCAACTGAACGATATGAACTGCTGATTTCTGTGGTTCAATATTCAATTTAGCACAGACAGAAGTAGGCATTATATTGGAGGAAGCTCCAGAATCAATCAAACAATTGTGCAGATTTTTATTGTAGATCTCATAAGTCATAAGAAAAGGGGGAGTTTGCGAATTTGAATTTTCCCCAATGAGCACAGTATCAGTAGCATCTACCTTATCTGGTGGTTTACCAGTTCCTCTTGCTGCTTTTGCAACTACACCGCTTGGTAAAGGAGCAATTGGTGTAGCATTTAATTCTTTTAATAGCAACTTTTGCTGGTGTTTCAGTTTGCTGAGTTCATGTAAGGAAATGTTGGCTTTAATCTTTTTCATGTCTTCAACAATATTGTATTCCATAGGATCTGACACTACTAAAGTTTTCGCTATTGATGTGAGAGGATTAGAAGAAGATGGCTGATTTTGAGTAGGTAATGGAGAAGTTTTCTTTACAGTGGGTTTGTCTTTGGTACTTGGAGTTGTAATTTTCTTTTTTCGGAACTGTTTGCACTGGTTCTGCTGTAGATTTACTCCTAGTACTTACAGGCATAGCTTCTTCACTATCAGAATTAGGGAGAATAAAATCCCACATTCCATTTAATTAAGCTATTTCTTCATTTTCATCTTCTTGATCTGATACTATAGATGTATCTTCTTCTTCTTCTTCTTCTTCTGATTCTGCATTAGAGATTACATTAGGAGGTTTAGATTCAACTTGGTTTCTTCTGAAATTTCGGAATGGTTTCTTGGTAGAAGTTTCAGCCACTTGTTTTTTAATTTCAACCATTTCATTTGACATGGTTTTAAGAACTTTATGTAAACCTTCCATGTCATATGGATCTTTGGTCTTTTTCTTTGAATCATCTCTGAAGCTGACCTTCTTTGATTTCCTTTCTTCAATAGCATTTTTCTTTTCCAGAGAAGTGATACGTTTTTCTACTGCAATAGCTTCTTTCATATTCTCAGCCAATGTAGGCTTTGCAACTCTGTCTACGAAAATTGCTATGTTTGAGGGTAAGGCAGTTATATACCATTCGATTCTGACTTGCTCACTAGGTTGTGAATCTATATGAATTTTGTTCAAGAGTTTGTTGAATCTAGCATTGAATTCTTTTATAGGTTCTTTGGGTTCTATTTTCAAATTTGAGAGATCATTGAGTAAAGTTGCAATTGATCGATCATCTCCAAATTTGGTCAAAAAATGATCTGCAAAAATGTCCCAACTTGTTATAGATCCCGATGGTAATGAAAAATACCATGATCCTGCTACTCCCTGAAGAGTATATGGGAATAATATAACTACAACATCTTCATGTATGACTCCATTCAAATTAATAGCCAGCATAAAATTATTGATATGTTCTTCAGCTTGAATGTTAAGATCTGGGCTAAACTTTGGAAGCCATTTTCCAGGATTGTCAGGTAAATCATGTAAAGGTGCAGCCATGTTGACTGCTCCTGGAGTAGACCATGGTCTCTGTGCCATTATTGGGATGATTATTGGAGGAATACCAGAAACTGGTGGTATTTGAATTGAAGTGGTTGGAATAGATGATGTTGAGATTGATGAGGATTGAGTAGAAGATGTTTGTGGAGATGATGATTGAAGAGATGATGATGAAACAACTGCACTTTGTTGAGTTGTGCTTTTGGAAACAGGTGATTGAATATGAGATGATGAACTTGTATCACTTTCTATTTCTGATTGAATTCTTTTTGTTTTGCCCTTACTAGGTAAAGGAAATTCTTTCGGAGGAATACCAAGTTTTTCACTTTGCAATCTAGTAAGAGGTTTTGAAGGAATAAATTTTGAGCTTACACTACCTTCAGATATTTCAGACTCTTCAAGAGATAATGAGAATCCTTTCAATTTATGAATTAGATCTTGAACTTCAGGAGACTCAGGATGTTGTTTGTCTGAATGTTTTAAGATTTTGGTAGTGGGTGTCTGAATATTTTCTGCAATTTCTTCTCTTGGATTCTGAATTTCAGAAGAAATTGAAGAAGTTAATGAGGGTGTTTTGCTCTCATAATGGCTTGTGGATAAAGATTTACTTGCCATTCATAGCTCAGGCCCTCCTTCTAGCGCCAAAAATGTTGAAGCCTAGAAAATCTCTGCTTCAAACATCGGGGAAAACCACCCGGTCGAGACCTTAAGACAGCTCCTTTTCCGTTTGGTGTGGTGGCTCCGACTGGATTTAAAGGACCAGTTTCCTTGTAACTAAATGGATTGGATTGGATGGGTGGAAATGGGACTAAACTAACTAAAATAAAACTATTTAATTTAAGCTAAATACTGATAAAGAAATTCTAACATTAACCTGGGTAGCTATATGTGAATACAACTTAAGATTGTTCCAATTCAACAATAACCATGAAAATGTATTATTAATTAAATTGAAATGTGCAGAAACAAATAAAGATAACTTTGTTTAAGAAATTAAACAGAGTTATATAAACATATTGCATTCATCATTGTATACCATTTACATGTAACTATGAAAAATAACGTTTCAATTATACTCAGAAATTATATATAAAAGGAAGCGTTGTTAAAACAAATATACGTATAAATGATAGCAATTTTAAAAACGAATATCATAAAACAAAAGAGATCAACAGTGAACAGATAGAAATACCTTGTTCATCTTGAAGAGTTTCAAATGCATTGTAATACTCTATCCAGTAATTATAATGCAAAACCAAATTCCAAGGTACAGAAATGCAACACTTCAAAGATAATTCCGCATGAAAATCACCAGATGTGATCCTTTTCAAAAAATATATAAGACAATGGAGTACATAAATGAAATCTCCAAGTCCAAAAATATTAAGATCCAGGACCCCTCTCTAAATGCATGAGAGGGGTTTAAATACTACTTAACTAACTCTAAAAATAGTTTATTACAAAAAATAAGGATTCGGTTCAATGACCGTCCTTTTCCTAGGCTAAAATACAGTGAAATTAAAACTAAATCTATCTATCTATTAACTTGATCTTTAAGCTTGCAGGCATCCAACATAGTTTTGAGAAGATGCGGTTGACCGACTTCAGAATTCAACTGTCCTGAAAAGACAGAGTTGGCAAGCGTAGGAGCAATCTTCTCTGTAGCATTGATGATACAATTGAGTGCACTGTGTTGACTGTGTGGCTTTACCAAGTACATCCAATATGAGTCCCAATTCAATCTTGTCAGCCCTTGGATGGATTTTTCTATTTCTTCTGCCTTTTGCATCCATTCTGTTTGCAGTTGATTTGCCTGTGGGAGATATCCTGGAACAGTTTCAGAAATCAAGTTAGCTTTGTGTAAATTGTCATTTACACAATCAGTGAGAGTGTTTGCCGCTGTAGATGCCTCCTCTGCTGCCTTTTCTGCCCTTCTGATTTGTGCATCCCAATTATTAAACATTATTTCTTTATGGTTCTCGTTAATGATGGGTGCACCAGCTTTTCTGCCTTCTTCTATCTTTTTCCATGCTAGATAATCATTGATCTTTTCATTAATCAAATCATAATCATTTCGTAAATCTATGACATGATTTGTGATTTTATCGCTTTCTTGGCACAAAGAATTCCATTGCAATATTTTTTGGCATAAAACTTCCTCTTGTTGCAGTAGTTGATTGTTCAAAGAGATGGTTTCTGAAATGAATTCTGGAAGCTTAGGATCATCCTTATGCTATTCTTGGATTTCTTGAAGTTGTTGTTGTAACTCTTCAAGTTTTAATTGTGCTTCCTGATTGGCCTGTACCTGTTGCAATTGTTGTTGCAGAGCCTTTATCTGCTCTTCTTTTTCATCCAACAAAAGTTGTATCTCAACTGCTTTATCAATTGTTGCAGAAGCATAAGCTCCTGTTATTTGAGATAACTTAGTGAGATTATGAGTAGGCTCTGTCGCAGGATCTTTCCACAAAACATCTACTTGTTCTGGTTCGGTAGCAATTGCACTTTCTATTTTCCTCTTTTTCCTTTGTCTCTTTACTACTGCTTTGTATTTTGGGCTATAAAATACATCCAGAGGAGGAATTTCCTCTACATTAAGTACAATTTCAGAGGAGGGTGTGATTGGTATGTGCTCTGTTACTGCGGCTGTGTTGCTTGTTCCTGTGCTCAAAACTTTGGTTGTTTGGACAGGGGTCTGTACATTCTGTCCTTCTACATTAATCAATTGATTAAAGGTTTCCCATTCTTTATCTAACTCAATGGTGACTGGCTGTTGCTGTACATTGGGTGGAGGAGGATTTGTTTGTTGAGAAGTCAAAATTTGCTGTTGAGCAAGCTCTTTAGATTGTGCAGAATCGTTAATGGATTCTTCCATTTTATCTTCCTTTTCTTTGGATGTATTGGAGTGTTCAGAATCTCTGTGAGATTTTGATTTGGATTTACCTGTGCTTGAACTGTTGTTAAGACTAACACTAGGAGTTTGCTCCTTTGCAGGCTCTAAGCGTAGATTATCCAAAGGAATAGGAATTAGTCTCCTTTCTCTGTACAACTTGAATTCCTGAAAATCCCCTGGAGATAGCTGCTCTTTAGCTGAATTCAAAACCTCTTTGAATGAATTTCTTGCCTGGAACATATCATCAAAAATATCTTGCTCCCTGAAAAATTCCCTTACTTTGATTGCATTGGTAAAATTCTTAACAATATCATTTTGGTCAAATAACCTTCTTGAGAATTTGAACAGCTGTAGGCATGTAACGTTGCCTATCTCGTGAAATGCATGACCAATATCCAACAGTGAAAATGTTCCACATTTTATGGAAAATTGTGGCCAAATGCCCTTTTTCTTGTCTTTTAAATCTTTTGTCATACCTCCCTGGCCACAGGTCTGATAAGCAATTTCCCGAGCTACAAGTCTATCTGGAACATATAAGGGTAAAACATGGGGAGAAGCATAACTTCCAAAAACCCTAATATAGGTGAACAATTCCTTTCCAAACCATCTTGTGACGGGGAGAATATCAACCTCTGTTTCTGAGGATAACCTCGGGGCATCCTTATTATACAATGTTCTGTACAATGGCAGCATTATTCCATGACAAATTTGATAAAAATGGGGGATAAACTCAGACTCCCATAGTTATTTATGGTACACATGAATGGGCAAAGGATCGTGGATAGTCCATTTCCAGCCCATCACAGGGAATTTAGAGACATAGCAGATGGCGTCCATGACATAAGCAGATAAATAAAAAGGTGGATAAACCCGCTGAGAAACATTTCGTTTAGACCGGTATTGAAAAATAGCAGTGGTGAGATTATCAGATAGGATTTTGGCCCAGTCTACAATTGTAGAATTAACAGCCGCATTCAACAAAGGAATCCATTCGGGTAATATCATATTTATGTCAGGCTTTCCAAAAAGCCTGCATAACATGGCAGCAGTAAAACAATAAGGAGAGGTAAGTGAACCCGTGTTGTACATACCTTGTTTGTTCTTCTTCAATGGTTCACTTCTTTTGGTCCACTCCTTTGTGCATTCTGCCAAATTTGAGTGTTCTTTTGCAAACTCTTCCATAAATTGCATGTTGAAAGTTGCCTGAGGTTCTGGCAACTTATACATTAATCTCAGATCTTCTATGGTGAATGACCCAATTAGCTCTTCCGATGGAGTTCTGAATTGTCTGTCTGAAATATATGTGCTATCCAGCACCCATCTCACCATGTCTGTATATGGGAGAATCCTTGGTCTTGCTGCTATTCTATGTAGAAATGAGCAAGCCAAGTCTCTAAGGGTTGCTTCAGACGTATCCTTTGAACCTGCTGTAGCTGCAACTTTTATCACCACAGGGTTTTCATCTTCTAACAGTTTATACATTCCCTCCCAAGTGGATATACCGGCATCCTTGTTACAGGCGGTGTCTGCGTATAGAGAAAACATTTCTTTGTTCTCAGAATTTGAGCTCTTCTCCTTCTTACCCATAGTGTTTAGCGGAAGCTTTGTATAGTGGTCTGCTCCTTCGTGCCTGCGTTTTACGAATAAATGAGAGTAATGATATAAGAAAGGTGATGAGACTGTTTTGAATATGAAAGCGAATGAAATATAATATTTAAATTGTGAAACGACTTTCAATCTAAACACAATCTCTTTTCACATTAATAATCAATCCAATCATTTAATATAATCATTAAAGCGCATAACGGATTTGACATATGGGAAGATTGCCTTGGGATAGCGTGCTTATATGGATTTGCGACATTGCGATCTGCGATTTGCTGTGCAATATCGCAAAATCGCAATGTCACAAAATCGCAAAATGAAGTTATCACAGTCATAAAAATAGCGCAAAAGTGGAAATTGCGCAATAGCGCAAAAGCGCAAAATCGCAAAAGCGCAAAATCGCAAAAGCGTACAATCGCAAAAGCGCATAATCGCAAAAACGTGCAATCGCAAAAGCGCATAATCGCAAAAGCGTACAATCGCAAAAGCGCATAATCGCAAAAGCGCATAATTTATAAGAGCGCAAAAGATATTTATTAATCATTTCTGTTTTCTGCGCTATGCGATCTGCGATCAATGCGTTTTATATACATTATTTTTGTTATGATTGTGCTATCTTGTTTCAAGATCGATTTTATTATAATCTATCATAAACTTAAGTGTTTCTAAATATTCTTTCTAAGGGATTTCTATAAGTTTATGATAGAAAGTTTTATTTGAAAGGCAAACAAATCCTAATTGATTTTTTTGGATTTTTAACTAAGGGTCCCCATTTATTTAGTATTATTACTAATAATAAATAAAAGGGGGGCTCTAAGTCCAGGAAGGCTAGGTCCTTGGGCTCCAAAGATTGGTTTTATGTTACCTTGTCACTTGGCTTGCCAATCAGCCAAATCATGGGACACTAACATAATGGTGATCACGGTGGGACTCTGAGTGATAAACAAACTTAGTTTCCCTAAACCTTCAGAGACCTTTTAGAATACCATCTTGTGGACTTATCCCACCATTCACTAACATAATGGCGATCGCGGTGGGACTCTGAGTGATAAAAAAACTTAGATTCCCTAAACCTTTAGAGACCTTTGAGAATACTATCTTGTGGAGTTATCCCACCGTTCACTAACATAATGATGATCATGGTGGGACCTTCTGAGTTAGTGAAAAACTAAGTATACCTTAGAACTTTAGAAATATCTCAACCTAGAAGTATTATCAAAGAGTAGAATCTAGTTGTCTCACCATCCTAGCAAAATCATGACCCAACTATAGGACACTCTTACAGACCTTAGGGCTACATGAAACTCAGAAAACCCAAAAATACATGTCTAGATTGGCTTTTTATCAGTATTGGTGGTGGACCATACACATATCTCTAAAAATAACTAAAAACATCCACCTGGCGACTCCACTAGCCTGCAGTAGGCCTATTACTCCACTAGTCCTTACAAAATCTCCTGGGAATGCATTGAGCAATCCCAATCATGATGATGGTGGACAACACAGTTCAAATCTTCCACCTGGAAACTCCACAACCTTCATTAGACCAAAAGACTCCACTGGCAAAGAACTTTAGACTAGTTGAAAAGACACAGTGATCCTTTCTGATTAACAAAGATGGATCCAAGGATACAAAGGAGATATGCTGCGATGAGTAGAGAACATATCCCTAGATTCCCACACAAAAAGCCTGAAATAAATTGGATAAAAAACCTACCTGTATTTAGAGATGAAAAGTTTGATGACCCCTTGTTACACCTCATAAAATTTCATATACACATAAGGAGGTTAAAGGTTGAATGGCATGAGGACTGCCTCATGAAAATGTTCATGGGAACTTTACAAGATAAGGCGAGAAATTGGTATGAAGGGCTACAACCTGGAATCTTTTTTTCTTCGAAGGATTTCCATAAAGTATTTTGTAAACACTATATAGGGCATTGTCCATCTCTATCATTGGCTAAAAATTGTTGTGATCAATCTGAAGACCTCATACAACACCTTGTAAACATTGATGAAGACTTAGGAAATTGGCATCCTGGGGATCTTTTAGAGGAGGTTCATACTCTTCATACTCAAGATAAATATATTGACAGCCAAGAAGTGTTGATTGAGAATGAAATTAAATCTGAAATGGAAGAAAAAACAAAACCTTTAGGATCTCTACCTTTGTGCTCTAAGCCATTTCAGATTATACGAGAAAATTGGCCTTCTGAGAATCTATCAGACGAAATTCATGAATCCCATGCTTATTGTCCCGAACATCAAGAAGAGTTGATTAAGGATAAATTCAAAACTGAAATGGAAGAAAAATCAAGAATTGTAGGATCTCTACCATTATGCTTTGAGTCATTTAAATTCATACAAGAAAATTGGCCTCCTAAAATCCTATCAGAGACAAGTCATGAATCCCATGCTTATTATCCCGAACATCAAGAAAAATTAGTTGAAGAGGAAACCAATCAAGAAACGAAAGGGAAACCATAGGATTTCTCTAAAAGTACAAGTGATGATTCATCATCTCTCTTAGGTGAGGCCCAAAAATAAATTCATCCTCTAAATCAATTTTCTCAAGATAATTTAACTGAAGAGGAGATAGATCAGCTCATAAACATACAGTCAGCCTCTCTTAATTTTTCTCCTGATCTTAATTATCACACAATAGATAATAGATTTATAGATCAATTCAAAGAAAAGAAATCTGATAGTCCAATATGCATGGTTGGTGACATTACTTATATTGATAATTCTCCAAGGTTCAATCAATATGTTGATGATTATGATATCCAACCAGAAACTAACCTTGCAGAGTACTCAACAATTAATTTATGGGAAAAATTTCACTATCATCAGGTTGAAAAAAGTAAGAAAACAATACAGGTCACCTATAGCAATGATAAAGAAAGCCTTGAGATTTTGGAACCTTTCAGCTTCGATGACAAGGTTGAGGAAGATGGTGAAATTATTGAGCATGTTGTCAATAAGAAGCCTTTTCCCGAAATTATTGAGGAAGTCATTTTGGACATAGAATCCTCTTTAATTCCTGATTTGCAGCCACCAAGTTCCATTCAATTACAAATTGAAAATTAAAGCTTGAAAATTGATGATCACAAGAAAGTTGTTGCTCTTCTTTCTTAATTTATGTAATCACCATTTACTTGAATTGCTATATTGGATATTCATCAAACAATGCTCATCATATATAGGTTAGAGTAGAATATATACATAAAATAAGTCAACAATATGAGCAGTTATTTATTTAAATTTTTTTGAAAGAAAATAGAAAGTGACAAAATAACAAGAAAGTAAGAAAGGATAAGCAGTGTGTTCTTATGTTCAAAAATAGTCATTCTTAAAGCGTCGTTAAGTTCGAAACACGCTACTAGTGCTCAAAATATGTCTTGTTCAGTGATCTAGCCTAATCATACCTGAACATGTTTTAAATTTATTTGTTGATAAGTTAGTGAGAGAAGAGATAGTCAAATTGTGTAAGCTTGACTTGTCAAATAAATTAGATTAGGAAAAGATACTGGTTCCACATGCTCAAAACAGAACCAAAGAGGAAAACAGGGATCAAAAACAAATTGTGTATCTTAGCCTTGATTTTTCTAAATTTCATTTTCATGCAAAATAATATTTGTGTGCAGCTTGTCTTTCATGCCACAAGTACATGAAAAATTAGACTGTCTAATCTTGATTTGGTCATTTTTTTCAATTTCAAGGGGTTTAGATTAGAATACATCCTCATTAAACAAATTAATGATTAATCTTTGACAGCTCAACGTAGAAAGTATGTAGAGGCAAAGATTTCATCACTTTAACCTCAACTTTGATTTATTATATGCAGAATTAGATAGTGTTATTTTTTTTCAAAAATATTATGTCAAAGGGTTTCTAGTCCAAATGCACCCGAAAGAAGAAAAAATGTTAGGAAATGTAGCTGGGTAGGTAGAAATGACTTTGATGCTAAACATGTTGTCAATTTTCAGAAATAACATCAAGGAAGAAAGAATTTTTTGCCAATGGATAAGGCACTGGTCTTCAAAGGCCGGAGATCTGAAATTCTGGACACCTCCTGAAAAGGAGCTGATCTCCAATTTGTCAAATCTGTCATCTATAAAACACCCCTAAACAATTTTTGTCCTCCAACCTTTTTCCAGTCAGCCTATTATGAGAAAAACCTAGTTGTCAAGTCCTATCTAGTTTCAGTCATATAATCATGTCCATGAGCTATCATAGCTAAAGGTTATCTATTGTTATTAACCCTCATTCCCAGGTCATTCATTATCTAAGTGTTGATAAAATGTCAGCCACCCTACCTCTGGTCATATGTCATTTTGAAGTCTAATCCTACCCAAAGAAAATACTCAAAATCTGTCAAAGATCTCCCCTAAGTTAGGTAGTGGCGCTGTAGGGAAATCCCTCGGAAAAAACATCTTGAGCCAAAATATTTTGTTCAATACCAGCCAACCCTGAATTGGCTCTTAATCTGCAAATGACAAAGCTTAATACATCCATAGGCCGCGCCACTAAAAGGTCTTGATGTCTCAGTAGTACATGTTGTCAAAATCCAAACTGATTTGATGTTGATCTATAGTGTTTCAGTGTCTCTTTCAAAAGCAGAGATGTACAAGTATTCCAGAAGACATTATCAAAATAAACATAAGAAGACAACTTCTTCTCATGTTGTCTTGATCCTGGGATAAGAATACTAGTCAGAGAGAAAATTCAATAAGCCTCTACAAACACAGTCAAGAAAGGTTAGTAAGTAATGACTAGCTAGAAAATACTCTACAAATACCAGTCATGTGGCTCCTGGTTTAAAAGATTCACAAAGATATTCTAACCACAGGATGCATATCTCAGAACATGCCTCTTATAGCATATTGTCAAATTTTCACTTTATTACTTATTGTGATCTACCAAGTAGAGTTATTTGTTACAAGGGAAGATGACACAGTTTGAAAAGGGGATGAAATGTCATGACTATGTTAACCTCCTCCAAACATGAGCAGATGGTTGGGTCACTTGTTGCAAACCTCCTCCAAGTATAAAGAGCAAATGGTTTGGAAATATTATGTTAACCTCCTTCATTTAAAATCAGATGGTTAGGAACATGATAAAGGCCTCCTTCATTTAAAAAGTAGAGGGTCAGGAACAGAGGTATAGCCTCATTCAAAGAGCACCAGACTAATAGTGTTTCAAATGGCCTAAAAGCTTGTTTACACCACTTCCTCCAAAGGATGAAACAACTGATACAACAGTAGTGTTTCAAGGAGTGTTTAATAGAGTTCAATGTTTAAAAGACAGAATTTAAATTCAGTGGGAAGAAATTGAAGGTTTATGAGTTGAAGTCTGGTGTTAAACATAGGCCAAGCAGTAATGTTATGGTATTCAAAAAGCTTTGTTTTTCTGTCCATAAAGGTCTCCTTCTAAGAATAACTAGAGGTTAGAATGTCCAAAACTTAGAAAAGCTCATCAAAATGACAGGAAGGGTATGACACATGATTCAAGTTCAAGACAACATTCAAAGAGATAAAACATACCATAGTCATAGAAAAGGCCTTTTAATGTACATAAAAACAAACTCTGTTGTTTATATGATTGCATTAAGGGTTTTTAAAGACCACCTCCTTGATGAACATATGTAGGTCAAGCTTTGGTGAGTACAATTAAAGGTTTACCCACAGTCAAAAGGAAAATGTCAATATAAGGTGCCTAACAGTTCAGTAGTCTTGGATATGGTTCTTGAGCATGTTCCTTTTGAAGGACAGAATAGACAAACAGTGACAGAGTTATTTCCTAAATGAAAAGGAAGTGAGAAAAATATTGTTTTTAAGGAGACCTTTTTTCTTCAAAAAATTCATGCATATGAGTGTTTGCAAAAGAAGCTAGCCACAACATTATACCTATAAGTCTTGTTCGAAAATGGGTCTTTATGGTATTTTAAAAAGGGTGATATATTACTGAAGGCGGTGAGTTGTATTTTCATATGACAAAAACCTTTTCAAAGGGAATTCAAACCCTTCTGAAGCAAATGCAAAGGTATTTGAGCTCATTTGAGTTTTAAAAAGGCGTAAGAGACCGTTCTAAAGGCCCATTGTGCAATTTCAAACCATGAAGCAATCATCTTTTTGTTGCTCACAGAAGAAACAGAGTTTTTTCAAGGCAAATTTCAAGTTTCGGGGCTCAGAATTCTGCGCAGCGCACCTGTAGGTGTACGCGGCGCGCCTGTGAGCACCTAAACGAACGATTTGAACTACGGCATGGCGCGCTTGTGCTTTCAGTCACTGGGTGCCCAAAACTGACCCAACAACCTTTTTCTGCGTGGCGCCTTCTACTCCAAACGGCCCACTCATCCTCTGGGCTTCCAAAGACTCTTTGAGAGCTGTTTCAAACGATCAACAACATCCATAAACATTTTTCAAGGTATTTTCCCTCATTCCTTGATACATTTTGAGGTTCAAAAAGGGTGTTTTCTTATTGTGTTTTCATGAGAGAAACAGTGATAGAAGATTGGGCCTTTGGTCGAAAATCAAAAGGTTTTGTTGACTATGGGTATCAAAAATTAACACAGTGATAGGGGAAGGTGTTTTATCAGTTTTAAAGAGCCCTAATTACCTTTCAAAAACAGTGATGACAAAGAGCAGTGTTTGAAAGAAAGGGTGTTTGTGCCAAAACAAAGGGAGATTCCACTTCAAACAAAAAACCACAAACATATCTTGTTTAAAACCTTTGCTCAAACACAATGATTAAAGGAGATAGGTTTTTTTTCAAATTGAAAAGGGTCTCTTTTGTCATGGAAATTAAATGATAAAACAATGAAAGAAGGGATGTTTGTTAGGCAAATTGTTGCTTGTGTTATTAAAAGCTAAAACTATACACGCTATGTATTTATAACAGAGGTTGCAGTAGGTCTCAAAATATTTTTTAATGATCATCTAGAGAGTGGTAAAAAAGGATGAAGGGCTGGTCAATATAAAGAGTTCCTTTCGTGTTGTGATAGTGAAATTTGTGCACTTCTGTGACTAAAAGGGCAGAGTCTCTGGCTTTCAAGGTCTTCTAAGTCGCTTGAAAGGGTGTCTTGTTTACTTTGTAAAGGGCGAACAAGAAAAGGGTAGTGCTTGAGGGGAGGATTTTTTTGTGCCAAAACATAAGAAACCATTCTTTAACAAACCACAAACACATCTTTTGAAGATCTTTTCCCAAGTACGAGGAATAAGTGTTTTTGGTTCTCATTTGGCAAACACTTGTTTAATAACATCAAAGAAGCATAGTGACTTACAAGGAGGACAAGGTGTGGTGTTGGGAAGCCATTTCAAAAACCATTTGAAACATCTTTTCTTGGTCAGCCAGCAAAGAGTATCCAAAGAAAAATGCCTCCCAGGCAAGATAGCAGAAGTGGCCCTTACAGAAGGTATGAACCCTTTTCAACTGAGCAAGTAAATGCCTATCCTTCAGTTCTTTTTAACTTTCATGAAGTTGGATGTTTAGAGTTTTGTCAAAGGGTTCAGGAGGTGAAAAGTTATCTTCCCTTTAAACATCTACTAGATTTAAGACTGCAAGGGAAATGTGTTCAGCTAGAAGGCTTAGACTTCAAGTTTTCTCCTAGATCCATTTCCAGAGCTACCAAAATTCCGTATGTCGGAGAAAAATGGTTTAAGCAGAGCTACCTAGACTCAGAATAGTACAAACCCTTTTTGAAACCAGAGCATCGAGATGCATGCCCATCCATCTTTCCTTTTTCATATTTGTTGACCAGCTATGCTCCCCTCATGAAGATAATCATGAAATATTTCACATGCGAGGGAAGGTTTTCTCGGGTCTATGCTTACCATGTCCGGCTACTCATGCACTTCATGAGGACCCAATTGCTAAACCTCCCCTTTTTCCTCCATAGAAGTATTGAAAATATGGTTTACAATGTTCAAAAGAGACCTTCCTCTCAGCAGCCAACTTGTCTTTTCCATCATTCCCTCATCAAGATTGTCATTCTTCATCAACTTGAGAAGAAGGGAATTTCTTGGGACACTTTCATTTCACATCCCGACTTCGCCACTGTTTCTTCATCCCATGCATCTCCTTCACATTCCACTCATCCTCTTTCTCCTTCTTCTAGTAAACCTACTCCTAATAAGCTAAAATATCCCATGATTGATCAAGAATAAGATCATAATGAGGAAGAACAACACAGTGAGGAAGAACAACATAATAAGGAAGAAGAGGAGCACAAAGAGGAAAGGGCATAGTGATAAAGAACAAAATAGGCGGAAGAGATCCAAGTCAAAGGGAGAAAAGTGAAGAAAAACATAGTGATGAAAGGCAACACAAGAGATGAAGAAGAGTGCCAGCGAAGAAGAGAAAAGAAAGAGAAAAAATGATGAAGAAATGGAACAGCTTTGATGAGGATATTGGTAGCCTTCACAAGCTAAAGAACATGATGAGGATGAAGAAGCAAAAAATGCATTAGAAGATACTCTAATCCTAAAATTCTAACAGCAAGGACAAAAGTGAAAGGGTAGTTTCAAAAATACATGCAAGGTGACAACAAAGCAGCTGAAGAATGGTAAATAGTGGGAAAGGAGAAGGAAGAAAGTAGCCATGAGAAAGAGAGGGACTTTGACATAATTCAGATAAACAGTGATGATAGTGAAAATGAGGCCAGAATCCTAGAGTCTCTCTTGATAAATATAGAAGATCAAATTCATGATCTAAGAGCGGATCTAGAGAGGTCTAAAAACCTCATTCACTTTCTGCAAACACAAAACAAGCATATGAGTGTCCACATGGCGGTGTATGAGACACGAGCTATCAAATATCAAAAATAGGCCTCCAAAGTGCAAATTAAGTTAGAAGAACTCATGGGCGAGTTCAATGATAGTGAAGAAGAATATCAGCCAAGGATAAAGAGGCCAAGGACCATGGGACTCAGAAGAGCTTTGGAGAAACAAAAAGAGGAAGAGGCTGCCCTTTTCCAATATTTTCCTCTTACTACCTTATTCACCCAAGAGATAGAAAACAATAGAGAGGCATGGCTTGAAAGGGTGAATGACCACTTGGAGAATAAGTTGGAAAAGGCCAATAGATATTTGGACCTTGAAAGAAGGATGACCGGGCACTATAAGAAGCTTAATCAATTTTCCCGGCGGAAATTGAAAGCCACACAAGAAAAGCTCAAAGAGGCTCAAAAGAGGTGCCCGGCACCAAAAATGAAGAAAGACACATCAAGGCTCCAAATTTTGGTCTCCACTTCTCAGCATGCTTCTGAAAACCATTGAGGGTCATGCTCAGCAAAATTGGGCAAAATTCGACAAGTTTTGGTTTTTTGACATTTTTAGGATTTTTGCTAAAACTCATGGGCATCGCCATTTATGTTTTATACATCCTCAAAGGATGAAAATGGTATCATTGGATGCCATAATTTTAGGGGCATCTACTGAGCAAATTTCATATCAATTGAAGATGATTTGGTCCCCCAAAATGGTGAAAAACAGTCACTTTTTCAACACTCTGCCCTGCATATCAGCAAAGTCTATTTTCTGGGTTTTTCCACACATGTCAGTTTTTGATAGGCTTCCATTGATCATTTTGGAGAAAAAAATAATTTTTTAGAAACTAGACATCTATATATTTCAAAAGAGCCATCACGGGCCTCGTTTCGACATCGGGAAGGCCTCCAAACGTTTCCCACAAGACGGGGGATTTTCTGCTGATATATTTCTTAAGTATTTTTGTGAAAAATGCACTTTTTCTAAGGAGGCTTTTCCTAATGTGCGTTTAGCCTTTTTTGGCCATGGTTAGTTAGGAAAAGTCAATATAATTTTCTTTTTTAGCATTTTAAAGATATTTTTATAGATATTTTGTGCCTTGGGCTTTGCAAAGCCTCAAGGACAAAATCAAATATTTTTGATGGGCCAATGAGCTTGCTAGTTGCACTAGGAGGTTTTCCCTCATCTTGGCCTATATATTCCAAGAGACTTCATTGTAAACAAGGCTGAACTTGATGATATAGAGCAATATATGGTTATACAAGCTTGGAAGAAATACTTGTCTCATGTATTAGATAGTTTCTTGAATGTTTTGGATGATGAAAGAAGAATGCTGTTGGATTCCTTGACTTGGTAAAATGGTATAGAGTCCCTCTCTATTATACTTCTTAGTTTTCATACATATTTTATGCTCTTTCTTGCTATAAGACAGTAGAGAATAGATGTGAGACATGCCCTTGGAGGCACCTGATATTTCCTGTTTCATTATAGCTTCTATGTTTTCCTCCTTCTTAGTCATATCAAAGAAATCTTGAGTGCTCTTTGATTAGTGAAGAAATTTTTTGCTTGTTTCTTTTATGGTTTTATGCATGCTAAGTATGATTCACGGTATTACCTGCTTACTCATGGCTAGTCATAGCTCCACCTCTGAAACCTTTCTTTGATTGTTTGATTGTCCTAGTTGAACCAAGGAGGTCTTGTACTGATCTTGCCCTTTGCCTAAAACTCTGCAATCTTACTTCAAAGTGCCCGATATCTTGAAATACTATGTCTAGGCGTTTCCTCATAGTGATTTGAGTTATTTTTTCCTCTTAATTGTCTTTCCCCAAAGTTTTATAGCAATTTCCTAAAGTTAGAGAGTCATATATCTCTATGTATTGCTTGAATGTTTATTTCTATGCATTTATCAGTTTGTGGTTACATTCATCATGATTAACGGTTAGCCCCACCATGTTTGTGTCAACTATTGAACTATTTATGTTTGAAAGCCTTTGTTCTTCATAAATTTAAAGCCTAGATCTCACCTCATTTTTTACGTTGAAGATCCACTGCCACCACCTCAAATCGCCCTTCAATTCCTCGTATCACCATCTCAGGCTTCTCGACCCTTTCGACCCATAGCCCAGCTGATTCTAACAATAGTTTTATCAATCCTTGTCTTTGATCGGGCTTCCCTCCTCGAAAAACTGCAGAATCAAATGAAACTACTTCATAACTAGCCTAAAATCAAAAACACAAGAAGCAAACACATAGATATCCTTACACAACAGAGAGAGCCCTCTCTTGAGTGCAGGAAGGCCAGGTCCTTGGGCTCCAAATATTGGTTTCGATGTTACCCTGCCACTTGGCTTGCCAATCACCCAAATATCCTACACTAACATAATGGCGATCACGGTGGGACTCTGAGTGATAAAAAAACTTAGACTTCCCTAAACGTTCAGAGACCTTTGAGAATATTATCTTGTGGACTTATCCCACCACCCACTAACATAATGGCATTCACAGTGGGACCTTCTGAGTTAGTGACAAACTAAGTATACCTTAGAACTTCAGAAATCTCTCAACCCAGAAGTATTATCAAAGAGTAGAATCTAGTTGTCTCACCATCCTAGCAAAATGATGACCCAACTATAGGACACTCTTACAAACCTTAGGGCTACATGAAACTCAGAAAACCCCAAAATACATCCCTAGATTGTCTTTTTATCAGTATTGGTGGTGGACCATATACATATCTCTAAAAACAACTAAAAACAACCACCGGGTGACTCCACTAGCCTCCAGTAGGCCTATTACTCCACTAGTCCTTATAAAATCTCCTGGGAATGCATTAAGCAATCCCAATCATGCTGATGGTGGATAGCATAGTTAAAATCTTCCACCTGGCGACTCCATAACCTTCATTAGACCAAAAGACTCCACTGGTAGAGAACTTTAGACTGGTTGAAAAGACATAGTGATCCTTTTTGATTAACAAAGATGGATCCAAGGAAACAAAGGAGATATGCTTCGATGAGTAGAGAACATATCCCTGGATTCCCACACAAAATGCCTGAAATAAATTGGACAAAAAACCTACCTGTCTTTCGAGATGAAAAGGTTGATGACCCCTTGTTACACCTCATAAAATTTCATATACACATATGGAGGTTAAAGGTTGAATGGCACGAGGACTGCCTCATGAAAATGTTTATGGGAACATTAGAAGATAAGGCGAGAAATTGGTATGAAGGGCTAGAACCTGGCATCTTTTTTTCTTTGAAGGATTTCCATAAAGTATTTTGTAAACACTATATAGGGCATTGTCCATCTCTATCATCGGCTGAAAATTGTTGTGATCAATCTAAAGTGTTGGAAAGACACCGAGAGGGGTGAATCAACATTCTGATCTGTCAATCAAATTTTTACTTTTATTTTCTCAAAAACCCATACGCTACTTTACAGAACATAACTAGCGTATATACGCGGATATCCTTAAGGAAACTCGCGTATGCTCAGACCTCTTATTATGCAGATAGTTCTTATCTTAGATTATTGCATC